>JAZAYU010000344.1:0-477500 GCA_038501625.1 Corbicula japonica | reverse complement strand
CAAACAGACTTTTCGCGAGGGATTAGTGAATAGAGCTGGGGTATAGAAATGGGCAGGTCCATGGAGCAGAAAGCGAATTTATTGGCGGGGACCAGGAGCAAATATAATCGAGTACGGAAATTCGTTTGATGTATTGTTTTGACACTATTCTACTTTCTCAATAATAAAAATTTGTTGACATACAGTGATAGTATCGTCCGTACGTATGTCTGTTCATGTCGCAAAATATACAGAAATCATTTCTAAAGGGGTTTGGTAAGCTTGTAATGCATGAACTCTTCAGTTAACTGAATTATCGCTGGTTAAAAATTTGTCACACTGTTGTTGATCGTTCACAGGAAAAAGCACATCAAAACACCGAAAACGAAAGTTAATGACTGACGTTCAGTTCACCCCAGATAATGTTTAAACTTATTTCACCGTCATTACTTCATCAATTTCTCTAAACATTACAAAATTGCGAAGCTAACTTTACCTGTTTTTAAAGCAGTATTTGCTTTTTTCAGCGCGTTGTGTTTTGGTTAAATTTGGGATAAGTGAAGTTCTTGAAATTTGAGAATTATGTTAATATTTTCTTATATAAAGCTCAACAACGCATCTGTTGTCTCAAAATCAATTGGGAATTATAAAATATAGAATTTCTTCCATGTCCACATCTTTTTATTGTTTGATATTTTATATTAGTTTATCGTTAGTGCAGAAAAGCCCCATAAAAATCTCGTTAAAGATAAGCGCAAGCTTTAAACGCCAGTAATATAGTCTTTACACTCCGTACATAACTAAGCTAGACACTGTACACAAGGCATGGCCGTTTTTCGTAAATGTGTTATAGTTGCTCGAGTTGTTGAATGCCGGTTTTAATACAAGTGGAATAAAGTCTTTATTTTATAAATCCAGATTTAGAGACAGAAAAATGCGTTTTGGGCTTCATTATTGGAAATTATCAACATATGTCAACAACTAGGCTACACTTCATCGCAAATTTAACCAAAATTAAAACTACCCAACGTGCAGAAAAAATCAGATACTTCTAAAAACATATTTAGCGTCATCAATTTTGGTTTGTTTACATAAATCGATAAAGAAATGATGGTGAAATAAGTTGAAACATTACCTGGGGTAATCTAGTCGTCAGCCATTCAACTTTCGTTTTCGGAACAGAACATATATAGTTTCTATAAAAGTTTAAAAAATCTCAGGAAATTAGAAGAAAAGTATTCCCAGAAGAAGTTCGATAACTAATGGTCAAATCTTTATTTGAAATCAATGAAGAACGTTTTTTTCTTCCGTGTGAAGAGATATAGTGTACGGAGGTAGTCCAAATTAAGTCCAGAGCATAATTTTTATGTTTCGACTAAAGCTGATAATACCCCAGCGTGTTTTGATCTCATTTCCCTCAATGACGAAATGATGGCTAATCATGTTTTAAGGACACAGACCGGTAAATAATTCAATGTTTAATGAAGTTCACAATTTCAAAATGCCGTCATAGTTTGAAGCCGTTAAAATGATCCAGTTGCAAACATATACTAAGGCTTATACTGATTAAATAGCGATAATTTAGTTAACTAATGATAGTTCATGCATCACAAGCTTACATAACTCCTCTAGAAATGATTTCTGTATACTTTATGACATGAACAGACATACGGACGGACAATACTATCATTGTATCTTAACAAAATTTTATTATTGAGGACGTAGAATAGTGTCATAACAATACATCAAACGATTTTCCGTACTCGATTATATCTGCTCCTGGTCCCCGCCAATAAATTCCCTTTCTGCTCCATGGACCCGCCCATTCCTATATCCCAGCTCTATTCACTAAGCCCTTGCGAATTCGTTAAAAGTCTGTTTGTGCTAATATTTCACATATTCCCAGGGGAATATTTAAATATTCCAATAGTGCTTCAGATCTATGGAGCATTTTGCTATAAAACGCAAAACTTCAAGATTTCATCACAAACTTCCGTATTTAAATCGCGGTAAGATGTTTATTATCCCTTCTACCACTTGAGAATTCAACCGTTACGAATATGTGCAGAATTCATTTGGCTTTTCAAATCAGCCGATATTTCTTTCCAAGAGTTAATCAAAACTAGCGAAAATGATAATTTCTTACACCGCTGTCAAGTATGAAAAAACTTACCGTGTCTGCGCCTGGATGTGCCGTCCGCTCCTGGCTCTGCCGGTTGACGGGTGTGATAATAGCACATAGTAAACAGTACATAGAGAGGCAAAGTAAAACCTTAAAATATGTATAAGTGCAGAATGATATGACACGTTGTGTATTGTACATTGTGTCAAATAATTTGCTCTTGACATTGTATGTCTGACCTATTTCCCAGACACAGATCGACGTGCTGTGTGAATTCACCCTGGCTAACATGGTACGCTTCGTGAACATCACTACGTCGCTATCACGGCATATGCAACGCTTTTAACCAGCATAACCTGTGTTCATGTAGGAGATTTTGTGGGGTATGGTAAGAAAATCGCAGTGTTTGGTTAGATATTTAAATAATACTCAAACCAATAGGCCTGTACGGCTGTCAAATCATGACAGTCACTATTTATGATTCAAGTCTTCTCTGTGTCAAGAATACTGTAGTTTGCTTAATCATTCGTGAAAATGGACCTCTCTGTGCTGCAAAAGTTGTAAATTTCCTGTTCAAATGTATTTTTCTTTAGCTAAACTAAAGTTAGGTGAAGAATTATGACTGCATAAAAATTGTCTTTATTGGAGGAAACGCAGTGTAAAATTCGTGTGTGTTTTATTGAGTCGGCAGACTCAGTGAAAACCAATTTTCGACAATCGTTTTTGCTTTACTATGAACCTAACAATTTGAGGGTTGCATGCAATACTGTTCTAACTCCTTCTTTATTTCAATGTAGTAACGACAGTACTTGCATGCTACCATAGAATGTATGCTTGCTACCCTAGAATATAGTTCTTAGTTTCAAAAAGTAAGTCAATGCTACAAAACGGTCAATTTTGTAATTCTGTAAAATTTATATTAAAAAATATGGAATCAATCAATATTTGAAGAAATTAACTCGTGGAACGTTCGACAAGATTTTGAGTCATGAACGCGCATGAATACCTGATGGCGGAACGCCATATTGGATTCGACAACGTTCGGTGAAGACGAAAAATCCATCGTAATCAAATCAACAGTGAGTATTTATCGAGTTATTTTCGTGATGCAATGTTTTTATAACACCCAGGTTATATTTGAATGTATATTGACAATAGAAGTTCTCTTTGTAAATAGAATTATTCATATGGAGTTGGATTTGGTGGTTTTCGAATATTAGCCTACGTTACAAAATCATTGTAAAACTTGAAATTTTAGATTCGAAAGACTACACCGCAGTAAACGTTATTTTGGCTCTTTGGGTTCTATTGAACGGTTACGTCATTTAATTAATTAATGCACTCTCCAAAATGAAAGTAGGAGTCTCAAAATCGACCGTAGGGCTAGGCGAAACTTTTTTAAAATAAGGCCCTAATCATTGTGGATATTAATTGTGGAACCTTGTAGAGATGTAAGTAATCAAATTATTTCAATGTATTGCATTGAAAAAAGTTGGATTTTGAATGATTAACGAATTACTTGGTAAAATATCGTCACTCGTGTAAGAATTATATTCCCATTTGAACGCTTTAAAGTAAAACATAAAGCATCTGATTCACAATGATCTTTTTATAACATTTTGATCTATTGAAAATTATGTTTAAAGTAATTTAAAATTCATACATGAATTGATTTAAGAGATATATTAATAAATGCATTTTATGCATTTGATCATAATCTTGAGCCTGAATTTCCATCAGAAAATATCCAGATCTAACCCATTTCCAAACCGTAACCAGCTACATAGTTGACACAAGATTTTCTGAAGTATAAAATTTCAAAGAAATGAAAATCTAATGTTTTCAATAATTGCGCGTTATATGTACACCTTATGAAATCCGCTATCAGAAGTTTTCCTACTTTCAGTTTTGTCTTACACTCCATTCCATGTGTCTCACAGGTCATTTAATCAGAACAGATATTCTCAAAATTAATAACCCAGGGAAAACCATAAGAAGAAAAAGAGTAGCACCTCAGGGATTCACCAAGTTTATACAGAAATGGGAACTTCACAATATTTATTTAATAGTATCTCTTAAATGCATTTCAGGTAAATTTTGCATCCCGGAAGAAAGAATGAAGTATTTATTAATTGATTTAATTATTCATAAACAGGTTTAGATGATTTTTGGTTCTGGTCAGACATGTATCAACCATTTGAACCATTTGAAGCGGTATAGAACTGTTTGACGTCATGCAATGAAGTGGACAACAAAAGTGAAGGTAGAAAATAATGTTTGAGTTAAATCCAGAATGACTGTTTAGGAGATGTAATTATTTTAAACAGTATATTTTAGTTTCTTTGTAATGCTTGAGCTGTGATAACGCTGTCAACATTGCAACTGGTAAATTATTTTAACATGTTAATGGGTGGGGTACAAATCCGTTGCATTGGGAAAATGTAATATTTTTTCCTATCTGAATATTTTCTGATGGAAATTCAGGTTCCTGTAATTTGATAAATAACTCAAATTAGTTTCATAGTGTTAAATTAAGTCTTGTTAATAGTAGAATTGCCTAACAAAGTGACAATAAATTATGAAATGAAAACCAAAGATATACATTTTGTTCACTACAAACATGTGCCAAATTATAAAAATGAATATATTGTCTCCCTTTTGATGTTACATCAGTATTAAGTATTGAAGTGAACCTAGGTTTACACAGTGTTTCAGTTCAATAATTTTGATGTAACAAGTATTCATTTATTAGCCTTCCATTACAAATTGTTTTTAGGTAAAATAAACCAAAACTACTTAAGGCATTAATTTTATGTCTATTTCATTCTATGATTTTTACCCAAACTTGAATTCTGATCAGCAATGTAAAATAAATTACCGGTAGTTATTTGAAAAGGAACCCACTTTGTGAATTTTAGTGATAACTCAATTTGACCAGTTTATAAGAGCAGTCAACACATTTTTGACTTTTTGCAGTCTGATACTTTCTGGTTAATTTTAAAGTGACATGCCTGGATCCATATTTTATTTTTTCAAAAGAAGGAAACACGTAATAACTCTGGCAGTGATGAAACAATATGGATACTTAATTCAGTTAATCAACAGTTAATCAATATAACTTTATGAAATTTTCTTGAACGGCTGTTGGAACAGGCATTTGAACTACAAAACAAATGACAGCACTCTTTTTCACAGCAACTAAAGGAAAAACATTTTTCACAGTCCAAAAGATTGTGGGTGACTTTTTGTAGATACACCTCACACCTCAGACTGAATGAATTTCAATTCAGAATAGAAACAATCTGAAGAAAGACCATTCTAGCAAAGTACAAAATGAGAGTAAACTAATTGTTATGACCACTCACTTAAAAAATTAAATATGTTATTAATATAAAGAATATTTGTAATTTGAGCAAAGATCAAAATAATTGTTATTATTTCATGGGTGTGTTTGCCTGAAAATCAGGTTTTTGTGTGTCTAAAAATGATTGATTTTCTTCATTTACCCTAAATAAATTTTCAGGATTTCAGGTTTTTTAGAAATCCTAACTTGCACCCTTGCAATTTTGTGTTTGTTAATTTCAGTGATAAAATCAAATGAAAGAAATGTGCCATCTCTGGTTCAAAAAGCATGAAATTGGAAAAGGAGTGGAAGAAGGATAATGGTATATTAAATTTTATTAATTGACTTTTAATAGGGCTCTCACCAGACTTGCAAATCAGGGAGAGTTTTGTCATAATTTACTGCATTATGGAGAAGTTTGCAGTCAACAGCTTTCTTTCCCTATATCGTAAAAACAAAATGACTTCTAACAAAGCTCAACAAAGAGAGGTCTGGTCACTTTTGATGAGACTAATTCCTTCAAGTCTCTCTCTAGTGAGAGCCCTGTATTAATATACAGTAAAGGCATTGCATACTTTGCCCTTTTCTTTTACATGACTGCAGTGTGGCAAAATCTCGAGGCATGTCATCACCTGACTTGAACATGCCATTTTCCTGGCAGACACTACATGGTACACCACATCAATACTTAAGTATTTTATAATGGCCCAGCAATTCTCATATTGGTCCAGAACACCTGTATTGGCCCAGTTTAGTCTTCATATGAATTTGAACATGTTATTGGGCCTCGGGCTGTCATATTTACCCTCAGCCTTCTGTCTCAGGCATATATGACTACCTTTGACCCAATAACAAGGTCAACTTGAATTCACTTGATTATTAACATTATATATAACAATATTCATCTGTTGGCCACCTTGAACTAACACGATGGGTTGCTTATTTGTTTTTTAAGTTGGGTAATCTCATATAAATGTGTCTCAAAAATCCAATGCTGTTTCAACTTTCATGGTTAATAACTTGACCCTTTACTCCATTTACACGCCATTTTACCACATGGGTAACCAGTGTAAATCCACATCAGATAGAGATAGCACAAATGTAGCTCCAGACCAGCTTGCACATCAGACATTTTGAGGTCTCATCATTCGGTATCTACTCTGTTCATTAGAATCTTTAGATACATTTAAAGCTCTAATTAACAGGAAGGAGATGTGTCAGCACCTAGATTTACAATAGTTGCTCATGTGTTAAAAGGTGTATCCAACGAATAAAATGAAGTATCAAAATGCAGGTGTTTTTTTTGTAGTAATTAACCCTTTACTATAATATTATACACATTTTCATGCCTTTTCATGATCTGATCTGGATCTGCACAGGTCACATTGTGGTCAGAAATAACCTATTGAAATTTGAATAAAAAAGCTAACGCCGTAACGGTTTAGATCCTAATCAGGCAGTATGGATGTGTCGGCTGATCTAGATCTACACTGATTTCCCATGCCATAAAGGCATATGGAGGTAAAGGTTAAATGGGATAAATTGTGTATGAGCCTATAGGAACTGAAGATGGCTTGAAGCTTACACCAGAAATACCTCTTTTTTGTGATATTTATAAAAATAGATGAATTATGACAACATTGTAATCTGTTAACTAACCTGCAACATCAAATTATGTACAACTTCATAAGCAACAAAAAGTACAGTGAAATCGGTTTTGGTTATTTGTTATGATTAAAATACAACATTTATTTTCAGCCATGTGTATCATCAGTCTTGTGAAAGCTGTGGACTTAAAATGTCTGCAGAATTGGCAGAACATAAGGGAGCAGAATATGAATGTTACTGTAGAAAATGAAGACAAGGTTTGTTTTTTTTATTTTCATTTATTAAAGCTGCATGAATGTATGATTGAGACACACTAAATCTATCTGTATATGTTGGTATTTGTATTTTTGTATCTTGTAACAAGAAAACATAAAATTGTGTTTATATGTATGTGTTGACTTGTGAGACCTCAGTTCACAAGAAAATTAATCATCCTATATAAAAATTACTGTGTTGTTTTTGCCCCTTTCTTCCATGAATACATGACATGAGTGACCAGTGTATATCCAGATCAGCAGGCATATCTGTGCAGTCTTAACAGGATCTACATGGTTCATAATAAGATTCATGAGGCTATTTCTTACAAATATGCAAACAGTGTAGATTCCAATCAGATCCAGGTCAGGCATCAAAGTTGTTCTTGCTGATACATGTACTGATGTATTGTTTTCCAGGTGTCCACTAGCTGCTTAATCTAAAGGGTCATTTTTTGTGTGTCGCCCTTTCAAAGAAAAGGCAATACATAGGGATCGCTTTGTCTGTCCGTCCATCTATCCCAAAAACTTAATGTTGGTTATAACTTTGCCATATCTTAATATTTCTTCATGAAATTTTCAAATTATATTGTTTGTGACAACATGCTTGAGCTGATATTAATTTTCTGGTCAAGGTCACATTTGATGGAGTTAATCCTTTTTTTGTACTTTTTTTTAACAGAAAAACTTAATGTTGACTTTAACTTTGACTTTTCTTAATATATCTACATCAAACTTTCAAATTATATTGCTCATGACAACACACTCATCATGACTCCAAGTTCTTTATGTCAAGATGGGGTTATTCCCTTTTTTGTTCTTGCATTTTTAACTTGATCTAGTTCCCAGGGCGACACAAGTGAACACCCATCTAATGTAACTTTTTGGTGGATTCTGGCAATTAATAACCAAAATTACCCTTAATTTAAAGAAAACAAAGACACTTCAGCTAAAATCATTACAACTTCAATATAAATAGGTTATTTGTTGAAATTAATATTTCAGGATAACAGCTCTACATGGAATGCTGTGAGGAGACCAGTTTGACAATTCTGTCTATGACTGTCTGAGGGAGCATACAGCCTTTAGATTGCCACTAATTCCTGCAATGGAGCATGCTGCTTTTGTAATGGACAAGAATAAAAAAATCACAAATGTCGATACAAATAGTCACAAGTGGATGTGAAATGGAGACAAGTTATATAAAATATAACCAAAACGTTTTAATGTGCACCTCATTGAAAAAACATCAGTTGACAAAAAAGCATCAGTGTAATTGTGTGTTTGAATATATTTGCTGAATAATAGAACCATTGAAAAAAACCATAGTGTCACTTGTAGTATTATTTTAAATCATGTGACCCAATTCTGTTTGTCGATTTCAAGTTTGAATATTCAAAGATTATGACTAGCTTAGCTACTTTTTTTTCTGTCATTGGTGTCACCGTATCTCAACTCAGAATTTTAGGTGCTGTCTAATGATACTGCGCTTGCAAACAACTGCTCACAGGATTCTTCCTCACTTACAAAAGTATTCACGCCATTAAGGTAATATTCCATTCGTCATTGCACTCTCATTGATAAAATGAAAAATTAAAAAGTCTCTCTAAATGCAAAATGCAAGGACGAAAGGAGTAATACCTTTAAATAAAGCGTTGTGTTTGAGAACTGACCAGCGTTGTTTCACTGTTGACCATATGACCTGTGAAGTATGATATCCTTCACTTAATTGTGATTGGTCAATTTCATTTTATTGTCTACAAGTCCAATCATATTCAAATTATGCCTTTAGACGTATTGTCCTACCACCAGGTTCGCTTTCCATGTCACCACGTCTGCAAACTTGATAACAGTATTTGTCTTGACTTGTTAATTGGACATTAATTGTTTTTGGGGTCGAAGATCTATGTCTCGGAGGACATAAAGTAAATTGTTCCCCGTTCTTGAGGCGAAAGTTTATTTCTGGTCCAACTTTATCAAACCCAAAAATCCATTGCTTTTCAATTGTGTTTTGATGGCCGACTCATCAGTACCTCCAGTCCTTTGATCTATATTTTACTTGCTTCTTGCCAAAAAATAAGAAGCCACGCACCGTACACAGGCACTTGATTTTTGCTACGCTGCGTATCACAGCATTTTATTCGATGCTGGTATAAAATTATACTTTGGTTGTCGGAATCTTTTACTGTTTCTTCACATTTAATTGAGCTATAGTTTGTTGTGTTGGTGTACATTGCATAACAGAGTTCGATATACTTAAAAATTCTTCCATCAACAAACAGGAGCGGATCCGGAGGGTATTCTTTGGGGTTGCTCAATATTTAATTTTAAAGGGGATTATGGCCAGAAAGTTGGAATTATCACATAACTACCCTAAGACTGACCCAAACGAACTTCTTTTGTGGAAATCTTTGATCCGACCATGAACAAAGCTAGCAGAGTATTTCACGCAATACCTGAGTCCGCTACCGATGAAAACCCAAATCAATAATTTGTGAAAGATAGATTTATCTGACTTTGTTTCAATAAAAGTTAAATTGAATAAAAATAATATATCCCTTGTTAAGAAGCAGTAGGGTGCGGGTGGGGCAAATCAACATTAAGCATTGTTTCAAACTTTGTCTATTACATGCAAAATGACCGAATAATTATATTAATGTTTAACAAACTTGATGTTTATTGACAAAAATCATTTATAGAAGTCGGTTTAAAGACTAGATTTTGAAAGATCGTATTATAAAGAATGCTGAGTTTTACAAAAAGACATTGATTTATATTATATTTTTGCGTTCAACTTGTCTTATTTTTAAAATACTAATTAAGGGATTATCCGGGGTCCGATTTTGTCCACTTTGCATATGTTGTTGTTTTTACTAAATACGGATATTGAAAATTTTATTTCTGTTGCAACTTTGCCTAGGTTTGACGTATTTTTTTCGTTATGTGACATGTTGTACAGTATGCTGTAATCACTTTAATCTGTGTACCAAGTGTATGAAATGCAGGATCATTTTTCGTCAAAAGTCTTAGGTCAGGTATACATAAATAAGAAAAAATACTTTTATAACTTTAGAAGTACAAATGTAGTCAAGATCATTCATTTAAATGGCAATACGAAAATTATGCACGGCCTTTTATTTTCACTAATGTTCTACGGTAGGCGTCTGTTATTGTTATTGAAATAGCGAAAACTTAATATTTCAATAACTCATAAAGTAAAGTAAACGAGATACAGTGATGACACTTGGTATACATATTTGATGTAAAGTGATTACAGCATTATGTACATTATTTCATTTTTCACCACAGGTCAAAGGTCAAGTCAGTTATTTGGAATGAACATTAACTATCTTTCACAAATTATTGACTGGGGTGTTTTGCAATACTCTGGTAGCCTTGTTCAGGGTTGGATGAAAGATTTTCAAAAGAAAGGGGTTCGATTGGGTCAGTCTTATGGTAGTTAAGTGATAATTCCAACTTTCTGGACATAATCCCATGAAAATTTAAATATTGTTATTAAAGTAAACATAATCACAAATCTTTCACAAATTATTGATTGGGAATTTCATCTGTAGCGGATTCCTGTATTGCGTGAAATACTCTGCTAGATTTGTTCAGGGTCGGATCAAAGATTTCCACAAAAGAAGTTCGTTTTGGTCAGTCTTAGTGTAGTTATTTGATAATTCCAACTTTCCAGCCATGATCCTCATGAAAACTAAATATTGATGCACAAAAAGTTTAAGCAACTCAAATCCGCTCTTGCTTGTTGATGAAAGAATTTTTAAGTATATCAAACTCTGTTTTGCAACATACACCAACACAACAAGCTACAACTATATTAGATGTGAAGAACAGTTTTATATTTCGACAACTAAGGTATATTTTAATACCAGCATCGTATAAAATGCCGTGATACGCAGTAGCAAAAATCAAGTGCCGGTGAACGGTGCGTGGCCTCTCATTTTTTGCATGAAGCAAGTAAAATATAGATAAAACACAATCAAATTTTATACTGCAGTGTCCTCAAGTGCGAACAATTTTTATGCAGTCGCTGGACTTCACTAGACTTCAGTTTAGATCAAGAAAAATACGTTGGAACAGGCAATATACAACTTTTGCAGTACAGAGAGGTCCTTTTCCATTTCACGTATGATTGAGCAAACTACTGTATTCATGACACAGAGAAGACTTGAATCATAAATAGTCATGATTTGACAGCCGTACAGGCCTATTGATTTGAGTATTATTTAAATATCTAAGCAAAAACTCTGCGATTTTCTTACCTTATCCCACACAATCTCCTACATGGACACTGGTTATGCCAGTTAAAAGCGTTGCATATGCCGTGATCGCAGCGTAGTGCCGTTTGCGAAGCGTACCATGTTAGCCAGATTGGAATTTTGGTTGGAAATGACAACTTAAGTGTTTTGAATTTATCTGTAAAGGATCTATACAACTATAACTAGTAGTACTACTACTAAAGTTTACCAGGTTTATGGGGAAATCTTTTCTTTACAGAACATAGAAGCTCGATTTCTTTCTTTTCGGGTTCTCAGTTTTGTGAATTGTTTGTGGTGTCTTTTTTGAAACTGATCATTTTATTAACCATGCTCTCCCTCTCTCTTTTTCTTTACTATGT
The DNA here is from genome assembly GCA_038501625.1 of Corbicula japonica. Taxonomy (NCBI): domain Eukaryota; kingdom Metazoa; phylum Mollusca; class Bivalvia; order Venerida; family Cyrenidae; genus Corbicula; species Corbicula japonica. Next base: position 465,555 of record JAZAYU010000344.1, on the reverse strand, counting down.
GGTGAGACTGTTTTCTCTGAAGGTGGCTATTCCTGATATGCTTATTTAAACTTTTTATTCTTATCATCCTGTTCTTGCTATTTTGACTCCAGGAGCTCTGGTCTCGGTAAGAATACTCACCCCTTTGGCTTTGCAATTCTATTAGCTTCTTATTTATTTTGTGTGCTTTTGCAATATTGTAAAGCTGATAGGTTAATTTGAGTTATTTCACCAAGACAACTTGTATTTTTTAGTTGATTTGAGAACCTGTTGGGGCAAATGTGAGGTTGGTGTACCCTGGAACCAGGTTTAAACCCCCCAGTGGCAATTTGATTTGCCACTGACCGATCTAAGGCGGTAATCCATCGGGTTTTCATTTTTGTTAATTTTTGGTGGTGTCGTTTTTGAAAGTGATCATTTTATTAACCATGCTTACTCTCTCTCTATCTCTCTCTCTCTTTCTCTCTCTCTCTCTCTCTCTCTCTCTCTCTCTCTCTCTCTTTCTCTGTCTCTCTCTCTCTCTCTCTCATTTTCATCGTTCAAGTGTGTGATGATTTTGTTATAATTTAAAAGTGAATTAAAACTCAGTGTAACAATGTTATTTAAGCTTTTTGATCATTCGAACAGTACTGTTATCAGTTACTTCCTTTGAAGGTCGTTAAGCACGAAATTTATGTACTATGTTAATATTACTTCTGAAATGAATTTTGTTTTTATAATTCAGCCAGTTTAATGATGGGTGGTTTAAATATCCCAGTTATCCCAGTCAATATACATTTGTTCAATCACCCCAAAAATATTCTTCCGGATTTTTAAATTTTGCCTTGGCTGTGAATTGCGGAATTTATATTCTCAGATCCCCTGTCATTATTATATTCGGTTCCATCCATTGCTTCTCGTTTAGGCGAAACCCTTACTTTTATCTGGGACCCATATGACGCTGAACATGTAATGTTAATGATCAGAAAATACTGCATTGAAGGTTCCACGTTCACCGTTATATGAAAATCATCGTTTGGAATGGATGCATTTCCATTACTGCCATGAACAGGTTCAAACCAAGCCTGCAATATTTTCGTATTTGTCGTGTTCTGTGGCTTTCAAAGTTCCCTTTTCATCTACTTCTTGTCTTGTACACTTACAAGAGTAAAATAAACTGACATTACGCAAGGTATCGTAAAAACTAGCATTGAACATTAGATTATCACATTACATACTTGTATCCATGAACAATTGTTTAATGTTTACATGCTGATATTTGGCATGATTGATATATACATGAGGATGAACCTTAAACCTGATGAAAATGATTGAAGTAACATCCGAGACCAGAATGTTTGTATTAGTGTCAGCAAAACTGTTAACTTTGAGTGTATTAGTATGAATTCAAAACAGACCAAACACCAAAAACAATTGGAAAGTGATTATCACGAGATACTATTCTGTTAATGTTAAGTGTGAAACACTACATTCAAGATAATTTGATTGAATATTTTCTTCCAGTGAAACTAACTTATCCTAAATTCCTGAGGAGAATAGTATGGTTAGACATTAGGAATACACTCAACCAAAGTTCTAATTGGTCACTTTTTGTCCGTATTTTTTTATAAGAAAGATCATATGCCAACAACAGTCTTCAACTTTAGCTTTAATCTTGTAATAATTGAGTTATCCTTATTTCTGCTAAAAATGCATTTCATGCATAAAAAGGTCAAGCAAACAGAAATTTGCTCTAAACTCCTTGTTTTGTTTTAATACAATGTAGGACCCCTCATTAGTAGAAAATACATAAAACCTGATTAATCAACAGCACAATTGTTTAAATAAAACACTTTCAAAGTATCCAATTTTAAAATAACCTTCCTTTCAATTAAAGACTGTTCTGATTTTGATCCTGAGGTGTAAGTAAATGGTATTTGATTCATTTAAGTAAACAATCAATAAAGATTAAATAAAAAGACATTAGAAAATTAATTCAAGACAAAACAGCTCTTTCCACAACCTCTCTTGACGTAGGGAAAAAACGAAACTAGCATACATTGTAAATATATACAATTAAAGACCAATGAGAACTTTGGTTGAGTGTACTTGAATATCAATTGAACAGTAAAAGTAAGATATTACCATATAATACTTACATGTATTTGTAAGTAATCTCTTCCAAGATAAATAATCTGTTAATCGATAGAAAAGTGAATGTGTAGTCTATGTCATATTCTCCATCAGCCGTTCGAAGTACGCACCACAAATGAACATTTTTGTTGATGGGATATCTTAGTATCGTCTTGGGGTCATTGTAGCGTTTTTTAAAATGTTTCTTTATTGTCAAGCTATCTTAACATTGTGCGGTTTCAAACATGACGCATCGTGAAAATTCGGAATACGCCATACCGGGTATGTCATATAAAATATAATCTATATATGTCATTGCATTAAACTGACCAACATACCTATATAATATTTAACATTTTAAAGAAATTGTTTCGAAGGTATGTGCAGTAATGAAAGAACAGAACAATAATGTCTGTACGAAAGTTACCCTCTAATCTCTCAAATCTTTCTTTAATCAACTTTTATCAACTGTGGTATCATAATTAGGTCACGTCATGGGAAAAGGTACCTTCAGCCATTTTTATTGATATTGTAGTTCTCACTAAATTTACAAAGAACTTACAACTTGAAATCAATTTTTTATAACAAAAATGTGATTTTGTTACACATTTGACAATAAAATAGTATATTTACCGCAAAATGCATAATAAAAAATGTCCTCTGCTCAAATTAATGACGTCATTTCAAAGATTGACGTCAACTGTCCGAATGTACCTTTCCCGTGACGCGAGCCATATTATTTGTGTTATCATTTGAAAGACGATTGCAGTAGTTTCCGATTTCACAACGTTATGAATGTAACGTGGGCACCGTTTGTATATCACACAGTCACATTAGGCAAACTTAGTCGTTGACTAGAAACTGACATACATTTATTTTTTACAAAGAAAGTCTTTCCTATGTCAACTTATTACGAGGTTTACATTTCTTTAAGACAAAACAATGGAAATCCTTAAAAATGATGTAAACTTTGACAGCGATGCACATGTAAAATTTATAAAGCTGTGAAATCAAAACTATCGCAATCGGCTTTTAAGTGTAATATGGGAAACAATTGAATAGATGACAAACTACTTGTGACGAGCTTTGCGGCCACAAGGTTGGAACGGTCATTTTACACAAACGCCATTTGGGATTCAAATCACAATGACATGCATATGATATTAGAAAGAAGTATCGTTAGAAATTACATTACTATTATTATTTAGGTTGTATAGTTAATCAACTGGTGCTCCATTTACGTATATGAAAGGATAGAAAAAACGAATACTAACGAATAATGTGATGCGCTCTGTTTATTTAAGGAATAAATTTCGTGTTTGATAAGTTCACCGAGTCTTGAACGTCATTAGGGCTGGTTAAAGGTGTGGAGTCCGAAGGACTCCACGCGTGCTTTAACCAGCCCTAATGACGTTCAAGACTCGGTGAACTTATCAAACACGAAATTTATTACTTATATTTACACCTCATTTTATCATTTTGTTTCTAAATTTAATATAAAATATATACCTTTTACTAATTTCGAAATGTTGTTTAAAACATTTCTTACCCCGGGTTTTGGACTGGTCCGCCTATTTACTCAAATCAAAAAAATCATACTACGACCAAAAATAGTTCCATGTTTATTGAACACATTCATCCGTTTTTTCAAACATTTATATACAGAAAAACCTAATATTTCACAACAAACATCAAATTTGTATCACAGCAAGTACTACCTATGCGAGTAAATGATAGTCTAAGTAAAAAGGGTTATTTTGGCGGGAAGTTAGAAAAGGCTAATGCGTTATTTTCAACCAATGATAATTCTAGAAAATGGAACGTGCTTATTGATGATGTCATATAAGTAAACTTGTTTACTTCCGGTTTGAGGGGTATAAAAGCAACTAAAAATAAAAGTAATCTAAAAAAAGCAACATTCCAGGAAGAGCTATCTAAAATTTGCAACAATTATAAAAATAGCGGGGATTTCATGACGTCACCAGGGCATTCCTTTACCATTGCGCGGTGATAAGGCTAACGGTGCTCATTGAAGATTGACCTTCACTCGTCCGGTAAAGGATATTGAAGCAGTGGAAATAAAGGTGTAAATATTTATACATAATACACATTTATTTAGTTTATACACAATAAAGTAGTAGAACATATGGGAACAATCATTATCATAATAGTACACATGATGTTGATATTTGCAGCTGTTTTTAATGCATAATACAGTTCTCAGGGCCTGTAATTGGCAAGTAACCAGTCAAATGAATTGCCATCCTATTCAGTTACATTATACAAAGTTAACAACTTAGTTTCTGTGTTTTTCAAGGACTTATGTTTTATATGTTTGTTTGATTATGCATGCTTTATTGTCGGGTTGATAGAAGGGTTGGAGCTAACTTAAAGGAAACTTGTACTGGTTTAAAAATATGAGAACCTGTTGGGACGAACGTGAGGTTGGTGCACCCTTGAACCTGGTTAAGTCACTGGCAAATCGGCGTTTTTTTTCTTTATTTGTTTGTTGTGTCTTGAACTAATCATTTTATAATTATTGATAAAAAAAGATGAAACGAGAACTTTAAAAGCCATCGAACACGACAAATAAGAAAAAATTGAAGGATAAGTTTGATTTAGCCTGTTCATGGACAGTAAAAATATATATTACTACCCAGGCCGTCTAGCCCGGAACGAGCACAACTCAATATTTACACAAGTAAACAAAACTAGTTTTGAATTATCCTGAAATGGCGTGCATATGATGGCGGTACGGTATTTTTTTTTATTAAATCCTTTCAATGACCAGCGGCGTATGATAGATTAAAGAATGCGTTTTTTCTTAACCAAAAATAATGTGCGGACCTAAACAGAATAGAAGTTTGACAGGGAGATCGTACAGTATTAATTCTGCTTATCACAAGAACTCCAGATCAATAAAATAACTTAGAAGGTATTTTCTAATGAATGAATAAGATTCAAAGCTAAAATGTCTTGGATATTGAAACCAAGCATACGAAACCGACTGAAATAGTGAAAAAAAATTGGTTTTAGAGTACTAGCAACAGATATAAGAATCGTGCACTTTCAAAGGACGTCATTGATAAATATATTCTTATATTCATGGCCCTTAAGTTTATATATTTTACAGTCATTTAAATATATACATTACATTCGAAACATGTCGTGGTCTCGTTTAACAAAAAACTAATTTAACGGCAACAACATACAACAAAACATTCTTTGACTTAATTTTGACAAATCATAGTCTGATAAACATTGTTTAAATGACAAGAGTAACGGAGTGTTTGAGCACTGTGAGTAATGTCTTCCCGAATGCCTTGTCTAGCAAGGGTTACGTAATTAATGGAAGCTTGTACATTTTATATAAATATCTTCAAACTGCTATGCTACTGGTATTTTTTGTATACTACATTATTGATGTTTGTACAATATAATATATATTTATCGATATTTATCCATCCATCACTATTAACCAACAACCACTTCATAATTAACATAAATGTATTTAATTATGCTAAGTCATTCTGGAACAGCTAGAATCACAATATTCCGCATTGACAAGGCTCTCCACGAACTGTTTTAGGTAGATCGATGCCCTCTAACCTGCAATATACAATGTCTTATTTTATATTGTAAAGAGCATTTTTCTAAAGAGAGTGATTAGGGTTAAGTGATTTACAATTATACGGTAATCTATTTCATTTACAAAAAAGAAGAAATGGCGGTTCAGGTCGAGAAGTGCATCGACATTGATAGCTTCAAAATTCTGCTCAGAAAAAATCGCGAACGAACATTTACAAAAGTGTTTTAGGTAACGCATATTCTAGACAACCTTTTGCAACTTAAATAACCGACTAGATTTTATTAAAAAATATAGATGCAGTTTAAAATCACCAGTGATTTATGGAGATTTGATTTATATAATAATGAAAATAAAATGCAATGTTGATTTCTCCACGTTATTGTAAACAACAACCATAAATTCAAAACGAAAGGTTATCAACACTTTGCATGCCTGACGTATAAGCCATCTGCAGTTGATCGATATGCTTACCTGTTGTTTGCACGACGATGGCAAGGGTTTAAGAGTATGTGAAGGTTAATAGGAAAATCTGGTAACAAAACCTAAAAAAAACTATCTGTTTCTTCTATCCATGTTATCGTGTTCTTACGACTCAAGGGCTCTAGTCTCAGTAATGTCATCTATAATTACCCACCTTTGCTTGACTGTTATATTAGCTTCTTATGATGTATATGTTTGTTCACTTTTGCATGCAACATTGTAGAGTAAGTGATGTTTATATCTATGTGAAATATACAGCAAAAGGGGCTGTCAAAAGGGTCATTTAAATAGTGGCATTATTATGGCATTGGTCTTACTTTCGTAGTGGTCTTAAAGAGGGTTTTGCTGTAATTAAGAATAACAAATTGATTGATAAAATCGTGTCAGAAAACACTTTGGCCTCATACGTTATGTGTCAATAGATAATTGTTTTCATTGCAATATGAATCTGCTAATGGTATGAAGCTATTTCTACAACTCACCAATAATTTCAACTGGTTGACCTTGATTGGCATGTGTACAGTTTGAATTGCAATAATCATCCTTACAGCAACTGTGGCATACTGGTAGGGCACGTGGTGCAACGTGCAAAGATCTGTCTATTGGGTTACACTGAAAGAAGTAAGTATAAGATATAAAAAGTAGCTCACATGATCACATCGATTGAGAAGGACAACCGAATATGATAGGAAACGGGTTTAAAAAATTCATGCGTGTAAACAAGGCATTTATTTCGTTGAATAATTAACTATACCGGCTTTCAATAGATTGCAATTATTGCTGGTGTTTAAAACTCATAAATATAATATTGTCTTAGCGAGAGATGGAAAATGATTCCAAATAATTTTAAGTTATTTCTGTGTTCGAATATGTGCTTTATAGTAGTAATAGGATGTGTATTTGCTAAGACATAAACTACTCTATCTGCAATTTTGTATACCGATAAAATCATGGAATCTCCCCAGTGTTCAATATTTACCTTAAAAGCACATACAAAGGGTGTCAAAGAAGTTAAATGCTTCTTAAGGTAATTCGTTAAAACACTCAATGAGTTTGTGGTCAGAGAATATCAAACCTCAAATCACCTAGTAAGTTTTGAAAATTACAGCAGAATTATTGAATACTGTTCATAGTAACATCTAATTATTTAATGACAAAACAATAAACGATAAGTCGATTTAATGTTTACCAAACCGTGTGCACAGCCCATCTTAAAATGCGATTGTGTTCCCCATTTGAACTCTTCAATGCTGCAAATCTGTAATTGAAACGTTAACACATAGTTTGATTAACAATTTTTAGAACCGACATAACACTTTTATAGTAAATGGGGTTATTTTACTGCAAAACATATCGTACTTACTTTCAAGAATAAGAAAGAGAAAGAGAGAGAGTGAGAGAGAGGGAGAGAGAGAGTGAGAGAGAGAGAGAGAGGAGAGAGAGAGCTTGCACCCTATTGCTTAAAAACAATGACACTGCATATCTGACATATTTTCCCGAAATCAAATTGACGAGATGCGTAAATTATGACAGGACATGAAAACTGAATGTGTTTAAAACTTTTCTGTGCAATTTGAAATTCGTCATTTCTCCGTACGTACGAAACGAGTGTTTTGGTCGTTAGTTTTATGAGACGGTGCTTGTGCATCAGTGATATTAATGTCTAGGTTTTTTATTATAAGATCACATGTGTATACCTGTCCCTCGCAACACAGCGTTACGGTGTGACACTCTTCCAGTGCTCCAACATGCTGACAGTCATAACACATAGGTCCTCTTTGTTCGCGTGGTTGTAGACCTGAACAAGGTTACAAATTAATTATTTTGACAGAAAAGAAACAACTCCTAAGGCCGTAAAAGTTATAGCTTATTAATGTTGTAGATATAATTATATGGCAAAAACAAATAATTGCTGTAATTGTATATTTTCAAATAAATATTAAACTGTTTGACAACAAATGTTTTAAAATTTATATGAACTACACTACTCAAATGTTTTAAGGGCAACGTAATAAATGTTGATTTTCCGAACTATTTGATTGAATTTTTCATTTATAAACCAACACAAATTTAATCTGCTTAGCGCAATGAAACAAGAGACCGTCGAAGACAGGTGATGCTCCCCGAATTGGTACTTTGTCACAAACACGGTTAGTTGTATAACTATTAAGGTGAATGTTGAAAATGGTGTAGTTCTATAAAATAAGACAACTTTAAAATCCAACTTTAAAAAACAAATTGATGAACCATACACAATTTTGCTTCAAGGTCATGCTGTGACATTGGCCTTGAAGGTAGCGACCCGACAAGTCGCCTCAATAATATGGTGATCATTTCTGTGAAATAATTGTAACAGTCAACTATAAATAACAGAATTATGGACAGGACATAATTTTTTCAAGGTCATGCTGTGACCGTGCCCTTTGCGATAGCGACCAAACTGTTGCGGGCGACACGTCGTCTCAATATGATGATCACTCCTGTGAAATGATTTTAAACTCCGACTTCAAATAACAAAGTTATGGGCCGGACACTATTTTGCTACAAGGTCAGCTGTGACCCTGATCTTCAAGGTAGACACCCAAATATTGCGCGCGACACTTCGTATCAATAAAGTGATCATTTTTTTATTAAACTTCAAATAACAAAGTAATTGGCCGGACACTATTTTGTTACAAGTGAAAGCTGTGACCTTGACCTTCAAGATATCGAACCAAATTTGCGCACGATACGTCGTATCTTTATGTTGATCATTTCTGTGAAAAAGTTAAAAAACGACTTCAAATAACAAAGTTATGGGCTACACACAAAGTTGCTACAAGGTCATGCTGTGACCTTGACCTTCAAGATAGCGACCCAATTGTTGTGCGCGACACGTCATCTAAGTATGGTGATCATTTCTGTGAAAAAGTGAAAAATCAGGAATCCCCACACTCAGAAAACCTTGACCTTGACTTTCAAGGTAGAGACCCAAATGTTTCAGACCAATCTCCATCTCAATATGATGATCATTTCTGTGAAATAATTTAAAAATCAGACTTCAAATAACAAAATTATTGGCCGGACACGACTTTGCTACAAGGTCATGCTGTGATCTTGACCTTCAAGTTAGCGACCCAAATGTTGCGAGTTACACGTCACCTCAATATGGTGATCATTTAATCTGTGACATAATTTTATAATCAAACTTTTAATAACAAAGTTTTTGGCCGGACACTATGTTGCTACAATGTTATGCTGTGACCATTTACATTCAAGGTAGCGAACCAAATGTTGCGCACGACACGTCGTCTCATTATGGTGATCATTTCTGTGAAATGATTTCACTTTTCCCCAGAGGTGATTACATATTAAGCTTGATGATTGACATTGATATCAATAGATACAAAACTAACTTTAAAAAAGATGAAAAGAGAACTTTGAAAGTCATTGAACACGATAAAAACGAAAATATTGCGCTAAGAACTTTTGCTCGGTTCGATTGCGCCTGTTCTTGGGCAGTGATAGAAATGCATACTACTGCCAACACCGCCTGCCCAGGGTTGAGCACAACGAAATATTTACACCAATGAACAGTACAATTTTCATCAATCCCAAACAATTGCATGCATATGACGGTGGACATGGGACCTTCAATGCGGTATTTTCAGATTAATACCATTCCATGTTCAACGGCGTTTGGTCCCCAAATAAAAGAATTGGTTTGCCCTAAAAGATACAATAATGGGCGAAACTAAACGAAACAGAATTTTGACAGGGGATCAGAGTATATAAATCCTTCATATCACAGAGGACGCCAAACTCAAACTTTAAAAAGCAGGAATTATATCCTTGGGATGATTGAACAATGGCCGAAATATAAAAACAAAAGTAATTTTAGAAGACCTAGTACTATTAACATAGTACAGCGTGCTCAAAGACCTCAAAACCACCGAACACGCCAAATTTAGCTTGTTCGTAAGCAGCGATGGAAGTGACCACCCATGCCGTCTAGCCTACATAAGTTCATACACTACACCAATCGAATTGCTACTTAACCATTTTCTCCGCATCCTTTGTTGTTACAGAAATGTTCCGAACAACAATGAACGCATCTGTCTGCGCCGTGTGCGGATAAGTCCGATTCTTCGAAACATCTCTGTAATAAAATGAGTAATAAACAAACATTATTATTCATCAAGTTTAATTTGATAACACCATTTGATTAATAATCATGCTGTTTAAAATGTTAAAAACTAGATGTTTTATCTTAAATCTCTTTTTTCTTTAGAAGTACATTGCCAAAACATCAAGCCTTTAATATACTGAGAAAATCATAAACACATATGTCGAAATCAAAATGTCTAAATATTGCTGGTAATAACAATACGAAACAAGGTGCTTCAATTTTTTTCTTTTATATGAAAGGCTCAAAGCCAACAGTAAATTCACATGCAAAATAATTTGAAACTACCTGTTTGTCTAAACATCCTGACCTGAAGACGGATCCTCCTGATTTTGTGTACTTCTCTAAGTAACAAATCTAAAAAGAAAAAGTCTTAACAAACATACTTTTTCTGAAAAAAAATCCAACAAGGTTTATAATGAGTTAGAGTTAACTTGCAAAGGCAAGTTCCACGTTTGTTCATAAAAGAACCTTATTTGGAAGGTTTAATCCACTCTCGCCAAGTGTCAAATGAGTTTTGTCACTGATCGTCCTCGTCAGATTATGTTTTCGATTTAATACCTGTTTTGGTGTCTTATACTCTCAATATATCATTAGATTCGCATTTATTTGCTTTTCTTTGGCTGTGGAGGAAGTCTGTATTTTGCATGAAGCTTTTCCTGTAATTAGTGTTCTGAGTTTCGACAATAAAAACATTTGAGATCCATATTTTACTGGTGGGCAAAACAGTCACTATGCAGCTATTTTTCCATCCGTACAGATACATAATATTTATTTCCATACATTGTGTTTATCTACCTCATTTTCTTTGCAATGTTGTAAAACGTCACAAAATTCAGTATGACTCATGTCTTCACAGGAAAAACATATGCTATCTGCAGTCAGAAAAGAACATTTTACATTAAATACAAGGATTCGTGAGATACAATGTCCGACTTAATAATAGGTTAGGGTAATTTTACTCCCCGACCTACAGAATAATCGCATAAACCCTTTCCATCAATTACAGTTGTTTCCGCGCCCCCGATTCCAGCCCTAAAATTCCAGAGAGCTGCTTCCATCCTTTCTTTACAACTCTATCCCGTTATCTTACAGGAGATTGTCATGTCAAAAATAAACAAATCTCTCTTACGTGATCGAAAAGTCTAAGAATTGAAAATGATATCGAGAACTATTCGTCAGGACCTGCAAATTCAGTTGTTCTTTAAATACTAGTGCGGTCATTTGCTTGCGATGTTGTTTTTTTCACTTAATCAGAACTTATTATTATTTTACTGAAACAAACATTTAATGGGATTTTTTCGGGGAATTAGGTTATGAAATAGCATACCGTTATCAATTGTCCGAGACGTTGAAGAGACTGAAGAAGACACAGTGGTTGAAATAGGAACTGTTGATCTGGTCGTCGTCATATCAACGTCTGCTTCTTTTTAATATTCAAAACAAAATTGGGTTATCATACAAAATTCGTACAAACTTCACTATCAAATATGCCTACAGCAAAAAGTAGCAAAATAAAAAGGACATTGAAATCAATATACTGCTTCAGTAAATGTGTTTTGAATGTACGTGTTAAAAATCCCCTAAATAACATTTTCATGATAATTTTCTTCAAAAATGCAAGCAACAAATCAGACGTTTATAGAAAAGTGAAATATGCATATCAGTGATCGCCGCACTCATAAAACAGATCATGCGTTTATAAGTAACCGCCTTGATACGACCAATGGGAGTTTAAACCAGGTTCTAGTGTGCAACAATCTTGCCTCAACAGGTTCTCGTTTGAACAAACAAGCACAAGTTTTCTTGGTGAAATAACTCCAACCCAACCTTCTGTAAGTTAAGGGGTCGCAAATATTGCAAATGGCGAAAACAGGCTAAAATTTCAAAAATGAATTTTGGGGGACATACTTATTGCCACCTAGATGTGTTTATCTAAGAATGGACTTACGTTTGCAAGCTCAGCTTAGTCTAATCCACGTTCTAATTACCAACACATACGTAAACAAAAGAAAAGCCGTCTGCATGAGACCTCTGAAATTTATTGACAATACACCAAACCAACTCATGCAAAATTCATGAAAAAAGTATATTATACTGATCTACAATCATTAATGCCAATTCGTCATAAATGTTAGGGTTTTCAAGAAATTCGATAAAAACTTTTTTCTGGTGTCCTTTCGGTTTCATGGGCAAATCACTTTGATGTACTACTTAAAATTTCTGACATTATTTTGACAGATGACCGCAAAATATTGTAAATAAGTATTTTTCTATACGTTTTAAACAGCAATTCCAGGGTTCTTGTCGTGTGCAAACGGTATTTCCATTTTGTGTGCGTCTGTTCTATGAAAATAAAGGATTTTTTTCAAACAACTTGAGCATCCAAACTTAAATGCAGCCACATGACACTATATTTCTTTACTTTCATTGGTCACCAGTGGGAATTTGATGTCGAGTTTTGAAATGATACATCAACGTGATTTGCCCTTGAAACCGAACTTAGACCAGGAAGTAAGTTTTCTTTGAATTTCTTGAATTATTGAATTATTGAAAACCCTATCATTATTTTGGCGAATTGGCACTAATGATTGTAGATATGAGCATAATATACTTATTTCAGGTGTTGTTTTGGTATATTATTCATGAATTTCAGAGTTCAAACGGATTTTCTTTTGTTTAAGAACGCACTCGGTAATGAGAACATGAATTAAACTAAATTAATCTTGAAAACATTAATACATTCTTAGATTAATATATTTCTTAACTAAAATCTAGGTGGCAAAGAGTACTTTCTCATAAATTCGTTTGTTTGAAATTTTAGCCAATTTTCGCCATTTGCAATGTACGTGCCCCCTTAAGGAATTCTTTTTAAAATTCGGTTAAAAGATAGTAAACCAATGACGCTCTTTGGAATTGGTTAAAAACAATCAAGTATTGATAAATACACAAGTAATTTAAGTTCTTTTAATATGTAACATGAGCATGTATAAAATTGCCAAATATCGCCTTGAAACGCTTTCCAATTAAACCATCAGTAAAGAAGATTTTTTTATGAATGTTATTTGTGATGATGTTTTATATTTTCACATGATATCATGTCGTTAGGACGTCCATTAAACTAAATATATTTCATCTCTTGGAATCCAAGATCAAATCAAACTCAATAAAAACAGCAGCATGTTTTATTAGATTTTCTGTTGTGGACACCGAGTACATCGCGCAGAAACTTGAGCATGTGGTGTAAATATCAATTTAAACTACATGTCTTGAACGCTGAGAACGAGTATTTTACAAAAATATTTTATTATCAAGAATGTAAAAAAGTATTCAATTTATGTGATGACTTCCAAAGAAAATGTAAGTTTAGTTGTACAATAGGTACCCTTCCAGTCTAGTATCATAAACAATTTTATTACCTTTTCAAAATGAAAAACCGACTGGAAATCCGTATCCTACATAATATCTCAGTCATACATAGTAGCTCCGAACTTGACCGTGCTATCAGCATGCTTCAACTCGTGAAAACCGACGCTGATGCTTGTGATGATTACCGAAAAATTATTGAAAGGAGCTGGCACACTGTACGTCATTGTCGCATTCAGAAATGACCCGTCCAAGTACAGGCCGTCGGCTTTGGGCGATGGTACAATGACAGTCAAGTAATGTGTATGCGACGAGTAAACAGATGGAACCATGAAGTAATATTCGTTGAGGTAATTGTCAATGGCTGGAATAACAGTCATAAACGGGTCTCCGTAAATGTTGTCTTAAGCCTGTCCGACTCCATACTGCACGACACTGATGTTTGTAGCAGACGTAACAACCACAGGTTCAGTTCCCATCATGTATCCTTGGTCTGACAAAGCAGGTTAATTTTGACACAGTGTGTTGGTATTGTTTTTCATGCAAACCGTTTCATTCTGAGTTATTAAGATTTTTAGGACAAATCCGGATTTCGGAAATACTGGCGGAACAATAATGTTTTTCTTCCAGTCTTGATTTGAAATCAATTGTTCAATGAGATAATCACACCCGTCAATATTTTGAGGAATCATAGCGCACGAGCATCCAGATACAACCGCAATGCTATTGTCTGGTTGTATGTGTGTACCTGTTAAATCGATATTACTTTCCTGTTGCCAAACACCTAATGGCTGCAGACTAAATTCTGTTGTGTTTTTCTGGAAATAATTGTGTACAGTAGTATTCAATCTTATACCAATAACGGAAACAAAAGCTTTGTCGTAATGTCCATGATATGGATCGTAAGCTGCCACCTTGTATGATGTAACTAAAGCGGTGACCGGTAAAGCCAAATATGTATCTTCTGCGAATAGCCTAGGTATAAAAAAGCTGACGAACATTGCAATGGGAACGTCAGTTTGAATGTGTATCCCTCGTGTCTCAACAAACGTTCCTTGTTTCATGATGGTTCGACTAATGTTCAGTGTTGTAGAACCTTTTCTTATTGTTGAATTCTGGACCATACTAAGATGTGGAATGCTTATTAGAGCATAACCATCTTGTTGGGATGCTATATCGATGATTACATCTTTTGTTTCAGAACGAAACGGAAACAAAGTCACGTAAAAGTCTGTTCCATAATGACCTGCAAGCAAGCGCTTTAAACATAGTTCTAAGACATTTTTACTTCTTCATTAAATTATATCTATTTAAACTAATTAAAGAATATTTATAAAAACCCCTTACATACTTAAAACAAGAGACCGTGGAAGACGGGTGATGCTCCCCGAATGGGAACTTTGTCACAAAAACGGTTAGTTGTATGGATGGTTTAAGAATAGAACTTCCTAGTGACTGTAAATTTACTCCAATCCAAATAATTTGATTGTCTGAGAAGTATGGAGTAGACAGGTGAACACATGGGTGTATATCTTCTGACACAAAGACATTGATAACAGGGGTGGGAATATATGACAATGCATATAGGATTTGGTTAATGTCTGCTAGAACAATGACTGGATTTTCAAGATTATGAAGTTTTTCTTGCAACACAAGAACTGCTACAGTAGTGACCTGGAAGCATTTACTGAAACATATACAAGAACTACGCTCAATGATACCTGATCCCATTTATATGGTGATCATTACAATGATAACTTCAAAATCCGATTTCAAATAACAATTTTTTATAGGCCAGATACGATTTTGCTAAAAGGTCATGTAGTGACCTTGACCTTCAAGATAGCGATCCATCAAAAATTAATTATTTCTGTGATAAAAAAAGGATATGACCGAACACTATTTTGCTACAAGGTCCTGCGGTGACCTTTACCTTTAAGGTAGCGATTCAATTCTGCGCGCGACACGTTGTCTCTTTATGATGATCTGAATTAATTTAAAAGTCCGACTTCAAATGAAAAAGATATGGGCCGGACACGATTTTGATAAAAGGTTATGCTGTGACCTTGACATTGAAGGTAGCGATCCAAATTTTGCGCGCTACACGTCGCCTCATTATGATGATCACTCTGTAAAATAATTTTAAAATCCGACTTCAAATAAAAAAAATTATTGGCCCGACACGAATGCGGGACGTACGGAATGGCGGACGGACGAACGGACAACCCGGCAACTATATGTTCCCCCGAATTCCTTTGGGGAGCATAAAAACTGAAAAACCATCAGGTTAATTAAATTAAAAATTATAGTAATATAACTCCTGCAAAAACATGTGACAACAATGTTAGCATTGCTGTATTACTTGAAACGATGACCATACTATTTTCATTATATTAAATGAAATATTGTGATTTTAATCCATACATTAATATACACTGCGTTTGTTTGGTAGGTTTTAATGACTAGAGGAACCTTTTCTTAAGGTAATGAAGTTTTTGACATTGCGTTGTCATCGATAAAAAAGAAATATTTAAAAATCTCTCAACGGAAAAAATGCATTTCAAAATGAACTTTATTCAAATAAATTTAATAAATGTATCTTTTTACACACGTCAAAAACGAAAGAAAAAAGATAGATCTTAAAATTATCTAAAATTCTTTTTTCATCCAAACACATAAAAATGAGCAACACGTGAGGAAAATTAATACGATTGTTGCTCACTTGCACATATTGTTACAATTTTTCTAGTCATAAATATATCGTATAAAGTTCATAATATTAAAATATATATATTATAGTAAGTTAAAATAACAATACGTGTCTTTTGTCTTTTTTTCAATGCAGAAAAGATGAATGCTCAGTTGAGCAAACATATTCATCACTTAACCGGTCTTTGCAAATCCTCTCTAAGTTATTTGTATTTTTAACGCACAGAACACTTAAAAATCTAAACAAGCTTAAGTCTCCTGTTTGTTTCAATTTCTTGTTTGAAAATATAAAATACTTGAAAACAGGTTGTGAACATTAGTATGCCTATTAAAATGCTTACTTTCAGTCGGAAGAGCATCAACTTCGACGCTGCTAACCTGGAATAAACAGAAGTACATATCCGAATCCGTTATATTCTATGAAATTTAAAAACATATTGGAGTCAACATGTTTTGCATTCTTCCAAAATGGAACGTTTCTAATCCAAAGCACATTTAGTACATTTTAAGAGCACGCCGTTGGTTTTGTTATCTTTTTAAATTCGTATAATTATGTATTCATTTGTTTTATAATGCGGTGTTAGAACTGAATTCAACATCTACAAAAGCTGAGTTATTCCTAAGATAAGAAAATATTAATACAAGTTTTCGTCATTTAAAAACAATAGTATTATTAAACATTTACAAAACCGTAACAAAGTGTGCATATATGAGTACTTTTTATTTTTTTGTTATGTTGTTTTCACTTAGATTATTTTGTCATCGAGAAAGTCATTTTTAAATAATTCTATATAAGTATGAATATAAAAAAGAATATAGACGAGAAATATACAGTTATTTAATATTTAAATACAACACAACGTAAATTACATTACAAAATAGTAAAGATAATTAAGAGAAATATAAAGCTTATATCAACGAAACTGGACCTCTTGCAACATTAGTCTTCATATCGTATATATCCTTCAACTAATTTAATACAGTTTGATTATTCAAAACTTAAGGAATTCGACCATAGAATGCATGATTAAATTTGCTAGGGTAAGGGCAGTTTGACTTATTTTGGACACTTTTGCAAAACATCCGTAAGATTTGAGAATATGTATTTTTGGAGACAAAAAAGAACATTACAATTCATAAGATTGACTTACCAAAATGAAGATGAAACACAATGCAAACATCTTTATCCCGTGTACACTAAGGCTCTAAGCTGTGTCACAATCGATATCCTTCGTTCTTTAAATTTTAGCGTTGTCAGTTGTATCGAACGAAAACAGTTTAAACGACTTTGTTTGACATAATACGAGCTCTTCTAAATTAAAGATAAAGAATATAGGTTTAACTTAGTAAATACATGAACGTAACACCGCTTTACACCAACGGTACATGTAACTCTGTCCAAGTCTATATTATTTCAAATTCAACAGGCCAACTTATCACATAATTAGTTCAGATAATCTTCATAGCTGATTTTATCACAACGGCGCAACTACTTATTCCATTAGTATATTTTGTTGTATTATCTTGATGCAGCGTTGCCATTCTAAATGCAAGCTTACAAAAAGCTGTGTAATTAAGCGAAACAATAAGAAGGAGAAAATAAATATCCCTGGCCTATGCCTGTTATGAATATTTCTATACGGATAGAAGATTCTATGATAATGTTTTTACTTGATCGAATCATCTTCTTTCCTACTGGATAATAACTCTTAGGTATGGTACATCTACTTATTATATTAAACAAAACTAAGACACTCCAAGAGGAACACAATTTTTAACCCTTTCTTATGACCTGTTTAAGAACTGCGACGACAGAGTCTTCTATACTACCATTTCATTGAGAACACATTTTTGCTTGCAATGACAATAATATTTACTTGTTATGCCTTATAAGTTTGTGTGATTTTTATGCAACATGGTCGAGTTGATGGCTGAGTTGGAGCTATTCACCAAAACAACATGTACTTGTATGTTCATATGCAAATCATGTTAGGACAATTGTGAGGTTAGTGCTCCATGGTTATTAGTAACCCAGTGGCTAAACGCAGGTTCCCTGGTGAACGTGTCTTTGCAATAATCCAATATCTTCGAAATTTTCATGTTTTTTTAGAGATATTAGAAGTGAGTTTATGACCGAAATTTCAGAGCTCTAGACCGTCCGTAACCTATAAATTCGGGTATAAAACACTATACGACACAACGTAAAATGACTTGGTGCGAACACGTAAAACAGTCGGTTGCCGGTGCTCGAACTTCCGGCCGAGACTTAAGCGCCATTTAATTGCAGTGGGCCGAAAACACCCGCGGGTCGTGTGGCACTGATGATGGTGGGTGACCTGAAACCAGTTTTGGTTTGAGCCACTGCAACTGAATGGAGCTGAGAACCGTTAGTTTTCAATGGGCCTTTCATATTTGTTGTGTTCGGTGGCTTTCATAGTTCACTTTTTATCTTTTTCAATATTACAGAAGCGTTGTTTGTGCCGTGTGGCAGCTGTAAAAAGTCTCCCTGTACATTCAATCAGTACTGTTATCAGTTACGTCCTTTGAAGTCGTTGATCACGATATTTGTGTACTATGTTAATAGTACTTCTAAAATTGCTTCTGTTTAAATTTTTCGGCCTGCTTATAGATGGGTGATTTCAATATCCCAGCCAATATAGATTCGGATATTGTTCAATCACCCCAAGGATATACTTCCTGCTTTTTAAATTTTGCCTTTGGCGTTGTCTGTGATATGCATGATTTACATGTATATTCTCAGATCCCCTGTAAAAGTCTATTATGTTTAGTTCCGCCCATTGCTTTCTCGTTTAGGGCAAACCCATTCTTTTATCTGGGGATAAAATATGTCGCTGAACATAGAACGGTATTAATATGAAAATACCGCATCAAGGTGCCATGTTCACCGTCATATGCATACCATCGTTTGGGATGGATCTAAATTGTACTGTTTATTATTGTAAAATATTGCGTTGCGCTCAACCTATGGCTAGGCGGCGTGGCAGTAATATGCATTTCCATTACTGCCCATGAACAGGCTCAATCAAACCGAGCCTGCAATATTTTCATATTTGCTGTGTTCGGTGGCTTTCAAAGTTCCTTTCGTCTTTTTCACAGCTGAGGGCAATTAAGGCACGAATTTATTTGCATACATGAGTAAACGTGTATTTGCAATTACCCATTAGCTTTGAAATTTTCACGGTTTTTAGAGATATTTGAGGTGGGCTTATGGCCGAAATTTCAGAGCTCTAGACCGTCGGCAAAGATCCAAAGATCGCCGTTGTGCTTACCACTTTGGCTGCACAACAGTTGAATTAGGTTTAAATGTTTATGAATGTTCCTGTGTCAACTTTCATGTGTTTTTGGCATCTGATCTTGTTATAAACTTTTTATCTATGTCATGTTAGGATGAATACGTTTTTCATGCTTTTTGTGTTGTCCCCGCTGGCTCAATCAGTTGCGTATTCGGATTTTCTAAAATTTAATAAATATTTATTTCTTATTATTAACAACCAAACTACCACGAGGTGCTGTTAAAAACTATTACCTTGCTGTTCGAAGGAAAGATAGCAGAATGCCTCTGTCGAAGAAAGTCTGGCTAATAGAATACGGGTAAAAAAATCCATTTTTTTTTTGTTTATCAGAAAATTTACCACATTTAACAGAATTATTATCCAGTAAGAAATAAAGATTATACTATCAATAGTCGACCAAGTCCTGACAAGTTCATAGAAACTTTCATCTGTGTTTTCATTATAAGGATTAAGATATTTAATACATCTCTTCTTTCTTATTTTCTCGTTTTATTACACAGGCCATTCATGATATGCACATTTCACATTTTTATAATCTCAGTATTTTGTCTGTACTGTGTGGCGACCGTAAAACGTCTTCCTTTACCTTTATTCAACACTGCACATTATGTTTTCATTCCTTATGGATTGCATTTTACATTTACTGTTCACACTCCTCCCCTCTCTTGCAAACACACACAAATACCCGTGCTCGAATGGCAACGTATCAGTAATATAAAACAATTCATATACTTAACCCTTTCCTCCGTAGACACACCTTTATTGCATGGGCGAACAGTGTAAAACCAGATCAGCCAGCACATCATAGAAGGAGGAACGTATCTTGAGACACGAGGGATACACATTAAAACAGACGTTCCTGTTGCATCGTTTCATTCGACACCTTTTTTCACCCTGGAGTTGTGGAATGGGATTCATATTTGGCTTTATCGACTACCGCTTTAGTTACGTTATATAAGATGACATCTTACGATCCGTATGGTGAAAACAAAGCAGTTGTTTCCGTTATTGGTATACGAATTAATACATCTGTTAACAATTAATTTTATACTTTGAATTTTATATTTGATCTGCAGCCATTAGGTGTTAGGCAACAGGAAAGTTATATCGATTTAATTGGCATATTCATAGAATTAGGTTGCAGTTGAATCAGGATTCCCGTGCACAAGGATTCCATAAAATAATTTTGACTGATTATCTCATTTAACAAACGATCAAACGATTGCAATAAAAAGAATTGGAAGATGAACCTAGTTGTTCGCCCTGTATTTCAAAAAACAGGATTCGTCCTTCTTCGTCATTCTTAATAATTCAGAATGAAGCGATTATAAAAATACTAAATAAAACGATTTATAAAAGTAAGGGGCTGTAGGCAACAAAACTGTAAGGAGAGAAAAATCTTATCATCTTTCTTGAAAGAAAAGATTCTATTGGTAAATATAAACCCCAAGTTTCAAAAACATGTAATTTGTAATTGTTAACATAAGGTCAAAGTATGTTAATTGATATCCAGTTATATGTAGTTGTGCGGACGCATTGTGGAGTATAGCATCCCAACGGCTTTGGAACCTATTGGATACATGGCCTGAAACTTGGGGTTTCAAATTGATTACTAGGCCTTTGGGTGTTTTCTGTTGAACCAGGCATTGGGAAAGGAAATCAATGTGGCTCTCGAGTTTGGTGACCTTAAATGTCTTTTTGTAGAGGTTTCCTTCAAGAGGGATAACCATATTAGGCTGAAAGTTGAGAGTTGAAATAAACCGAAAAGACCGACAGTGAAAATTAAATTGAAAAAGAAAAAGATATTTTTGGATCACAAAGGGTATGCTAATACAATAAAATAAAAGGATAAAAAAGAAATAATGTAGAGTTGTTTGTGTGTATGGTGAGAGAAAGGGATTGTTGAGAATGATAGAAATGTAAATTTTTCAAAAACATGTAATTTGTAATTGTTAACATAAGGTCAAAGTATGTTAATTGATATCCAGTTATATGCCAGAAGTTGATTTTAATTTTCATTAACGAAAGATTTTCGGATCTTGCGATGCGCGATGTTTTCAGATAATAATAAATAGTTGAGAAAATAAATAAAACATCAACAAAAATCTTTCAAAAACACTGGATCCCCGAGAGGATACACGAACAAATAAGTTAATTATAGAATATGAGAAAAGTGTTTTGTTCTGCAAAGGACGGTGCCGGGCCCCTGTGGGCGCCGATTTATATAATGATTATCACATGAATTTCCTTTCTAAACTAGTATAACAACAACAACAACAACTGTTATTTCAACACTTACTGACAAATTACAATTACAACAAATCCTTTAACACTTAACAACTACTCATAATGTCTTCTTTAATCTCCAACATTAAAAGGAATCCAATAATTTATCTTCTTACTGAACAATCTTTTTTTTATTCAAATAATTTATTCCCAATTCGATAAAAATTCATTTTTAATTTCAGATAAGATTTATCTTTTGGCTTTGAGTTTCGTATATATATATTTATCAAGATGACAAAAAACACTGACGCTATCTTATTTCTATCATACTTAAAAGTATATTTCGTTATAAATCCCTTTCCGTACCTCTGCTGTAATAATCCCGTATCGAGCCCCCCGGCCATAAAATACACTTCAGTGATTAAGCGAAGTGGGACAGTATTTATTCTATTTTTATCTCCTTTGTTCTCGAAGTTTACACAGTATTTATTCTATTTTTATCCCCGCTATCACCTGATTAGATTAAACAATTGAATCTTATTAATAAAACAATCTGATTGGTTTAACGCTTTTGTTTACGGAGTTTAACTAGGTGTTGATTGCAATTATCATTATACCCCTGATGAAGTCATTTTAAAAATGACGAAAACGTTCGGGTAAACTTAACAATTTAGCACTGTTAGAACAAAACACTTTTCTCATATTCTATATATATATATATATATATATATATATATATATATATATATATATATATATATATATATATATATACAGAAATATCGTCAGATATGGGGTCTCTGTAATAAACCTTAATCAGGGGTTGTATATATATACTAAGAAATGTGGTAAGATACGGGTCTTACTTCGATATTATACCTATATGTGTGGTTCTATAAAAGTTACGGGGTATATATGGTACCCCGCTAATTAAATGTCATTTCTATGCACTATCTGACCTTGTAAGTACTATAAGCTGTAATATAAAAATTTGGTTTATGATAAAAAAAAATTTCGGGTTTTTTTTTATAGACCGAAAATAAATTTCGATAATAAACCGTGTTACGGGAATAATGTTTATCGTACTTAAGAAGTCCGAATATGCGTAGAAATGGCATTGAAAATTACGGGGTACCATATATACCCCATTACTTTATAGCACCTCACATAAAGGTGTAATATCGAAATTAGACCCGTAACTTACCACATTTCTTAGTATATATATATATATATATATATATATATATATATATATAGAAATTGTGGCATTTATGGGGTGTCTATATAGAACCTAAATATGTGGTGCACTTTTAAGACCCATATGTGTGGCATATATAATATATATAATGTATAACATTTCCAAAAGAGCTTATTTGTTGGTGTTGTTGTTGCTGAAGTAGGAAAAGTAGTAGTAGGTGCAGCAACAATAGCAGTAGTAGTTGTAGTAGTATCAGTTGTAGTTGGATATTTCATTCCCATTTAAACCCAAATGCGAGGCATATATTATATTTATATATATTTGCCACATAAGTCGGTAGCAAATATAGATAGCAGTAGTTGCATTAGTATCAATTATCTAGAAGAATTATCTAGAAGAATATGGTTACCATATTGTTTACTATCAATATATTTAATGTCAAGAATATTCATGTTTGTGGTCTTTTTTGTGTCAGAAGTTTCACAAGGAACTCGATCAGTATATAAGATCATCAGCCAAATAAACACTAATTTACTAAATGGGCATCACTGTCAATAGAAATATTGTACATTTCTTATTATTGAATTAGTAGAAGTAGTAGTAATTGTTGTTGTTGCTGTTGACGTTGTTGTGATGTTTTTGTTATGGTCTACAGAACAACCGAGGCGTAAATGTGTATATATATATTTTCTCATTAATGAATAGCCCTGACAATGTTTGGCATTTATATTAAATATACATAGCGAAGTTAATCAATTTTTTAAATCAAAGAGATTTTGTCAATTATGGGGCATTTTTCGATATTGAACCTTAACTGTGGTGTGTGAAAAAATTGTGGTGTGTATAAAACACCCCTTTAGTAGTAGTAGTAGTAGTAGTAGTAGTAGTAGTAGTAGTAGTAGTAGTAGTAGTAGTAGTAGTAGTAGAAGTAGTAGTTGTAGTAGTAGTAGTAGTAGTTGTTGTTGTTGTTGTAGTCGTAATAGTTGCTGTTGTTGCTGCTTCTGAAAAGCAGAAGTAGTAGTAGAATCAGCAACAATATCAGAAGTAATGGAAGTTATAGTAATAGTAGTAGCCGTAGAAGTAGTTGTAGTTGTTTTTGTTGTTGTTGTTTTGTTTTAATTATAGTTGTTGTTGCTGACCTTGTAAAGATATTAAACTTTCGTATATGCTTTCCGTGTAGCAAATGATTGAAGGTAAGATCTAGTAAAATATAAAAACTGAGTTGTTGTGGTGGTAGTAACTTAGTACCAATAGAAGAATTAGTAGTATTAGTAGAAGGTGTAGTAGTAGTAGAAGTAGTAGAAGTTGTTTTTGTTGCTGAAAAAAGCAGAAGTAATAGTAGGGGCAGCAACAATAGCAGCAGTAGAAGTAGTAGTGGTAGAAGTAACAGTTTAATAGTGGTAGAAGTGGTGGTAGTGGTTATTGTTGTTGTTGTGGTTTTGATAATTGTAGTATGTTGCTGTTGTTGGTGTTGCAGTATTATTGTCTTTGTTTACAACTGAATTCCTATCATCAAAAAGTAACACAAGGAACTTTTAAATCTACACAAGTTTACCAAATAGGCATCAGTGCAAATAGAAATTTTGGACTTTCTTATTTTTAAGCAGTAAGATGATGTTTTTGTTGCTGTTGACGTTCATCAAATTATGTGCTTATTCTGATTTAAACACACATATGTGGCACACATTTGTATATATATGCCCCATCAATGAAAAGCCATGACTCCGTTTATATTAAATACACATAGCAAAGATAACTAAGAGATCCGGTCAATTACGGGGCATATTTCCATATTAAACCATAACTGTGGGGTGTACAAAAATGGTGTTGTGTATATAAAGCACCCCTTATTTCTGAGCATGTTTTTCATGAAGCAAATACCATTAGACTTGATCTTGTAACATTGTCGTTTAAGAAGTAGTAGTATAAGAAAAAATTGTCGTGGTTGTTGCTGCTGCTAAAAAGCAGAAGTAGTATTAGGAGTAGTTGCAATATCAATAGTAATGGTAGTCATAGAAGTAGTAGTAGTAGTAGTAGTAGTAGTAGTAGTAGTAGTAGTAGTAGTAGTAGTAGTAGTAGAAGTTGTAGTAGTAGTAGTAGTAGTAGTAGTAGTAGTAGTAGTAGTAATAGTAGTAGTAGTAGTAGTAGTAGTAGTCGTAGTAGTAGTAGTAGTAGTAGTAGTAGTAGTAGTAGTAGTAGTAGTAGTAGAAGTTTTTAGTAGTAGTAGTAGTACTAGTAGTAGTAGAAGTTGTAGTAGTAGTAGTAGTAGAAATAGTAGTAGTAGTAGTAGTAGTAGTAGTAGTAGTAGTAGTAGTAGTAGAAGTAGAAGTAGTAGTAGTAGTAGTTATAGTTGTAGAAGTAGAAGTACTTGTAGGAGAAGCAGTAGTAGTAGTAGCATAAAAAGAAGTTGCTGTTGTTATAATTGTAGTAGTAGTAGTTGTTGTTGTTGTATTTTATAAATAATATATAAAACACCAATTCTTAACCATGTTTTTACGTAGCAAATGATTTAAGACATGATCTTGTAAATCTTTATTTGAATATCTTTATTGAACAAAAGGCTAATGCCTGTGAGTACACTATAATATACATATTTACAATACCAAACATGGCACATGAAATGAATAGGTCAGTGGTCAGTTGCGGTCATATTAAATATAAAAATTCGACATTAACAAAGCCTGGAAATTCATTGAAATGATATCAGATAATACAAACAAATCAAATATATCATATTCAATGTTAAGACTAAAATATAAAATAGTCCTTTTCTTGGAGTAAAGAGACTTTAGTTTAATATAAAAATTCATTTCGATGTCAATGTGAATTGCCAGGTTCAAATTAATTGATTGGTCCTGGCATGAAAACAGTTAAATAAATTTTGGAATGTGTGATATATTGCGGAAATATGGTTTTATCGACCTTTACAAAGTTCCCATTCGAGTGAGAAATGTAATTCGTCTTCTAAACTATAACATAAAATGCATTTGCGTTCAGTTCGAGGTATTGCTTGCGGTTTATGCCACCGTCTTGTTTCTATCGCTAGTCTGTGCAAAGATAATCTTAATCTTGTCATCGCTGATCTATATTTTTGAATTTTAACTTGTACTCAATATTTTGAGAAATTAAAGTTTGCAAAAAGTCTAAATGTTGAGGCTCTAGTCGATGTCTTCAACTCTGCCATCCAGATATGAGTAAAAATATCTTTCAGTCTTTGCTTCACTAATTATATAAAATATTCTCGTTTCCTTCTTGAAACAACCATGAATAATTCAAGCCTAAATTATGAGTTTAGCGCTAGCACAATTAATAATATATACCCTATCAATTAAAAGCCCTGACTCCGTTTATATTTTATACATATAGCGAAGGTAACTAAGAGATCCGGTCGATTACGGGGCATTTTTCTATATTAAACCATCACTGTGGGGTGTGAAAAAAGATGGTGTGTTTATAAAGCTATCACCAACGTTATTAAAACGTCAGAAATGTCGCTATCAGATCGCCCGGAAATACGCGCTATTATAAAATTCAGTCATGTTCTTTGAAAATCACCTCACGAAAAGCTAAAATAATTTAGCAGACGCAAATGAAAACTTCCGTTAGCCGAGCACTAGTCTTTAAGTGGTACCAGTGTTTTTTTTACGGTCAGAAGAGCCATTAAATAGGCCTAGGGAAAGGAAAAAGAAAAAAATCGGCGTCACGTCAGTGGCGTCAAGCCGGGAGGCAATCGAAGCGGTCTAATGTCTAACTATTGTGGCGCTTTTCGACCTATTCTAGGCTTGATGAGGTACCGTGCAACGGATATTGCTGGACGAATGACATATCTTTATAAAGTTCACATTCGAGTGAGAAATGAAATTCTTCTTCTAAACTATAACATAAAATGCATTTGCGTTCATTTCGAGGTATCGCTTGCGGTTTATGCCACCGTCTTGTTTCTATCGCTGCAAAGATAATCATAATCTTGTCATCGCTGATCTATATTTTTAAATTTTAACTTGTACCCAATAATTTGAGAAATTAAAGTTTGCAAAAAGTTTAAATGTTGAGGCTCTAGTCGATGTATTCAATTCTGCCATCCAGTTTTCAGCCAAAATATCTTTCAGTCTTTGGTTCACTAATGATATAAAATATTCTCGTTTCCAACTTCTTGAAACAACCATGAATAATTCAAGCCTAAATTATAAAGAATTTATCCGTTTTTACCCAATTTGAAATATCATCATTTCTTTCGATATCGCTTAACATCATGTTATATGTTTGTTTAAAACGTTTAGCACTAGCACATTTAATTGTATATGCCCTATCAATTACAAGCCCTGACTACGTTTATATTTTATACATATAGCGAAGGTAACTAAGAGATCCGGTCGATTATGGGGCATTTTTCTATATTAAACCATCACTGTGGGGTGTGAAAAAAGATGGTGTGTTTATAAAGCACCCCTTATTTCTGCGCTTATTCGTCATGTAGACAATGATGTAAAACATGATCTGGTGAAAAAAAAACACAACTTTGAATGTACTAGTAGTAGTAATTGTAGTTATAATAGTAGTGGAAGTTGTTGTTGTTGTTGTTGTTGTGGATGTTAATCACAATATGTGCTTATTACGATTTGTACCCACATATGAGGAATACATTTGTATATTTATGAATATGAATATCTTTATTGAACAAAAGGCCAACGCCTGTAAGTAGACGATAATATACATATTTACAATACCAAAAATGACACATGAAATGAAATGGTCAGTGGTCAGTGGCGGTCATATTAAATATAAAAAGTCGACATTAACAAAGCCTGGAAAATCATAGAAATGATATCAGATAATACAAACAAATCAAGTATATCATTTTCAATGTTAAGACTAAAATATAAAATAGTCATTTTCTTGGAGTAAAGAGACTTTAGTTTAAGATAACAATTCATTTCGATGTCAATGTGAATTGCCAGATTCAAATTAATTGATTGGTCCTGGCATGAAAACAGTTCAACTAATTTTGGAATGTTTGGTCTTTTGCAGAAATATGGTTTTATCGATCTTTATAAAGTTCACATTTGAGTGAGAAATGAAATTCGTCTTCTAAACTATAACATGAAATGGATTTGCGTTCAATTCGTGGTAATGCTTGCAGTTAATGCCACCGTCTTGTTTCTATCGCTAGTCTGTGCAAAGATAATCTTAATCTTGCAATCGCTGATCTATAGTTTCGAATTTTAACTTGTACTCAATATTTTGAGAAATTAAAGTTTGCACAAAGTTTAAATGGTGAGGCTCCAGTCGATGTATTCAATTCTGCCATCCAGATATGAGTAAAAATATCGTTCAGTCTTTGCTTCACGAATGATATAAAATATTATCGTTTCCAACTTCTTGAAACCACCATGCATAATTAAAGCCTAAAATATAAAGAATGAATCTACCCGTTTTTACCCAATTTGAAATATCATCATTTCTTTCGATATCGCTTAACATCATGTTGTATGTTTGTTTGATAAGTTTAGCACTAACACATTTAATAATATATGCCCTATCAATTAAAAGCCCTGACTACGTTTATATTTTATACATATAGCGAAAGTAACTAAGAGATCCGGTCGATTACGGGGCATTTTTCTAGATTAAACCATCACTGTGGGGTGTGAAAAAAAAGATGGTGTGTTTATAAAGCACCCCTTATTTCTGCGCTTATTTTTCATGTAGCAACTGATATAAAACATGATCTGGTGAAAAGAAATTTGAATGTACTAGTAGTAGTTATTGTAGTTATAATAGTAGTGAAAATTGTTGTTGTTGTTGTTGTGGATGTTAATCAAAATATGTGCTTATTCCGATTTGTACCCACATATGAGGCATACATTGTATATTTATGAATATGAAAATCTTTATTGAACAAAAGGCCAATGATGAGAGTAGACTATAATATACATATTTACAATACAAAAAATGACACATGAAATGAAACGGTCAGTGGTCAGTGGTCAGTGGCGGTCATAATAAATATTAAAAGTCGACATTAACAAAGCCTGGAAAAGCATAGAAATGATATCAGATAATACAAACAAATCAAGTATATCATTTTCAATGTTAAAACTAAAATATAAATAGTCCTTTTCTTGGAGTAAAGTGACTGTAGTTTAATATAACAATTCATTTCGATGTCAATGTGAATTGCCAGATTCAAATTAGGTAATTGGTCCAAGCATGAAAACAGTTCAATAAATTTTGGAATGTTTGGTCTTTTGCGTAAATTAGGTTTAATAGATCTTTATCAAGTTCACATTCGAGTGAGAAATGAAATTCGTCTTCTAAAGTATAACATAAAATGCATTTGCGTTCATTTCGAGGTATTGCTTTTAGTTTAGGCCACCGTCTTATTTCTATCGCTAGTCTGTGCAAAGATAATCTTGTCATCACTGATCTAAAGTTTTTAATTTTAACTTGTACTCAATATTACGAGAAATTAAAGTTTGCAAAAAGTCTAAATGTTAAGGCTCTAGTCGACGTATTCAATTCTGCCATCCAGTTTTGAGTACAAATATTTTTCAGTCTTTGCTTCACTAATGATATAAAAACATTTTCGTTTCCAACTTCTTGAAACAACCATGCATAATTCAAGCCTAAAATATAAAGAATGAATCTACCCGTTTTTACCCAATTTGAAATATCATCATTTCTTTCGATATCACCTAACATCATGTTATATGTTTGTTTAGTAAGTTTAACACTAGCACATTTAATAATATATGCCATATCAATTAAAAGCCCCGACTATTTTTATATGTTATACACCTAGCGAAGGTAACTAAGAGATCCGGTCGATTACGGGGCATTTTTCTAGATTAAACCATCACTGTGGGGTGTGAAAAAAACATGGTGTGTTTATAAAGGACCCCTTATTTCTGCGCTTATTTTTCATGTAGCAAATGATATAAAACGTGATATGGTAAAACAACTTTGAATGTACTAGTAGTAGTAATTGTAGCTTTAATAGTAGTGGAAATTGTTGTTGTTGTTGTTAATCAAAATATGTCCTTATTCCGATTTTAACCCACATATGAGGCATACATTTGTATATTTATAAATATGAATATCTATATTGAACAAAAGGCCAATGCCTAAAATGAGACTAAAATATACATAATTACAATACCAATAATGGCACATGAAAGGAAATGGTCAGTGGTCATTGGCGGTCATATGAAACATAAAAAGTCGACATTAACAAAGCCTGGAAAATCATAGAAATGATATCAGATAATACAAACAAATCGAGTATATCATTTTCATTCTTAGGACTAAAATATAAAATAGTCCTTTTCTTGGAGTAAAGTGACTTTACTTTAATATAAAAATTCATTTCCATGTCAATGTGAATTGCCAGATTCAAATTAATTGATTGATCCTTGCATGAAAACAGTTCAATAAATTTTGGAAAGTTTGGTCTTTCGCGAAAATATGGTTTTATAGAACTTTATCAGGTTCACACTCGAGTGAGAAATGAAATTCGTCTTCTAAAGTATAACATAAAATGCGTTTGCGTTCATTTTGAGGTATTGCTTGTTTCTATCGCTAGTCTGTGCAAAGATAATCTTAATCTTGTCATCACTGATCTATATTTTTGAATTGTAACTTGTACTCAATATTTTGAGAAATTAAAGTTTGTAAAAAGTCTAAATGTTGAGGCTCTAGTCAATGTATTCAATTCTGCCATCCAGTTTTCAGCCAAAATATCTTTCAGTCTTTGCTTCACTAATGATATAAAAATATTCTCGTTCCCACCTTCTTGAAACAGCCATGCATAATTCAAGCCTAAATTATAAAGAAAGAATTTATCCGTTTTTACCCAATTTGAAATATCATAATTTCTTTCGATATCGCTTAACATCATGTTATATATGTTTGTTTAATAAGTTTAACACTAGCACATTTAATAATATATGCCATATCAAATAAAAGCCCTGACTACGTTTATATTTTATACACCTAGCGAAGGTAACTAAGAGATCCGGTCGATTACGGGGCATTTTTCTATATTAAACGATTACTGTGGGGTGTGAAAAAAGATGGTGTGTTTTTAAAACACCCCTTATTTCTGCGCTTATTTAATTTTTCATGTAAAAAATGATATAAGACATGATCTGGTGAAAAAACTTTGAATGTACATGTACTAGTAGTAGTAATTGTTGTTGTTGAAGTAGAAGCAGAAGTAAGAGTAGTAGCAGCAACACCTAGCGAGCGTTAACGGTAACGAGCGCATTGTTAAGACAGTTAACCGAAACTCACACAACCATATAGAGGCTAAACAATTCTTGCGGAAGTTGACACAGGTTAAATAGAAAGGTGAAATATGCATATCAGGAATCGCAACATTCAGAAAAAACAGCCACCCCACACAGTCAAGAAGAAGAGAGAGGGAGAGAGAATGGTTAATAAAACAATCAGTTTCAAAAAAGACACCACTAACAATAAACAAAATGAGAACCCGTATCGTCCCTTTACCATGCGTAGTGAGCCCGTTTCGTCATCATTATATAAGAATGTGATACCGAGGTCAATGTATCACAGATCAGGGTCCAAAACATGACAAATGCATTGACGAATGGTCGCTTTTTCATTGCAAGTCTTCTTATTTATTAAGATAAAACTCGATCCAAAAATTAAGGTTAATAAGCTTCTACATTGTTTCAAATCTAATATCATCGCAATAGAAACAAACCGCCGTAGGCGTAGCGATTGTTGTTTCATTTGATTGTTGACATGGGGAAAAAGCAGTAATGATGCGTTGAATCAGTGATAAAATGTAGTGATCGGAAGTTGGACATAATAAATCAAACCAGCCAGCTAGCAGGATTAGGGTCCATTTATTTTAACGCGAAAACGGTTTTTAATTGTACACAACGTTGTCAAAACTAGTCACAATATGTTAAATCACCGTATGAAATGAAAAAAATCCAATTTCCAGCCAGCCACGAAAACGTGTTTGACGAGCGTCGTTGACGTCACTGCAGAAAACTTGCATTGATAGCTAATTTTGAAAGTAAATATCTAAACAACTATTGGATTAATAAAATTAATAATAATTGCGGATTCATGCTGGGGTCATCGTCAATAAATACCCTACCAAATTTCATTAAAAAATTCGAAAATTCGTACCTTAAGATGCATTTGCTCTGCCAAACAAACAGCTGTTACAAGTTTAAATTTAAACACAACAAAGTTTCTTGACCATAAATGAAATTCGGTAATTGAATAATTCTACATTTGCAAGAAAAAAAGACTTCAACCCTTTACTGCATTGAAACACCTTTATTGCATGAGTGAACAGAGTAGATAGATCTAGATCAGACGACAGATCCTTGCAATCTAATGAGGATCGAAATTGCTTTTCACATTCATTAGATTATTTCTGATAAAACATCCATGCCAGATGATCTGGATCTACATTGGTCGCACATATTTTCAAATAAGTATATATGGAGAAAATGGTGAATAATATTTTACACTCTGAAATATTTTAAATTCTTACCATTATATCGAAAGGTTTTTGTAATATCATGATCCTTTAGAATGGATGTTGGAACAGGCATATTGTCGGCAAAAGAAATGACAACGGGCTTTTCCACAGCCGCTAGTGGGTAAAACATACATGTTCGTCGATCTCAAGACAAAACGTTGTGCACAGTTTAAAGTTTTGTGAGGCTTTAGTAGACAAGTCTTGGACCGATTGTTTTCTAACGCACAATAAAAACAATCTGAAGAAAGACTTTTATTATAGCGAAGTGCAAGATATGAGCAAATTCTATTAGAATCATTCAGTGGTAGTAGTAGTAGTAGTAGTAGTAGTAGTAGTAGTAGTAGTAGTAGTAGTAGTAGTAGTAGTAGTAGTAGTAGTAGTAGTAGTAGTAGTAGTTGTTGTTGTTGTACTATTTGTTGTTATTGTTGTTGACTAGTAGTACTAGTTGTTGTTATTGTTGTTGACGTTTTTGTATTGTTTTGGTAAGGTACAGATAATGTAGTTAATAAAGTTTTTATAAGAAAGAGATCTGGTAAATTACGGGGCATTTTTCTTTATAAAACCTTTACTGTGGGATATTTAAAAATTGTAGTGTATATAAATCACCCCATATTTCTGAGAATGTTTTACATATATCAAATGACATAAGACATGATCTGGTCAAAAAACTTTGTAGTAGTAGTAGTAGAAGAAGTAGTAATCTGGTCAAATAACTTTGTAGTAGTAGTAGTAGTAGTAGTAGTAGTAGTAGTAGTAGTAGTAGTAGTAGTAGTAGTAGAAGTAGTAGTAGTAGTAGAAGAAGTAGTAGTAGTAGTAGTTGTGGTTGTTCTCTTGATTTTGTTACTTTTGCTATAATTGTAGAAGTAGTAGAAGTAGTAGTAGTAGTAGTAGTTGTTGTTGTTGTTATTGTCTTTTTAACACTGTATAAACACCCCTTTTGAGCATGTATTTTATGTAGCAAATGACATAAGACATGATCTGGTAAAATAACTTTGTAGTTGTAACAAAACATAACAAAAGAACAGATAATAAAGAAGAAAAGAAAGTTATTGATCTTAAGTTATTGATCTTAAATTGTCTTAGCAGTAGTGAATAGGTTTTATTGAATTTAGATCAACTATTACATAGTTAATTGTCAGGAAGATATAGTTCTGGAAACGAAGAAAAGTTATCATGCACTAAAATGCACGAAGTTTAACATAATCTCGGAATGGGTTTGAATATTTTTGCAAGCGGCGTATGGGCCAACAATTATCTTCATACTTGTATGTAAATAAGAAGCATTATTACGGGAAAACGATGCACAGTAGTCAAGTATACATAATAAGAATCTTTCTAGTGGCTTAAGGTAATTCATAGCCCCAGACAGTATGTTGCACTAATGATGAGCTGTGAAAATTAAATTATCATTTTTTCAACAATTTCCGGACAAACAGTTATTATATTGTTAGAAACAGATGAATATTGAACAGGAGACAATTGTTGAAAAAAATGAATTTTGTTAGAAAAGTAATAAAATGTGGTACCTGCTATGTTGTCTAATCCGGGTGTCAAAATAAAGCACTTTCCGCTCAAATATAGCAAATTTTTAAAATAATTAGTTACATTATCCAGTTTAATGTTCCATCTAGGGTCAACCAGTGTTACTTTTTCAAAATAACTTGAAAATATTGCTCTTATAAATCAAAATCCAAACACATCATCCTTTGTCCCATGAGGTCACTCACCCATGCAAAAAGCATGCAAATCATGCCCACTTGTGTTTACCTGTAGGACAGTTTAATCTCTACATGTATAACAATGTAAATCTTGTGTGATGGTATTTGTGCAGTGTTTTGAAATTCATAATAGTCAATGTTTAAAAAGTTATTTTGAAAAAGTAACACTGGTTGGCCCTAGAGGGAACATTGAACTGGATATTGAAATTAATTGTTTTGGATTTATTTGAGTGGAAAATGCCCATGATGATACTCAGATACCCGGAAACCCTAAATTATCTATCTAGTTGTCTTCTACTAAACATATCCTTTAAAACAAAGTTTATTTCAGCAAGATATCACCATAATTAATGATTTAAGGGTCAAACTGTTGGATGGAACAATTCAA
Organism: Corbicula japonica; assembly: GCA_038501625.1. Lineage (NCBI taxonomy): Eukaryota > Metazoa > Mollusca > Bivalvia > Venerida > Cyrenidae > Corbicula > Corbicula japonica. Next base: position 430,788 of record JAZAYU010000344.1, on the reverse strand, counting down.
CAAATTGAAAAGTGTTCATTTGGACAAGTGTGCATCACACAGAAAAGCTCATGGTGATACCCAGATACCAAGAACCCCTAAATTATCTATCTAGTTGTCTTCTTCCATTCATATCCTTTCAAACAAAGCCTATTTGAGCAAGATATTACCATAAATAATGATTTTAGGGGTCAAACTGTTGGATGAAACAGGTCGAAAACTTGAAAAGTGTTCATTTCGACAAGTATGCATCACACAGAAAAGCCCATAATACACCCAGATACCCAGGAACCCTTAATTATATATCTAGTTGTCTTCTACTTTACATATCCTTTAAAACAGTCTATTTTAGCAAGATATCATCATAAATAATGATTTAAGGGGTCAAACCGTTGGATGAAACAAATCAACAAATTGAAAAGTGTTCATTTTGACAAGTGTGCATCACACAACAAAAAGCCCAGTATGATACCCAGATACCCAGAAACCATTAATTATCTATCTAGTGGTCTTCTACTTTACTTATCCTTTAAAACAAAGCCTATTTCAGCAATATATGACCATAAATAATGATTTTAAGGATCAAGCTGTTGGTTGAAACAAGTCGACAAATTTAAAGTTTTCATTTTGACAAGTATGCATCACAGAGTAATGCCCATGATGATATCCAGACAACCATATTCCCTGAACTATCTATCTAGTTGTCTTGAGAAATGATAGAAAACTTTTTTTCATGTTCTGTGTTTTTTATAATTTAAAAATAATATTGCGGGCATATTTATGCATATTTTTCATTCCGGTTTTCTTTCCTGTCAAGTTAAATATAATATCAAAGGAACACTATTTACAGATATTAAATATCTGCGGTAGAACAAATATGACGTTTGTTCAAATCTGCCCACCCATCTTTTTGTGGTCAAATTTTAGCCCAGCACAAACTTAATACATGACAATGAACAATAAAAGGCATGCAAAATATACTTTTTATAATGACAATGAACAATAAAAGGCATGCAAAATATACTTTTTATTATGGTTCTTTTTGCTTTGATATAACCTACACAATGAATATCATTTTATAGATATAATATCACATTAGAAGCCATGAGAAGACATAAACGTGATGCCGGGAGTGAAATTACCGCGAATTTCATTTTTTCGCGTTTTTAATTAACATTTCAAAATATTATTACATCGTTTTTTTTATGTTTAATATGTTAGTAAATAATATTATTTACTTACAAATGATATTTGGTCTGTGGAGGTACTGATATCTAATTAAAGCAGCTCACCCCTCATTTTGTTAGAAGAAAAGCGCGCATTACACAATTTATTATTTTATTTGCGAGCTTGTTATATGCAATAATATTATGTTTCATACATCATTATTTGGGGTATTAATATAGCTTTGAAAATAAGTAAAAATAAAAGGATTATATAAAAACAGTAGCGTAGCAGGCATCGGAAACCTAATGTCGCTGATTTTGCTTTGTTATATATTAGGAATACATATTCTTTTAATTTTCTGTTACTGGTTCATCATATAATCGCAGTCAGTGAACGATTACTACATTTCTAACGTTTTACCTAAAGTTAAAATTTAAAAGACCACGGTAACTGAAGGCAGATTTAACTGTTGATATTATAGCATCATTTGAAAGCTTACATCTTTGTCTTCAACATTTCAGTATTATTTTGCATTTTCGTGAGTGTATTCATATTATTTAACTTACCATTTAGATAAACATAAAATGGACCTTAATCTCTGACATGTACATTGCAGAGAAAGAAAAGCACAATTTAAAGTACATGTGTAATGTTTTCATTGCATTCCTTATATAAAACTATAATTTTTAAACTTAGAATGAAGACGAATACATCGTGCTCCTGTTCCTCAGCTGAACTTTTAGAGCGGGTGAGGTCTGCTCATTTTCATACATGATTTTAGTATGGTGTGATATGTGCACGTTAACATTTGCATTAAGAATAAAAAAAGATCTCATAAAAAGTTTACACAAATCATTCATAATTTTAATATAATATTCATATGACATTTCATTTGATTGAATAGTAAAACATTGGATAGAAATATATTCTGTAATTATATTGTTAAAACAACAACATTTCAGTTAGTCGTAAATTAACTATATAGTGGGTTTTTTTATACCTGCAGTAAACAAAAGAATTTAAATAACCAAAATTAAATGCATCTTAGCGTCCAGGTGATGAATTACACCGAGCAGCGCATTCAGTTATGCGGTGAATAATGATGGCAAAAGAATAAGAATTTAGAAATGGTAAAGGTAATTATAAATGCCCTTCTAATAATATGATTTGCTTTTGTTTTATACACATTCAAAATTAGTTATTATTATGGCTACAAAAAGTACATTTACTGTGTAGAGAATAAATGTTCGCAGCAAAAACAATAATCTAGTGGCATGCATGTGCATCTATTATTCAGTACACTATAAACAAGTCTAAACTTCCCCGAATCACCTGGATTTCTTATCTGCTAGATGATCAGTATCCATGAAATTATAATAACATGCTTGACCCCAGGAATCATTAATTTGCCCAGCTAATGCTCTATTAATGGCCGTTTCAAATTACAAAGTAAGGTGTACTTGGTCAGTTTGGAGAATTTATCTAGTAAAAGAAATCATTGAAAGAAATCAGATGGGATATTGATGATTTATTTTAATCCTTTCCTTCGTGTGTGTATATATGCTTTTATTGCATGGGTGAAAAGTGTAGATCCAGATCAGCTGGCATATCCTTACCATCTGAACAAGATCTACACCGTTTGCTTTTTTTTTTCAGTTATTTCTATTCAAAATATAACCAGTGCAGATCCTGATCAGATCGCATGAATGTGCAGGCTCAGTTTCAGTTTCAGGCTGATCTTCCAACCACGTCTTTGCAATGGCGTTTGTTTTTACGGCATTTTCAAAATACAAAGATTTTTTCATAACCACGCTTTCGTAAATTCATTAGCTAAATTTAGCTTTTGAGATCGCTTGAAATGATTTTCAAAGAAACATTTTTCTTTCCATTCATATTCGGAAAACTCACTTTTATAGGCTATATGAAGAGTTTCAATTTCATCTTCGGTTATTTTTATATTTGACAAGAGCTCTTAGTCGAAGAAATCCGCCTTTGACATAGCCAATATATCCTTCACACTGGTGAGCATAACTGGACTATCAGAATGCTTTGTCATAAGATGAATTTGAATTTCTTTTGAAATGTTCTGACAGACATAATAATTTTCTTTGTGAGCAAAAAGAACTGAAGCACACTTTTCACACTAAATACTGGCTTCCCATATGTATTCTGGGCAGATAAATCCTTTTATGTATTTAATATATTTATGTTTTGAATCAATCTTAATTTAAATATATGACCTAACATGCACATACAATTGAAGTACTGGAAATAAGAATTTTGAAATGGTAAGAGTAATTATAAATGCCCTTCTAATAATATTATTTGCTTTTGTTTTATACACATTCAAAAGTAGTTATTATTATGGCTACCAAAAGTACATTTACTGTCAGTGTAGAGAATTAATTTTCGCAGCAAAACCAATAATACAGTGGCATGCATGTGCATCTATCATTCTGGGCTGATAAATTCCTAAGGTTGTTTTTGTATTTAATATATTTATGTTTTGAATCAATCTTAATTTAAATATTATTATATGACCTAACATGCACATACAATTGAAGTACTGGGAATTCCAATCATGTTTGTATCTGTATTAGTGAGACTGAATTGCGAGGCTTTATATACAGGTAAACACAGGTAAAAAATATGGGGTGATATATACATTTGTAACAGCAAATTACCCGCCAAGCTCCATTTCATTGAGAATTTTACCATAACTTGTTACCGACGAGTTTTGCTCAGCCCCGTCTGCAAATACAAAAATTCCAAACAAACAATTATCTTTCAAACAAATTTTAATTATCATGTACATCATAATGATTGTTGGACGCCGATCATTAAACTTTCGTTTCAGTACATACCTGAAAGAACAAGCAAATTCGTTGAATTTATATCCCCCGCCGAATACTGGTTGTTACTAACATAACAGCTGAAGACATAGGGCTTTATTTCGATATTTATCATGGATGTCAAAAAAGGTGAAAAAAAATATGAGATATAAAAAAAAAACAGAATATAAAAATAAGACTAAAAGTCTTCAAAGTGTCGAAATGAAGAACACAGTAGTAAAAATATAGCGCTTTATTTAATATAAATCCATGCAGAAGTTGCATAGAAGTGGCATGGAAACGAATACAAATCTATATGCATAGTGCATAACTTATCAAAGGGCCATAACTGTGTTAAACGGTCAGACCAGAACAAGACAAAAATATGGGCATCTTGTCTTGGTATTCATGGTTTCCATAGATTCCTGCCGAGAAAAAGCAAGGAAATAAATACTGCTCTACATGCAAAATGCATAATTTATCAAAGGGCCATAACTCTGTGTTAAAGGATCTGACTGAAACAAGATGACAATATGCGCGTCTCCTTTTTGTATTGATGGTTCCCAGAAAGTTTCATTAAAATCCACCCAGTAGTTGCAGAGAAATAGTGCGGAAACAAAATATGCATAATACATTAGTTATCAAAGGGCAATAACTCTGTGTTAAATAGTCTGACCGGAACAAGCTGACAAAATGTGCATCTCATCTCAGTATTGATGTTTCCCAGAAAGTTTCATTTCAATCCATCAAGAACTTGCAAAGAAATAGAGCGGAAACAAATACTTCTCTATATGCATCAAACATAAGTTATCAAAGGGCAATAACTCTGTGTTACAGTCCAACTGGAACAAGATAACAATATACACATCTGTTATGGTTCTCAGAAAGATTAATTGAAATCCATCCAGTAGTTGCAGAGAAATAGGGGAAACGAATACTGCTTTATAATATGCATAATGCATTAGTTATCAAAGGGCCATAACCCTGTGTTAAATAGTCTGACGGGAACAAGAGGGTGATATGCGCATTTCCTCTTGGTATAGATGGTTTCCAGAAAGTGTTTCATTGAAATCCATCCAAAAGTTGCACGGAAAAAAATAGTGCTCTATATGCATAATGCATAAGTTATCAAAGAGCCATAACTCTGTGATAAACAGTCTGACCGGAACAAGACAATGATATGTGCAGCTCTTCTTGGTATTGATGGTTTCAAGAAAGTTTCATTGAATTCCATTCAGTAGTTGCAGAGAAATAGCTGGGAAATGAATACTGCTCTATATGCATAATGCATAAGTTATCAAAGAGCCGTAACTCTGTGTTAAACGGTCTGACCAGAACAAGACGATGATATGCGCATCTCCTCTTGGTATTGATGGTTCTCAGAAAGATTTATTGAAATCCATCCAGTAGTTGCAGAGAAATAGCGCAGAAATGAATACTACTCTATATGCATAAAACATAAGTTATCAAAGGGCAATAACTCTGTGTTAAACAGTCTGACTGGAACAAGACGATGACATGCGCATCTCTTCTTGGTATTGATAGTTTTCAGAAAGTTTCATTGAAATACATTCAGTAGTTGCAGAGAAATAGCAAGGAAATGAATACTGCTCTATATGCATAATGCATAAGTTATCAAAGGGCCGTAACTCTGTGTTCAACAGTCTGACTGGAACAAGACGACAACATGCGCATCTCCTCTCGATATTAATGGTTCTCAGAAAGATTCATTGAAATCCATCTGGTAGTTGCAGAGAAATGGCACGGAAATGAATACTGCACTATATGCATAATGCATAAGTTATCAAAGGGCAATAACCCTGTGTTAAATAGTCTGATGTCAACAAGACGACGATATGCGCATCTCCTCTTGGTAAAGATGGTTTTCAGCAAGTTTCATTGAAATCCATACAGTAGTTGCAGAGAAATAGCGCGGAAACAAACACTGCTCTATATACATAATGCATAGGTTATCAAAGGGCCATAACTCTGTGCTAAATGGTCTGACCGGAACAAGACGACGATATGCGCATCTCCTCTTGGTACTGATGATTCCCACCAAATTTCGTTGAAATCCATCCAGTGGTTGCGGAGAAATAGCGCGGAAACGAAATTCGGACGGACAGCGTGACGACGTGACGACGTGACGACATGACGACGTGACGACGTGACACCGTGACGGACGGACAACGCCAAAACAATATCCCCCTCCCGATTTCATCGGCGGGGGATAATAATGTAATGAATATTATTGATTTTTTTTACATAGAACGTAGTACGTAGAAATAAAAAATAAAAGGTATTTTCTTGAAACAAATATACATGTACATTTTGTAAATTATGACATGACTGTATCCATTTATTAAAGCAAATTTGATGATAATAATAGTAATCCTAACAGGCAAGGCCTCCGCGTTGCCGCGATAAAGTACGCCGAGGCACTCGGAGTTTCTGCCTGGGGCTGTCTGTGGTGTTTAAACGCGGGGAATTAAGGCTAAACGCGGGGCAGCGCCGAATAAAGCAGTCAAGTCCGCGTTGGCGAAGTCCTCCGCGTAGCGCGGACTTTGGTTGGAAACACCCGAGCTGTACTGTATGATAAAGGTTTTGGGACATTAAAGGTTGATCTTCGGTCCTGAGGGTGAGCAACCCCATTAGCAGGTGCAGCGCGGTGGTACTGATTCATACCTTGCCACCCAACAGCCCGCCCATGTCTGTCTCTACCCTGAAACACAGGAGCTTGATCATTGGGGTCAGCTACTGGAGAATCATTCCCCTGAACAACAGGGAAGTGATCTTGTGGATCTCTGTAGGGCTGCAATAAAGGAACCCGCTCCCTATGCCGGTAAACAGGAGACTGGTCCTGCATAGGGCGCCAACCCCTGGGTTGTACAGGGGTCGGTGGTCCCTGAGTGTCAGCCTGTCCATTGTTTATGTATGGGGAATCTCCAGGCCTATACACATTACCCTGCCTTTGCATGGGTTCATTCATAGGCACAGGGACCTGAGGTGATCCCTGAGAAACCTTATCTCCATCTCCACCGACTGCTGGGCTGTTGGCCAAGCTTTGTAAGTGCATCAAATCACCCATGCTAAAACTCAAGCGAATATGTCTCTTTCCATCCCAAATGTAGGAGATTTGAGACTCTTGCAGGTTAGTCTCAACATATAAGGGTTGGGCATGGCCTTGTGCCTGTAGTTTAGATGTATGAGTCTTAGGCCTTACAACCGGTGAAAATGGCTCAGATTTTGAAGTCATTGCCGCATACTTTTTCGAATGGGAAGCCCCTTCAATACCAGGGTTTGGGAGACCGGTGGGTTGTTTCTTTAATTTTTTTCAGTGAATTGCTTGTTTTTTGTTATCTATCAATTTTTCAACTGAGATTTGTTCTTGAGATTTTCTATTAACAGGCTTTGGAAGAGCAAATTCTAAAAAACTGATCGATTCTGGATGATATCATGTGAACTGCTCTAGGTGTGAGTGGGCGTTTATTTCTTTCTCTTATTAATACCTTAGCTATCCTTTTCCCCACCCCTGGTATTCTCATAAGAGCCTCACTTTTACATGTATTAATGTTGAGTATCTCTCCTGGCTGCAATTTACTGAACTCCCCCTCATCCTCATCTTCTATCAAATCAAACTCAGACTGGGGCAGTTCAGCCATATCAATTTCATCACCCTAGACAGGACAATCCTGAATACCAGGACCCATCCCCTCCTTGGGTGACAAAACCGACTGGGGCTCTGCATGAGCACCTAATGATTCTTGAGGTATGCTAGATTTAGCTGGATCAGACATTATATACTATATATGTCAAAAAGTATACAGCACTGAATTCAGGATTTATATTATGTTATACTGTAAAGCTCAGGAAATAATTCCTGTCAGTATGATACAATTCAATCAAATCAAACTCAGACTGGGGCAGTTCAGCCATATCAATTTCATCACCCTGGACAGGACAATCCTGAATACCAGGACCCATCCCCTCCTTGGGTGACAAAACCGACTGGGGCTCTGCATGAGCACCTAATGATTCTTGAGGTATGCTAGATTTAGCTGGATCAGACATTATATACTATATATGTCAAAAAGTATACAGCACTGAATTCAGGATTTATATTATGTTATACTGTAAAGCTCAGGAAATAATTCCTGTCAGTATGATACAATTAGTTAATATTGAGTACACACTCAGGAAATAATCCTGTCAATATTATGTAAAAACACCTACTTGTAACTACGTAAGAGTAAGGTACTTGGGCACTCCGATACCACTGCCAACTACAACAGCAACCTGTCTCTTTATAGCTTCACTACCACTGTGTATCCACAATATAAAGTCTGAAAATAATTTGTATGTTTTAGTGTTTTATCATAAATATTTAAACAACATTTAAACAATTGATGAATACAGTTAAACATTATAATTGCAAAATTTGAAACTATGTTGTCCGAAACATTAAACAATAGATATCAACCAAGCATTCCCACAATCCATGACCTTGTGCTTAACCGCCTGCCGTTCAGGACCCATACCCGCACTCTCACATGACTGATCTTACGCATCAACACTGCCTTACTGCCTTCTGAGCTGAAAGGCCACCCCTCCCCCGTCCGGCCTTACGCTTGACATTGTCTTACTGCCTTCCAAGCTGAAAGGCAACCCTTCCCACGTCCGGCCTTACGCTTGGCAGTGTTTTACTGCCCTTCGTTCAGAATGGTCCGATATAAGCCCTCACATGGCAGGTCTTACGCCTCGCACTGTTCCAGTCAGACAGGCCCTGGTATCTAACTGCCTTCCGAGCTGAAAGGCAACCCCTCCCCCGTCCGGCCTTACGCTTGACATTGTCTTACTGCCTTCCAAGCTGATAGGTTACCCCATCCCCCGTCCGGCCTTACGCTTGACATTGTCTTACTGCCTTTCAAGCTGAAAGGCTACCCTTCCCCAATCCGGCCTTACGCTCGACACCAGGATTCCCGTCCCGTAGACCTCACAGACCAAGGGCCCACTCTTATGATACACAGGTTACACAAGTTCATTGCAACAGGCATGAGTATCGAAGTAGAATGCATGAACAGTAAAGTAGAATATTCCTACTTTCAGGTTTACTAGAAAATAAACCAAATAATTGAAGGAAGATGCCTTGCATAACGACCAATTAAATTAAGAAAGCACACATACCGTTTCTGTATGCAACCATCCTACCTATCCGGCAATAAATATCACAAAAGTCAGTGAAGGTCACTCCCTGTACGGAATAAACACCTTGTAAACCTCTTGGGTCTACACAATGTTTCATATATCCGTAATTCGGGGCCTGACACAAAAAATCAGCTGTAAAATATTCAATAATATCAACTAAGTCAGTCAAGGTCAATCCCCGTACGAAATAACACCTTGTAAACAACACGTGTCTACACAATGTTTTACTTATTCGTATTCCGGGGCTTGATATAAAAATCGACTGTATGTGGAAAATTAAATTTCATGCATACCAAACCACAGTACCTATCATATTATTTTCAGTTAGAACTGGATTGAAGTCTTTCCAACAATAATTTAATTTACCAACGAATTTATGCTCAAACTCTCGAAACAAATTCAGCGAGGTCAGAAAAGGTCAAGCATCACGTGACCGACCCGCGAACCTAAATTTCTGCTATGCACATAAATTAGTTAACAAATAAAACAAAAACTATGTTTGAAGCAAATTAAAGGCGTAAATACCTTCAATTATTCTTTATAGTGCTGCAAAATATCACATCAGAGCTGCACTACTTCCCACTTTTTGAAAGTAGTACCTTAAACAAAATACAAGATGGCGGCGCCCTGCAAACAAGCATGGAGCCCGCGGATTGATTTGCAACATTATTGCAAATCATTTTTTGTCGCAAGCGCCATTATTGTGAACATTGCCACAATATATTTAACTCACGCATAAGTTTAGTAAGTTCAACTTACCAAAATGTGACTTGGAACCTAGGAGATCCTTCTCATAGAGTAGTCGTAAGCACAAGTCCAAAGTCCTCGGCCATCCTCAGGCTTTTATGGTCTTCTTGGGCATGCGCAGTAAGGAGTTCTACTCCGATACCCCGTGGACACAACAATACGTTTAAACTGATTTTTTAATGTACCGCGATATATTTGTGATCAAATTTCTATCTTGTGTTTAGTTTCGACACGATGCAGCTTTATCTCTCTATATATCGCTATCATATACATATATATATATCGGATACATGAGTGATTTTATACTGAAATTATTAAACGAGTCGTCTAAATCGATATAAAACGAGGCTTTTGCCGAGTTTTATGTCGATTTAGATGACGAGTTTAATTATTTCAGTATAAAATGAACACGAATGATGTATTCTATTTATCACATACCCCGAAAAAAACAAGCAAAATCCATGAATTGTGCCTTTCTATCGCCTAGTAGAGCGAAATTAAAACATGTGTAATTCGGTCGTATCGGGTGATACATAAGCTAGTCCCCAAAGAATTTATCCTACCGTTTCCCCATTTGCCAAAATAAGTAAAACAATAAAATAATAAAATTAACTGCGCGAGAGTCTAGATAAAAAATCTACTCGTTATGGGCTTCTGAAGTTGTGATTAATTAAATAAATCGATTTACTGTATGACGTCATTTGTGTAAACTTGCATAGCGGCATATGACAACATTGAAATTTGGTGGATATAAACTGAAAATTTGGATTGAAAATGTGTTTCTAGTGTTTTTATTTTGATTTGGGGATGTTGTAAGATCACACAGACAATGTTCTGAAAACGATGTCAGCGTCTGGGTCATTTTGTTTTCGATTTAAACGAAATGAAAATGGCTTTGTTGCTGTTGTTGAATTTCATCATAGACTTTCGGCGTATTGCTATCTTACGAAGTAATCAAGATGTCAGAAAGTTATATTTTCCGTGGATATTTTCAATAAAAGGGATGCTTAAGTTTCTTATAGAAGCTGCTTGCTTGCCTGTAGTGGTCAGATGGCAAAAGTAAGTCATTTTTATAAATTTGTTTCAGGTTTTGATCACTGGTAACGCGGATGAATAGTGATTCGGCTACGATATATAACTAGTTATATATCGAAAATATATAACGGGTGTTATTACACTCCCACACCGGAAGGTATGTGATAAATAAAGGATATACAACATGAGTGATCATTTTATACTGAAATTATTAAACGAGTCGTCTAAATCGATATAAAACGAGGCTTTTGCCGAGTTTTATATCGATTTAGATGACGAGTTTACACAAATGTAACAATTTCAGTATAAAATGATAACGAATGATGTATTATATTTATCACATACCCTAAAAAAACAAGCAATATCCATGAATTGTCCCTTTGTATCGACTGGTAGAGCGAATTCAAAACGTTTGTAAAGTATTTCTATATATCATTCATAAATTCTTGCATTCCTGCCAACGTCTGGAAAAAAAAGAGGTAAGCACAACGACCAACTGTAAATGGGTTTACCCTCAAGTTAAGCATACCGATCCTCTATAAATTGGTTTATCCTCAAGAATGCAGAGCGAGTTAGAATATAATGTTAGCGGCCTTTTTTAATTTGCAAGATGTTTTATGAAAAACCTGGAGAAATGTATATTGCCCTTCTTTTTTATATTAAATCAAATCACGATCAAACACTGGTTGAGAACGAAAATGAATGGTTGCGTTTCTTTATAATTTTCGAAACTGTGATGACAGTTTTCTTATTAGGAGTTAAAAAGAAAGCCTGTACTAAGTCGATAAGCACTTTCCAGACCCTAATGTGTGGGTGGCTAAAAAGGTTCGGTTTTGAATCTTATAGTATATAAAATTTAAATTCCATATAAAATTATTATTATTTAATTGCAGCCATTCTTTCAAATCAACACTAACGAAAATGTCGATGATTTCGAGGTAACCATCATTCGCAAAGGTCACGACAACGAGGTCAGACTAAAGGACAGATACGGCAACAATGTGACAACATACAACGTCCTTGCGGCTCAGGTAATGTCATAAGATATTTCATAGATCTTGAATAATGTACCTCATCTTGTAAATACAGGATAGACCAAAAACAACGTCCTTGCGGCTCAGGTAATTTCATTAGACATTAATAGATCCTCTTGAATAGTTTACCTCATCTTGTAAATTCATGCTAGATCCATAAAATTAATACTAAGGAACTATTTTCAAACAAGCTACATTACAATTAAACCAAGCTATGACACAATTTATTTTACTTTTTGTCAATTATTTTTTGCATCGTTAGCTATTGTTCAATAAGCGCACACAATCGTAAATATGGTATTGGATGTTGATATCTATGAGTGATTAGGTGTTCGATAACAGCAAATACATGTACCTGTACCTATGTTCCCCGATACAGTTGTCGAAGAAAACATTCAGCTTGGCTCCAATCAGTTAGCATGCAATCAGACCATTCAAGAAAAAAGAGATAATTTTTTAAAAAGGATCCATCGTGAAGTCATATTTAGAATTTAAATGATGTTTAAGTATGGGCTATGTTGTCAGATAATACTGAACGAGGTATCGCCTTTGTCAATATTACACCCGTGGTCAATGATTCTATAATCCGGTGAATTTTACTTCGTACATGTATTATTAGTCTTTGACATTAATGTCCGCTTAATGCTCATAACTTTTGCTACGGCTGATAATAGTCGTGCATTCGTTTATTCTTTGACACACATAAAGTCAACCCTGTCTATAAAGACCACTCGGGAAGACCCAAAAGTGGTCTCTAATGGTAGGTGGTCTTTGTTCAGATGTGAATTTATTCTATTTGTCAGTCAGTGGGACAAATAAAATGTCCACAGGTGGTCTTTGTTTATAGGTGGTCTTTAGAACAGGTGTGACTGTATTTACTAGTGAAACCCCCAGAATGGAATATAATAATACATAGGCCTACCAACTATGGTCTTGATAAATGAAAATGTAACTAGTTACATATGTAAACGTATAAGTTGTAATGATACTAATTTTCTTACCTCATTAAAACTCAGTAAAGTGATGGCAGTGGCACTGTCAGTTGTAGAATGTACTGAACAAAAATAAAAACTATCCACTTTTTATACTTATATTCTCATTAATATATTTTCATTTCATCAGGTACGCTTTGAATGGTGTTTAATTGGTTAATCTAAGTTGTTTTTAATTTCAATTGTTCATAATATAATCTTCCACATCAAGACCTAAGCAACGGCCAGTCGAATAACAATAATAGATTACAAAACGCTACATATTCAATTTAAAGGGAGGTAATTGGAAATGGTTGGACTTTCTAACGTAGTTTATCGAGGACTACTTGTTTTATTGATGAATGTTTTGTGATTTTATTGATCACAAGAGTTGGAAAGATTGATTTAATTCAAATCAATGTGAATACTTCAAACTTTTAAGAATCACTAACTTTTTCTTGGAACCCTCATTACAACAAAGGAAAAGATAACTAAGTCGTGGCTGCAGATTTTCAAGAACACTTTTTCTCTTTGCAATGATAACAGAAATGCAAAATTGTCCGCATACATAATTCTAAGTTTTCGTTTTCAAATTTTACAAAATTTAAGATAGGAAAGTGGATACTTTTTATTTTTGTTGAGTATATATTTATTTTTGTGTAAATCAATTCTCTGTTATCTTCTCTTATTTGTTTCTATCGGCTACAAAGACAATTCATTGCGGTAAATCATTGTTTAGTTATCATTCGGACAAAGGACGATGAAAGTAACACAAATTATTGTTTTGACATTTCTTTCATATATTTTAAGGGATATGAAGTCGAAAAACCAGAAGGATCTGACGCTTGTTATATCAGACACATGTATGAGGTAATTAAAATTATAAATGCATATTTATTGTCAAAACATGTAATCATTTATTTAAATAATATAATTTTTTTTATTATAACGAGCAGTACTAGTATAAGTATAGTAGTAGTAGTAGTAGTAGTAGTAGTTTGTTTCTGTTTGATTCCTGTTTGATGGGCAACACATCTAGTGATAAGAAGTACCTTTATTCATTCAATATTTACACTTATTGTAGGAAGATGGATACGGTCTTGATTGTGACGGGATGAAATTGCTGAGCCCAGAGGATGTTTCAAAAGAAGTTGCAGAGAATTGTGTAAACCGGAAGATATATGCTGTGCGGCCTGTCGCATGTGCAGGTGAAGAAATTATAATTTGTTGGACATAGTCATAGATAATGTTAAATATTCTAACATATTGCTAGTGTGAATAATTAAATTTTATTTAAATATTCATAACACAGGTTTAGATGACTGTATATGACGAAATTTTTAAAGTTTAAGAGTATTTTTGAGATAAAAATGATGAAGATTAGACTTAAGTCAAAGAAATTTTCGATTTTGTAAAGTTACATTCTTACATTATTTTGACAAATCATCTAAAGATGCCTACATGTACATTTGTTAATTAGATATATATTTTATAAATCTCTGAATTCTCAATTCAAACGGTGTTTTTCATTTTAGTTTGTGCTTGGTTATAAGAGCACAAATTTGTCTGAGCTCGGTGTGCAAATATTTATACAGCCTCACAAAAATTCATTTCTCCGACAAGTGTTGTTTTTCTTAAATTATTTCTTTTTACATTTAAGCCTAACTTGCTTTTTCAATATTTGCGTAAACTGACAATTTCACTACTGTATAATAATTTATTATAATACGTTTTGTTTCTTGCAGATGTTCAGACGAGAAGGGCTGGAGGATGTCACCTTGGGTGCTGGTTGTGCTGAGGAGTATGCTGTGGATGGAGATGCGATTAGATATCAATATATATACACAAAACAACTGTAGTAAACTTAAACAAAATCTGAATTTATTTATTGAATCTTCTTGTCTGTGTGGAAAAGTCTTTTATTTTGTGCGTGGCTGCTTGCTTCACTTAAATTATAAATAAAAGCGGAGCACTGAATTTACAATTTTTTACTTATATTATGTTGAGTTTGTTTGAAACATTAAGTATTCTCAGTTTTCCAATTTTATGTGAATGCGTTGACATTATCTATATGATTTTATTTATTTTATTGAAATATTACCACTAAATTGCTGGTTAGGTTAGTTTTAACATTTTTTCTCTTAAAAAAATAACAAAGCTTCACCTGATCGTCAGAATTATTTGTGTACAAATGTTACAGATTCAGTGCGTGGACAATAAATAACTTATAGTACCAAGCGTTCTGTTTTTCTTATATTATTTAATATAAAGTGGTGCCTCATCACTTGTTTGTAATCGCTATCCCATGAACGTTTTGTATTTTTTCACAGACTTGACCAAATTGAAGTTAACAATTGAAAAAGCAGTCACAGTCTTTGAGTCCTTATAAGACAGGCTTCAGTCTCTATGTTCTGTAATTTGTTCGTGTCATTCAAAAATTTGACCAAGAAAATTAACTCTGACAGGCACTTCATTTTTTTTGTTTCGTTTTTAACTTCCCTTAGCACACAGATCGTAGGTGGTTCAACAGAACTCTGAAAAAGAAAGCAAGAACTTAAACATTTATAAAAATGTATTAAAAGTATTTAAAATAGAACCATCCAACCGAGTGCCAGGCTACATGTATGTTGACTGGTGTGCTTTATTTTATGTACCTTAAAGATCTTCCTAGATAATAAACATACGGAGGACGCGCCCTTGCATGAGCCTCATTCTCTCTGCCCATGAAAAGCTCAATGAAAGCGAGCCTGCAAACTTTTGGTTTTTGTCGCGTTCTGTGACTTTTTAAGTTTCTTTTTATACGTGTTCGTGCCTTGTGGCTGTTCATAAAGTTTTCCCGCATTTTCAGTCAGCGTTGCTATCAAAAACCATGGTTGAATGTTGTTGAGCTCGGTTCATAATATTTATTTAGTAACGCTCAACTAAGAGCTAAGAGGCTTAACAATAATAAATTAATAATACATTATTGGAAGACTAGGCATTTACCATTTGATTAAATATCATGATTTTCAAACCATGTCATATAATGAATCAAAAGTTCTTCAGAAATAAGTTATTTCGCAGTGTGTTAAGTACACAAATTTATGGATCGGGGTTAACCCAATCCCCCTTTTCAAAGATCATTTATAAAGTAGAAAGGTAATAATCGATATATTTTGATGTATATGTATATATTCTGAATAAGTAAACATGCTCTCTCCTATAGAGCAATGTTTCCTATAAAAAGAATTCGCGAAAGGTCGGAATCAATAATAATAGAAATAATAATAATAATAATAATAATAATAATAATAATAATAATAATAATAATAATAATATTTATAATGATAATAAATAATAATAATACAAATAATAATAATAATAATATCTTTATTTAACATGTCAAAGAAGGCACTTATTCAGCATATTAACATAATTTTCATAGCAATATCTGTCTTGACAAGAAATCGGAAAAACATGTTTGGGCAAACAATTCGAAACCTACAACCTGGCAAAATATATCCTGGGGGCAAAATTTAACATATTCAGCAACATAATTGTAATGACAATTTAATTTGGAAAAATGCCTTTAGATTTAAAAGTCCTTTCTAAATAAAATATATCCATTTATCTTTGTAGTCCATTTTTAATATAATGACTATTTAAGTACAAGTAATACTATAAAGTTTGCAAGACAAACACGAGAAAGTCGAATAATTGTATGATAGCATTCACTTGTAGCGTGATATTTTCGATTCAGTTTTAAATATTATCACAAAGATAAGTAGACGAAGAGTTGAATCATGAACGTGCATTCCAAGCAACTGCGGGTCTAGCCACAGTGCTATCGCAAATATGGTACACGAAGCCGAGAGTTCACAATAGTTTTCTATCAGCTGGACATTTAACATAAAAAATGTTATGTTATATACATATATCATATCTGCCTCTTGTCTGTAACGTGAGCTATAACAGCGAGTTTCAACTTCAAAATTAATGAGAGTGTAAAACGTCACATCTTTATTTAATTTATTAAAATAAACATATGCGTTTTATTCTCCTCTCTTATTTTGGCTGTGTAGGGGGCTGTGTCTGCTGGTGTGGCCATTCCTGATATGCATATTTTACTTCTTTTCATTGAAACTCTGTATCAAAACATATCAAAAGAAAGAAACTATTGATAATTGATAAATTAAAACATACTAGGTTTAATGTAAATCGTTCTCCAAATTTAATTGCAAGCATATTACCTCACTAAAATAAAGACGAGAAATTGATTGATCATCTAAAGACAAAACCGTTGCTTCTTCTTCTAATATTATATTGAAACAAATGCAGAGATATTGAAGAGCAGAAGCACATAACTAACAGTACATATCTGAAAAGAAATTATGAAAAAATAAAGGACTGTTCAATTACCCGTTCCGAGGTTGAACGGAAATGCAGTTACATGTAAATGACGAGAGAAAATAAAGCAATTATCTGACCAAAACTGTCACACACATTTTGTAAAGTTTTGATCTGCACATACATTAAATTGTGTATGGATTATCACGAAATATATAATATTTTAATATCAGTTCCCTTATACGACCGTGCTTTATAATGATTTCAAGGCTCACTAAACGAGACATCAAAATCAATACTCAGGGAAGGGGGGGCACCGCTTTGTGACAGTCATTGGCGTTGGGTTTTTAAATCAGGATCTAAGAAGAGAGAGAAGAAAACGGTTCTAATCAGGAAAAACAAATTAAAATAAAACACACACAAATAAGAGAGAAAATTAGAACACGGATCTCCTTCTTTGGAACAGGCAGTAGCACTGGGTTTTTAAATTAGATTCATCCTAAAAATGTATAACAAGTTTATCAAAACATTATTTTTTTAGGAGTATGATGCGTATATAAGCTGTGACTACTGTAATAATTACGGGAATTAACAAGACATTTGTATAACATTGTCACTGTAAGTTATTGAGCATCTGTTAAAACGCGGAATAATATGGGTGTATTTTTTTGGAAGATACATCATTATTTTTATAAGGATTATGAATCAAGACGATTATTGTTTAATAATACAAAAGATCAAAAGCAACTCCCTATTCTGTCAATAGATACTTAAGATAACTGTTGAAAAGCGGTTATTTATTCAATACCAGACATAACAAAGCAAAACACAAGACCTTATCAACGATTTATCGCTGTTAATTTCAAACAACCGGCGGAAACAATAAGAGGAAATGGCATGTTCAAATGTGATACTAACATTTTGTTCAGATAGATTAACCACAATTAAATACGTATACTTGTTTGAATTTGTTTATCTCCTTTCCATTAAAACATTTAAATAACTTTGTTTAAAGGCAGAAAAGCACTTGAATATATGCACAGACACTATGCACGACTATCAATAATGATAAACTTTATGAGCGTCGATGTTAAGATACAAAGGCATTACATTTCAGATCTCAATCTTACCGTTTTTATTACCAAATGTGTTTTTATGAACGATCATTACTCCACTGGACACGGATGCTGTAAGTTATTTGAGAACAAAGGCATTTTAAGGTGGTATCATTTGTCACAATATACTTTTAAAGTTGGGGGGGGGGGTGTGATTTCCTTCTTCCATAAAATTTCATGTTATTTAATAATTATAAATCTTCTTATTACTTCAGATATCAATTATAGGGAATATAAATGTTACAGGTCAATCAGGAATCATAAAAAATTAGAAATATGATAAATAAACTTGACTAGAATAATAGCAAAACATGTTTCCCCCAGTGACTACAAAAGGAAAATTTGACCTTCATGTTTGCATTGTTTATAACTATTGTTCTAGTAAAGTTTATTGAACTAAATTCTAAGACATTGTTGACCTTGATATAGACAACCTTCCTGTGACTGTAGTTTAATACTATGGTGGATAATTTGGAAGTTTGGACTCCCGGCAATAAGGCTACACTCAGTGAGAGAAATTGTTTCATATTTCTATTTTTTTTATAATTCCTGATTGACCTGTAACATATATAGAAATAGGAAACCACACTCCCCCCAAATTTAAAAGTATATTGTGACAAATGATACCACCTAAAAGTCAATGATTACCATTATAAGCAATCTGTCAATTTGCGACATATCATATGTAACTTTATTTGTTTGTTTTTTTCGCTCAATTTGGAATATGCGGCATAGCCCAAGTCTTTCATGCCAATTGATGCCCCTACATAAACCTACTTCAATTTTGCAAGTTTGTCTGTTAGACAAAAAATGAAATATTTGCATAAAAGGAATTGTAACACCCTGAAAGCTAAGCCTACCGACGCAGCAAAACGTAGAGATAAAACCTAAGTGTAATATGCATGCCAGGACTGGACATATCAACATCTTTTTTTATTCATAGTTGTGAAATTGAAAAGAAGTGATATGCATGTTTAAATTTCTCCATTTCCGTTAAACTGTCGTCCATATGTAGCATGTTGTACTTCCATTGTTTCTTTTTCTATAAGTAGTGTATGTAGACTGTATTTTAATGTGACATTTCCTGGTATCTTCTTTTCAACTGATGTTCTTCAAAATATTGTTTACAGCGAATTTAACCACAAAGTAACTATGTACACTTTCTTTTATTTATTTTATTGCTATATCCATTAAAAAGATAGACACAAATCGTTCGCCTTTAATCGAACGGTTCGCCTGTTGTAAACAGACATACTAAAAGTGTTCTTTTTGCAACTCCAATTGCATGCTGTTTATAAAGCATTTTTGTCGTTTAAAGTAGCAAGGTAGTTACATTTCCGTGTAGACTTTAAGGTTATCAAAATGTTGGTGAAACATTGCTCCGATCGGCTGTTTGTTCACGTGACATCCTGTGATTCGTCGGTTGCTCTGTCTGTAATCGTTGTATTTCTTTATACTCCTCTCTATATAATGATGTCTTTCTAGCCATTCTTTATCGTCTATCAATTCACTGGTAAACAACGCAAGGTAGGATAAATTTTGTTGTTATTTGAAATTTTCAGAAGTTTAGTTAAACAAAGAATGTCCCGTTTTAATAGACATTTTAAGCAATACAGTGTGTAAATGTATAATAGTGTATGTGTATGTTGGAAAAAAATCGAATCAATAAACAGAACACATCATAGATTGTTTGATGTAAAGCGTTGACGATTATTGAAAGTGAAGTTCCATTTTTAATTGCTGTTTATATCTTTTGGCTCATTGATATGCTAGTAGTCATGTTTTGCTGATTTTAAAATGCATTACTAAGATAAATGTTACCTACATTGTTTTAATTCATAAAGTCAGTGTAAGAAGAGAACAAGGCTTAGCATGCGCTTGTTCACAATTTGTCTGTGTCTTGTTGACCACACATTAGAAGAGATGCATTATTCATAAACAAATTTCAATTTTATAATTGATGATTTGTCGTATAGGTATGTCCAAATATTTCAAACTTTTGAAAAAAGACGAATTTTAAATTTGTTGACGACTTCTTCTGATCAGGGTAAAAATATCAGAGGTATATTTTAACACAGTTCTGATATTGTTCCTTTTTATTTTATTATCGTAAAAACTTGAGTATGCCAAATAGACAGCGTCTTGTTTGATGAAAATACGCTTTTTATTCCTAATTCTAATCTCGTTGTTGTGGAAGATTGTAAAAGTATTTTTTTCTTGAATTTGGGTTTACTTTTTTATTTCGTGGCGGTCTTTCGATAGACGGTTTTACAGGCCCAAGAATGTAGTTAAAATCAATGCTTCTCCATTACGGTAACTTCCTCTATAAATAAAAACTGGTTTATTTGTTGTTTGCTGTATTTGTTCACTTCTTCCAGAATATCTCTTTACTGCAAGTACTGGTGTCACGATGTTATCTGTACTAGCCATTGGTGTCCTGATATGCAGTTTTTATTCGTCGTTAGCCGTAAGAAGTATAGATGTAAGTAATCATTTGGTTTTGAATACACACAAACACGCGCGAACACACGATTCTAGGGTCTCGTTCTTGGCTTTAAAAGGCACACTGAGTTGAATGACAATGTACTGTGATAAATCTTGAGATATAAAAGAGCATTGTTGAAAAATTTTATAATATTTTATAAATCTCACTGCCAGTAACCTTGAAGCATAAGCATATTAGCATTGGTGTAGCACATGACATGTGAATACAGAAATAAATATGCAATTTTCTGTGCAAGTTTTCTTTTACTCTGACCAATATTTTCTAAAAGTAAAAGCATACTTGAAATGCCACGATATTACTGTAGATGCACTGAGACTTATATTTAAATATATATTTGAAATATCTTATATCCCATAAACGAACACACTCAACTGCAAGAAAACCTACGGCGTCCATCTTTGTTTTGACACCGACGAAAATAATCGCGTTCTTGGTTGTTAATACAACATGACATCCCCAAAAACACAATCCATCATAAAGAACAATGGTTAAAATTGTGTTGCCTACCAATTGATCGTCTTGATCTTTCGTCGATCATTCATAATCTGCCTTAAATTTCAGATGTGTAAATAAAACATTTTCATCAACGCAGCTTTGCGGAAGTAAGGGACTAATCACCAATATTTGTGTTAATGCGCGAAAGGAACTTCATACAAAATATCGCATTTTTGGCGAACTTACTGATAACTTATGAATTTCTAATATTAACTATATTTTTTCTGTCAGTCATTTTGATTGTTTATGTTTTATTTATGTAAGTGTGAAATATTTTGTTGCCACGTGCGAACTATTTTCTTCAGTGTTATTCCCCTTTGACTTCCGTTTTTTGAACGCCCGGTTGTGGAAGTAAAGTGAAAGTAGGAAAAAATGCTGTTTTTTTTTAACTTGAGGTGAGTTTATTGTTGCAATGAAAGTTTGTTTATGTAATAAATGCACATTTCTTTGCAAATACCGTGCGATCGTGTACGTCAACATAGTTTATTACCATTTTCTAGTGAGGGTCACCGTTGTTTACATTCTTAGTGTACACAAAAGTTCGCCACGATTTTCTCGTGATATGAAAGTACGGTGTCCGTGAAAGGACCACGTTTAATATAATAATACTTCGATTCAGCTCCGTGTTTCCATTTCATGCAATGATCACATACGCTTGTGATTATGTATACTTAATTAAATTATGTCTTAAAGATCTTACACATTTAAACATTTGATGTTAGTAATTTTTATTCATTAAAGTATTTGACTTACACAAAAACTCTTTGTAGGCACTATTCATGATATAAAAAAGGACAAGAACATTCACCAAATGAAGTTTACCATGTGCTTTACGAAGGAGAGTACTGTTCATGTGAAGTGGAAAATCTTTATTTGACAAAACTTAATTAAGAATCCTATCCCATGGTTGCAATAAGCTTTTAATGTTATGTGCGTTCACATAAGTATGCAACTTCATAACACATGTTATTCAAAAACTTGCAGTTAAGTTGCATATTGTTTTGCTTATTGCAGCATATAAAAAACAAAATATATGACATGTTATATTTTTACAACATTTAATACTACAGAAATACGTTTTCACTATTCGGGCAATAAAATTAATGGTATTTGTAGCACAGTTACTACCTTTTTGTTTTATTATATGAGCATAACCACATGCTACAGCTTGAATATAAATTGACCTAAACTTCACTGAAAAATTAGAACAAATAAAAAATCTTCTATCAGTGTGGTCACAAAGAATATTAACTCCTATAGGAAAAATTGTGGTTATCAAATCAATTGTCCTTGCAAAAATAATTAATCTTTATATTACACTACCAAACCCACCAATAGAAACTATAAAAGCATTACAAACATTATTCTTTAAATTTGTTTGGGGTGGTTCCCCTGATAAAGTAAAAAGGTCAGTTATTACACAAGATATTACTTATGGTGGATTGAGAATGATTGATTTAGAAAAAAATATCCACTCGTTAAAAATTACATGGTTAAGAAGATATATAAAAGGTAATTCAAAATATTTTCATTTAGTATCACAAATTTGCCCCTTTATTTCCAGTTTTCAAAACTTTGGAAGTGAATTTATTTTAACAAACATTACAACAATAGATAATGGCTTTTGGAAGAATGTCTGGAATGGACTAGTAGCTTTCTTAAAAGCTAGGGTACCAATTCATGGAGTGAATTTTTGTCACTGCCCATATGGCACAATAGTATGTTTAACGTTGGTGGGAAACCCTTTTGCTATAAAAAATATATTGATAGAGTTGTATTCTTTATTAATCACTTTATTAATAATAGTGGAAGAATACATACAGTCCATGCCTTTCAGGAAATCTTTCAGGTACAAACCAATTTCTTGCAATACCAAAGTATTATTCAGTCAATAAGACATTATTTAGACAGCCTTAGACTTCCTCATTATGCTACTAATTTAAAGAACCCTGTTAGACTAGATATAATGAAAACTATTTTGTTGCAAGATAAGGGATGTAGGAACATATACGACTCATTTTTTGTTAACAAAGTATTATCTAACTCAAGGTTGAAATGGGAAAATGACATTAATAGTCACGGTATTAATTGGAAAATGGTTTACAAACTCCCTTTTAAAATCAGCAAAGATTCAAAACTTCATTGGTTTCAGTACAGAATAAATAATAGATTACTTGGCACTAATTATCTTTTAAAAAAATGGGTATAAAGGATAATGACAGTTGCACATTCTGTGGTTCTTTTCCTGAAACTCTGTCACACTTATTTTGGGATTGTGATATAAAGATTTCTGGAAGAACATCCAAGATTGGATTAATCAAAACTGTCCATTTATTAGTCTTGAACTGTCCAAACAAGATGCTATTTTAGGTAGTTCTAAATATCCAGTTGTAATTAGTAATATTATTTTAATTGCCAAACACCACATTTATCAAAACAAAATGAAATTAACCCACCCAAGTATTCAAAGTTTTAAGTAAAATGTGTCCATATTATTTGCAACTGAAAAATAAAATGCCATAAAACAACAAAATATTGACAAATATAATGCATCTTGGGGTTTGTTTTCTGCCCTTTCTTAGCCACCAGAAAATGCTTGAACTGATATGTAGTTTTACTTTTATTTTCAAATCACAGTCCCCATCTGTCTCTCCCTTTTTTCCTCCTTTTATCTTCAATTAGGTTGTTACTGTTGTTTTTTATGCGCGTTACACCATCTATCTTGACTTTGAATTACTTTTTTATCATGTTAAATCAGTAAATTTAAAAAAGTTAGTAAGTTATTGGACTCTTATGAAAATTAACATAATGATTTTGTCCTTTTTTGTGAAATATCATTTTTATTTGGCTGCCTATTTTAGAGCTGCGTGTTCACAGCTCATAGTGAAATATTTTAATGTCCCAGAAGGGGAGGGATAAATTGTAGGTCTACTACTGTGTGTGGACTATAAAAACTAAATATGAACCAATTTTACCAACATTATGGAAAATCCATATATTTTATAACTTGTTGCTAATGAATTTTAGTGTGTTAGTATAGTTCAAGTTAAAAAGTTAAATATTTGCAAACATTAATATTTTCATTCTGATATGTGACCAGGCACCTTTAATCTCAATTCGCAGGATTTCACTGTCTTTTTAGTTATGTAAGTTAGCTGTTGTTTGACCTGCAAGTCAAGACCTCCAGTACAGTTTTGCTAGATTGAAGTAGCTGTTTGTGTAAAATCGGCTTTAACATCTAGCACAGACAAACAAAAAAGAAATTTCCCTGAGGTGGTCTTCTCTTCGGGTCAGACAATACAATGTAATGATATATCCTGATATAGTTAGACTAAGTTCTCATGTACCTTGTAGTAATGTAAAGAACATAATAATTATTATGTATTGATGCACTGTGATTTTGATAAATAACCTTTCTGAAAATAAAAATAATTACAAAAAAAGACAAAAAAAAATGTTTTTATTTGGATTATATTATCTTATTTATGCAACCCATAATATAAAATTGAGACAGAACATTGTCAGTTATCGCACACTTTCAGTATAAACTTTAAATTTAAATTACTATCTTTAATGTTTAGTGTACTTTCCATTACCTGTGTCCAGTATTGACACCATACTTTATATTACTTACTGTTTGCACTACTTTCTTGTGTAAAGTTGTAAATGGTGGATTCTGAATTTTAGTAAACATGGATATTTTAATGGGAAGATTTCAGTCAAGATAAGAATTAAATTAAAATTTTAACTGTTAGTGCATCTGTAAGGAGGTCTGTACTATCTTACTTTCATATTTATTTTTAATTGCTTTTGTGTAGAATATATGAAAACTTGCATGGAAAATAACACTGACTAAAGTCCTTTTTTCATAAAATAAATATATTTTGTTCATCTTTTTTCTCATTTCTTTGAAGCACTTACTCTTTTCTTTTATTTTGAAATAAGGAAAAGCTCAATTTACTATAAATTACTGGTAATTTTCATTTTTTATAACCAGACTTATCTTGAAGCCATGATGAGAATTCATAAATAACATAGTCCTTAAAGACCGTGTAACTGAACCTACAAAACGGTCTCAGATGAGTGTATCATCATTCAACTATGTATGGTACAAAGAAATATTCAGCAAATGATAGACAGGCGTAAGAAGTGCGAGCAAATTGCTGGTGACTATATGGAAAAGGTGCGATGTTCACTTGACTTAAATGACGCCTGAGATCTAAGCGACGTCGACGTGCCCCGGGTATTTGATACACACAAATTTGTAATTTGCATGGTGTTAGTGTCTCTGGATTAATCTTGCTGAATCTATGAAGAAACTATATTTAAATGTACGTTTGTCTATTTTTAGTTTGCTAACATAAATACTTTTTGTTTAAATTATAACAAAATTCTACGAACTTCCAGAACAGCCCTCGTACATCGAGATATTTATATCGATTAGCAGTGATTTTTGATTTGTGGAACGGTCGAGTTTTAACGCTCTTAAAATTATTTAAAATAATTAAATGTTAGTACAAGCCTTTTATAATCAGGCATTTGATGATGTTAAATTTTCAAAATAAAGAGACATTGATTACATCAACTGCGAAATATAAGTGATTCTAATCAAAATTAAAATTTGTTAAACACGTCAGCCGCGAGGGTGTTAGTTAGAAATACTACATCAAATAAGACAAAAATAGAAATGTTGTACACGTCCAACTAGCTAGTTGAATTGCTGTATGTTAGATTAGATGTTAAGGAAATGGTAACAGAAAGGAAGATATTTTTTATGTTTGCGCAGTTGTGGAGAAAAATCAATCAGTCAAAAAGTGTTGTAAAGCCTCTCAGCAAAAAAGCTGGAATTATGTATTAATTAAAATTTAAGTATCAATTAATTAATTTTATATTAAAACAATCTTTTTTTTCACTGTGTTTAATGGTCCGATAAATATTGTTATTAGTTAGAAATAGTACTGAAGTTTTATGTTAAATGGTATTCTCTCTACTGGGGAGCGAACCCGCACAGTCACGCCTGCAGAGTCTAGCCATGCAACTCAAACAAGGTTGTTCGGATAACCCTGATAAACGTGATCCTCACTACATGACATCGGTAATGGATCATTTTACTGATAACAGTACTGGCTATAAGTACAAGGAGACTCTATACGGCCTACACACTGAACAAAAATCGTTAGTGTGAATTTCAAATGATATTGTCTCTACTGGGCATAGAAATAGCAATAATAACTTTTGATTTCAGCCTTACTTCCAAGTGAATACTAACGATCTTGATAATGATTATGCGGTGACAATCGTTCGCAAAGGCAATGAAAGTGAGATTCGATTTCAAGACGGCGACAGAGTAACAACATATTACTTTCTCGCAGCACATGTAAATCTATGTTGAATGATTGAGGAACTGAACTATTATGTAAGCCTATTTTTAAACTTACGCTGTCTGACGAGATAAGTCTTGTTACATTGCAACACAATTTATATCCGTATCACATAAAGGCAAGTAAGAATTGCGATTAGTCATGACAAAAAATGTAACTATGAACGGTGCACAATGTTTTGTCTTTAAGGTCGACGAGCACGCATGTTTTTCCACGAATTTCTGCGAAAATATTGTTAGTTATTCGCTTTGTTGTCAATGTTGCATATCAAAAACTTGTCTTTTAATAAATACTCACAATTTGCTATGTTGTCCTAAATTAATGCATAGTTACAAGAGCGCAACCAACTACGGCTTATTGCAGGTTGATCAATATCATTACCGACAAAGTTTAAAGCGATTAAGATTATAAAGGTAGCCAATGGAAATGTATAACAGCTAGTTTTAACTGGTTTTAATATAATTTACACTTTAATCAATATAAAGAATGGCACTGAATCTTATTTATAATTTCCTTTAATGTAATTTGTTTTTTATTTACTTATTTTATCATTCCTAACAATGCTTAAAGATCTTTCTTGTTTAAACATTTTCAGCAGTACCAAATAGAAAAACCGGATTGGAGCGACGACTGTTATGTTAGACATGCCTACCAGGTAATTCATGTATTAAGAGGTCGCAAACATTGCAATTTAAAAAAAAACTGGCTTAAATTTCAAAAATGAATTTTAGGGGAAATACTTCTTGCCGCCTAGATTTTAGTAAAGAAATGTATTAAGCTATGGATATAGTAAATGTGTGCAAGCTCAATTTAGTTTAATTCATGTTCTAGAAATCTACTTTTTGTTTGAACCAGGAAGTAAGTTTTCCTTGAATTTCTTGAAAACCCTAACATTATTTTGAAGAATTGGCACTAAACATTGTAGACCAGCATATATTCATTTCAGGTATGAGTTGCTTTGGCATATTGTCCATGAATTTCCAATTTCTCGTGCAAACGGTTTTTCTTTCGTTTTAGTATATGCTTGGTAATTAGAAAATGAATTAGACTTAATAGCTAAATACATTTCTATACTAAAATCTAGGTGGCAAAACGTATTTCCACCAAAATTTATTATTTAAATTCTAGCCTGTTTTCGACATTAGTAATGTTTGCGACCCCTTAAGCTTTATAAGTGTAGTTGTTCACAATGTAAACAAGGGAGACAAAAGTTTTCATTGCCGTTGATCTACTTTTTCCAAGTTTTCTTTAGTTTTTTATGAAACTCTTTAAACCAATCAAAAATTCCTTCGAAAATACTTAAACACGTCATAAGGAAAGAAAACAAAACAATAAGCGGTTCTTGTATTTGAAGTCGTATAATTTTATTCGCAAATCTTTATTCGCCTGTCCTTGTGCACAACTACTTTTCTGACTTGGGAATGCGTTATGTTAAATGTCATAGTTAAATAAGTTAGCGTTGCCTAACAACGGAATATTCGGCTAAACCTGAGATCGAGTTCCGACCAGTGTCATTTTATTTCTTACTATTTAATGTGTAGTAAAGCCCGAGGACTTTCCGTGTAATGTTACAGATAATTTTGTGTTTTATTACAGCTCGTTCGCTTTTCTAGAGCTTGCAATGATTTCAATAAACGTAATCTATGCGTAACAGAAAAACTTGTTAAACAAGGTTAATGGTATCATAAATAAAGGAAAACCTTCTGCAAGTTTTATCGCCGGTACCAAGATTTAATTCAAAAATACAGATGCAGTTTTAAATCACTGCTGCAAAAGCCATTTTTTTATAGAGATTTCATTTATAAAGTTCAGAAAATAAAAAGCAATTTTATTTTCCCCGGTTTTTCGTAAAAACCATCTGTAAATTGAAAAGGGAAAGGATCCCATCATATTCTACAGCGCTCTGCGTGCCTTGTGATTAAACCATCTATAGTTCATCACTATGCTTACCTCTTTGGTTGCACGACGTTGGCAGGGGTTTGAGAGTTAATGAGGGCTAATGGGGAAGTCTCTGTATTATCATCGAGTACGCGCCTATTTGCCTTGCAATGCTATTAGCTCTTATGTTTTATATGTCTGTGTGCTTTTACATGCAACATTGTTAAGCTAATGAGTAAGTTG
Source organism: Corbicula japonica (assembly GCA_038501625.1). NCBI lineage: Eukaryota > Metazoa > Mollusca > Bivalvia > Venerida > Cyrenidae > Corbicula > Corbicula japonica. Next base: position 401,875 of record JAZAYU010000344.1, on the reverse strand, counting down.
GAGTGATTTCACCATGACAACTTGTACTTGTTTGTTAATATGAAAACCTGTTGGGGCAACTGTGAGGTTTAAAACTCCCAGTGGCACATTGTTTAGCCACTGACCGTTCCAAGGTGGTAACCCCTCGGGTTCTCATTTTCGTTAAGTGTTTGTGGCGTACATTTTGAAACTGATTATTGTAATACCATGCTCTATTTTCCTCTTAACTTTTTGACTGTGTGGGGAGGCTGTGTCTGCTTGATGTTGACATTCCTGATATGCATATTTCACTTGTTTCAATTCATTGTAAGACATTAATTACAAACATTAAGTATTAAACTGAAAGTATTTGAAAATATTAAAGCCGAATTCTCACAATGTAGCCCCCAAGAAATTAAATTACGCCTGCGGAAGAATTTCGGGGTAGTAAAGATTCACAACTGCAAATATTTGGGCTCATATTCTAAGATGCTTTGTGTGATAAAAAAACAACAAAGCATGATCTTTCGCAGAAGATATTTAACGATATAACAAATATCTTTTTTGCCTAAATTTTCAATTTTTCGCAGACTCAAATCTTGTTTTCTCATAAACGTTTTTTTCCTCTTTGTAAACGAGTAAAAATCATCAGTACGGTTTGTTCATTTTGTTCATTGAGAAATTCATAGTTTTCTTTGCAGCATTGTCGTTTTAAAAAAGAACAGAATACATAACTATGTTTTTTTTCAATGGTTCTATTATTCATCAAATAATGTTCAAACACACAATTACACTGATGCTTTTTGTCAACTGATGTTTTTTCAATGAGGTGCACATTAAAACGTTTTTGTTATATTTTATATAAATTGTCTCCATTTCACATCAACTATTTGTATCAACATTTGTGATTTTTTTATTCTTGTCCATTACAAAAGCAGCATGCTTCATTGCAGGAATTAGTGGCAATCTAAAGGCTGTATGCTCCCTCAGACAGTCATAGACAGAATTGTCAAACTGGTCTCCTCACAGCATTACATGTAAAGCTGTTATCCTGAAATTTTAATTTCAACAAATAACCTATTTATATTGCAGTTGTAATGATTTTAGCTGAAGTGCCCCTGTTTTCCGTAAATTTAAGGTAATTGTGGTTATTAATTGCCAGAATCCACCATAAAGTTACACTAGATGGGTGTCACTTGTGTCGCCCTGGGAACTAGATCAGGTTAAAAATGCAAGAACAAGAAAGGGAATAACCCCATCTTGACATAAAGAACTTGGAGTCATGATGAGTATGTTGTCATGAGCAATATAATTTGAAAGTTTGATGTAGACACATTAAGAAAAGGCAAAGTTATAGTCAACATTAAGTTTTTCTGTTAAAATAAAAGTACAAAGGGATTAACTCCATCAAATGTGACCTTGACCTGAAAATTAACATCAGCTCAAGCATGTTGTCACAAACAATATAATTTGAAAATATCATGAAGATATATTAAGAAATGGCAAAGTTATAACCAACATTACGTTTTGGGACAGATGGACGGACAGACAAAGCGATCCCTATGTATTGCCTTTTCTTTGAAAGGGCGACACAAAAATGACCCTTTAGATTCAGCAGCTAGTGGACACCTGGAAAACAATAGATCAGTATAAGCAAGAACAACTTTGGTGTCTGATCTGGATCTGATCGGAATCTACACTGTTTGCATATTTTTAAGAAATAGCCTCATTAAGCTTATTATTAACCGTGTATATCCTGTTAAGACTGCACGTATATGCCTGCTGATCTGGATATACACTGGTCACTCTTGTCATGCATTCATGGAAGAAAGGGGCAAAAACAACACAGTAACTTTTATATAGGATGATTAATTTTCTTGTGAACTGAGGTCTCACAAGTCAACACATACATACAAACACAAATTTATGTTTTCTTATTACAAAATACAAAAATACAAATACCAACATATACAGAAAGATTTAGTGTGTCATACATTCATGCAGCTTTAATAAATGAAAAAAAAAACGCAAACCTTGTCTTCATTTTGTACAGTAACATTCATATTCTGCTCCCTAATTTTCTACCAATTCTGCAGACATTTCAAGTCCACAGCTTTCACAAGACCGATGATACACATGGCTGAAAATAATGTTGTATTTTAAATCATAACAAATAACCCAAATCAATTTCACTGTACTTCTTGTTGCTTATGAAGTCGTACATTAATTGATGTTGCATGTTAACAGTTAACAGATTACACTGTTGTCATAATTCATTTTAAGGTATTTTTAAAATATAAATATCACACAAAAGAGGTTTTTTCGATGTAAGCTTCATGCCATCTTCGATTCCTATAGGCTCATACAGTTTATCCCATTTAACCTTTTCCTCCATGTATATGCCTTTATGGCATGGGTGATCAGTGTAGATCTAGATCAGCCAACACATCCATACTGCCTGATTAGGATCTAAACCGTTAGATTTTTTATTCAATACTAGGTTATTTCTGACCACAATGTGACCAGTGCAGATCCAGATCAGATCTGCTTGCTGATCTGGATCTCTACACTGGTTGCAAAGGCATGAAAATGAGTATATATGTAGTAAAGGGTTAATTATTACAAACAAACACACCTGCATTTTGATACTTCATTTCACTAGATGGATACACCTTTTAACACATGAGCAACTATTGTAGATCTAGGTGCTGACATATCTCCTTCAAGTTAATTAGAGCTTTAAATGTATCTAATGAACAGAGTAGATACAGATCAGACCACAAAATGTCTGATAGGCAAGCTGGTCTGGAGCTACATTTGTGCTATCTCTATCTGATGTGGATTTACACTGGTTGCCCATGTGGTAAAATGGCGTGTAAATGGAGTAAAGGGTCAAGTTATTAACCATGAAAGTGGAAACAGCTTTGGATTTTTGAAAAAAAACCAACATATGCATATCAGGAATCGCCACACTCAAAAAACACAGCCTCCCCACGCAGCGAAAAAGAAGAGAGGAAGATAGAGAGAGCGCATGTTTTATATATGTATGTCAATTCAAACAGGACGCCACAAACAATTAATAAACAAGAGAACCTTTGGGGATACCGCCTTGGAACGGTCAGTGGCAAAACAAATTGCCACTGGGGGTTTAAACCAGGTTCTAGGCTGCACCAACCTCACACTTGCCCCAACAGGTTCTCGTATCACAAAACAAGTACAAATTATCTTGGTGAAATAACTCCAACCCACCCATCAGCTCAACAATGTTGCATGCAAAAGCATACAAACATATAAACATAAGGATTTAATAGCATTGCAAAGCCAAAGGGCGGGTACTCAATTATCTTTCCGAGACCAGAGCACCTGGAGTAAAATCAGCAAGAACACGATGACAGGGATAAAAGAAACAAATCGATCTTTTAGGTTCTTTTAAGAAAAGATTTCCCCATAAACTTTCATAAACTCTTACACCCCTGCCACCGTCGTGCAACCAAAGAGGTAAGCATAATGATCAACTGTAGATGGGTTAATCACAAGGCCTGCAGATCGCTGTAAAATATCATGTTGGTAACCTTTCTTTTTAAATTTACAGATGGTTTTTACGAATAACCGGGAGAAATTAACATCGCCTTTTATCTTCTTAAGTTTATAAATTAAATCTCCATAAAAAACTGGCTGTGAAATTCCTTGTTGCAATAGTGATTTTAAACTGCAGCTGTATTTATGAATTAGATCTGGATATCGGCGATAAAACTTGCAAAAGGTTTTCCTTAATTTGTGATACCGATAACCTTGTTTTAAACGTTTTTCTGTAATGCAAAGATTACGTTCATTGAAATCATTCACATCGTTGCAAGCTCTTGAAAAGCGAACAAGCTGTGAGATATAAACCCCGTAAGAAGTTTCACGAGGAACATCGCCGTCTAGAAATGGAAAATTTACTATATTAAAATTAAAATCATCTCTTTTATCATAAATTTTAGTAGTGACTTAACATTTTCGATGGATAGATTTAAATTAAGGAAGTTTGCTTGCTTTTCTGAAGTGTTCGCTTTGTTAAGCTGTAGTTCTTTAGGATAAATCTTATTAACCAGTGATGGAAAATGGTTATTATCTATATTTAATAAATCATCAAGGTACCTCGAGTTGTTGTTAAAAGCTGTAATAATATCATCTTGATGTTCGGTAGAAAGAGATAACATGAAATCTCTTTCATAACAGTATAAAAACAGATCAGCAACAAGGGATGCACAATTAGTACCCATTGGAATGCCTATTACTTGTTTATAAATAGAGGTACCAAATCTCAAATAAATTTTATCCAATAAAAATGTGAGCGCCTGGATAAGGTCTTGACAGGTCCATGAAGTATAATTATCATAAGAACCATCTGTAAAGAATGCCCTATGTTCATTACAAGCAATAAATCTTTTATTTTCTCTAGCAAAAGTTTTTTTCAATGAGACTGGTTAGCTTGTCTCTTATTAAATTATGAGGGAGAGAAGTATACAAGGTAGAAAAATCATATGTAGACAAACAGAACGCCTGAAAATCATTTGAATTTTTTATAGACCAAAATAAATTTTTGCCAGTAGTTTCAAAGACTTTTTCGCAATACCTAATTACATGTTCTTTTATAGCTGTAAGGCAAGATGTTAAGAGCACGGATAACTTTGTTGTAGTACAAGAACTAGAGTTAGCGATAAATCTTGCTTTGTACGGTGTTTTGTGCATTTTAGGCACCCAATACATAGTAGGTACTTTGTCTTGTTTAGGCTCAACACTGATTCTAAATTTTGTAATTTGTAGAGTGTGTGCAGTAACAATATCACTCTCAGATGAAGAAGTCAGTGTATAAGCATTAGCGCTATTAAGCTCTTCAGTTTGAACATTTATATAGTGTATACGTCACACTATAATAACATTATTTGAAGCCTTATCAGCAGGTGTTAAAACAAATTTGTTGTGAAAATCTTGAATACCTTTTTTCAAATGACGAAAGTTAAAACGAGGTCGAGGTGGTAGTAAAGCTATGTTTCTTTTATAGAAGGATATACGAGTGTCAATTATTTTGAATATTCGTTTTTTCCAGTTTGAAAGAGCATTAGGCTCAGCATGTTCTCGTTTACACCATTTATTGCAAAAAGAGTTTAAAGACTCTGCAATTTCCGCACGACAGGTATTAAAGTCGATGTCCGATGGAATTCTGTATTTTGGACCTTTTGAAATTAAATTGCGGATTCTAAAGTCTTTGATAACATTTAGATCCCCTGTAACGATATGACCGGCAGGTTGATAGCAAAATTTTGAATTAGAACAGTCTCAAGATAATGGTGTGTTTTCAACAATCTGTAAATCCGAGGTAATTTTGTTGTAATTGAAAATTGTGTTTCTAATAGGCTTGTTATATTTATAACAAACGATGGGTGTTTCAGTATTCTTGAAATAATTAGGTATAGCCGATTCAACAGTTTTATCTTTAAATATACTTGGAAGGTCAATAAAATCTATGCCTTTATTTAAAAATGAAATTTTAAGGAAATGTCTTTGGTGATCAGATTCAAAGTCAATATGTGGTCTTAGAACATGCCGAGTGTAACACTGAGTAAGGCTTGCAACCTCATAAAGTGGATGAGTTCTAATAACAATATCATCGGCTTCCTTATCCACTTTTTGTAAACTTGAAATAGAAAGAGAAGCTAAACGCGACAGCATAGCATGTCTTCCAGAATGTTTTAAAATATTTTGAAGGTCATGAATAGAACAATGAACACGTGATTTTCTTTTGATGTTACCATTAGTCCTTATCCCATGTGACCTCGATTTTCGTTTTCGTATTTGAAGCAATCCAAAAATGTCAAAATCAGGGTTTTTTGAAATGTTGCCTTCTTGATAAATATTATCATTTAAACCAAGTGGACACATTCATATGAGATTACCCTACTTAATAAACGAATAAGCAACCACAAGAACCCATCGTGTTAGTTCAAGGTGGCCCACAGATGAATATTATTATATATAATGTTAATAATCAGGTGAATTCAAGTTCACCTTGTTATTGGGTCAAGGGTAGTCATTTATGACTGAGGAAAAAGGCCGAGGGTAAATATGACAGCCCGAGGCCCAATAACATGGTCAAATTCATATGAAGACTAAACTGGGCCAATACAGGTGTTCTGGACCAATATGAGAATTGCTGGGCCATTATAAAATACTTAAGTATTTATATGGTGTACCATGTAGTGTCTAACATGAAAATGGCATGTTCAGGTCAGGTGATGACATGCCTCGAGATTTTGCTATACTGCAGTCATGTAAAAAAAGGGCAAAGTATGCAATGCCTGTACTGTATATTAATACAGCGCTTTCACTAGAGGGAGACTTGAAAGAATTAGTCTCATCAAAAGTGACCAGACTTCTCTCTTTGTAGAGCTTTGTAAGAAGTCATTTTGTATTTAAGATTTAGGGAAAGAAAGCTGTTGACCCCATAATGCAGTAAATTATGAAAACAACATCTTCCTGATTTGCAAGTCTGGTGAGAGCCCTGTTAATAGTCAATTAATAACATTAAATATACCATTAGCCTTCATCCTCTCCTCTTCATGCTTATGGCACATTTCCTTTATTTGATTTTATCACTGAAAAAAAGCACAAAATTGCCTGGGTGCAAGTTAGGAGTTATGAAAAACCTGAAATCCTGAAAATTGATTTAGGGAAAATGGAAAAAATAAACCATTTTTAGACACACAAAAACCTGATTTTCAGGCAAACGCACCCATGAAGTTATACCAATTATTTTGATCTTTGCTCAAATTACAAATATAACTTTTTTTATTTTTTAAGTGAGTGATAATAACAATTAGTTTACTCTCATTTTGTACTTTGCTAGAATGGTCTTTCTTCAGATTGTTTCTATTCTGCATTGGAATCCATTCTTTCTGAGGTGTATCTACAAAACGTAACGCACAATCTATTGGACTGTGAAAAATGTTTTTCCTTAAGTTGCTGTGAAAAAGAGTGCTGTCATTTGTTTTGTACTTAATATGCCTGTTTCAACAGCCATTCAAGAAAATTTAATAAAGTTATATTGATTAACTTTTGATTAACTGGATTAAGTATCCATATTGCTTCATCACTGCCAGAGAAGTTATTATGTGTTTCCTTCTTTTGAAAAAAAATAAAATATGGATCCTGGCATGTCACTAACTAGAAAGTATCAGACTGCAAACAGTCAAAAATGTGTTGACTGCTCTTATAAACTGGTCAAATCGGGTTGTCACTATAATTCACAAAGTGGGTTCCTTTCCAAATAACTACCGGTTATTTTTTTACATTGCTGATCAGAATTCAAGTCTGGGTAAAAATCATAGAATGAAATAGACATTAAATTAATGTCTGAAGTAGTTTTGGTTTATTCTGTGTTAAAACAAATTGTATTGGAAAGCTTATGAATACTTGTTACATCAAAATTATTGAACTGAAACACTGTGTAAACCTAGGTTCACTTCAATACTTACTAGTGGTGTAACATATAAAAGGAGAAAATATATTCATTTTTATAATTTGGCACATGTTTGTGGTTAACAAAATTTATATCTTTGCTTTTCATTTCATAATTTATTGTTACTTTGTCAGGCAATTCTACTATTAACAAGACTTAATTGAACACTATGAAACTAATTTGAGTTATTTATCAAATTACAGGAACCTGAATTTCCATCAGAAAATATCCAGATAAGAAAAAATATTACATTTTCCCAATGCAACGGATGTGTACCCCACCCATTAAAATGTTACAAGAATTTACCAGTTGCAATGACGTTGACAGCGTTATCGCAGCTCAAGCATTACAAAGAAATTAAAATATACTGTTTACAATAATACATCTTCTAAACAGTCATTCTGGATTTAACTCAAACAGTATTGTCTACCTTCACTTTTGTTGTCCACTTCATAGCATGACGTCAAACAGTTCTATACTTTTTCAAATCGGGTCAAATGTCAAATTTGGTTGATACAGGTCTGACCAAAACCAAAGATCATCTCAACCTGTTTATAAATAATTAAATCAATTAATAAATACTTCATTCTTTCTTCCAGGATGCTAAATTCAACTGAAATGCATTTAAGAGATACTATTAAATAAATATTGTGAAGTTCCCGTTTCTGTATAAACTTGGTAAATCCCTGATGTGCTACTCTTTTTCTTGCATACCGGATAAGTGTTCCGCGTGTTTTACCGGGGAAGGAAAATCTTATCTTTTCCCTAGGGAAAAGATACAGGGCACGTGCATAAAGGAACTACTTTCGGGACTACTTTCATAAACAATGACATCATACAACACACTGTTTCGATCTTTATTTCTGTGCAATTTTATTTAGCAATCAGTATTGTTAAAATAAAAATCATAATAAACAATAAATTAGTTTTACTTGCCACTTCTTAAAAATATTACCAATATCCAGTTAAAAGGGAAATAAGCACTTTTAGATTACAAAAACACAGTACGAGTTGTTTTCATTGGAGCTCTGCAACTTCTGTAACAATGACAATTTGCTCATTTAAAGTTGGAGACTAAGTTCAAGTTGGTCCTCAGGATGAAAACCGCAAAATTATAGAAATTTATCACCCACTGGATATATATCCAATGTTTGTCTGATGACCTGCTGTACACGAACTGTACAAGGGTATGTCTGACCATGATTTACAGGATGTGTTTGATTGCTTCAGTTCTGATGCATTTACTGAAAAACCAAAATTGATAGCAAGGCCCTTAAATGTAGGTTCCAAGGGCACATCAACTGTAGGATTTCACTATAAAGAAATTGACGAAGGTCTAGAAGTTGTTAATAAGTCGAACTCTCTCCCAGCTCCTAAATCCAGATATGCTCCCTTGAAGTTTGTCAGGGACTCAAAACACTAACTTTAAGACTGAGGGTCATCTTCATGATGTCCGTCAATTTCTCGATGAAAATTCTGAGATCAATCCATAAACGAGTTGGTCATGAAATTCTTGTTGAGTGTAAGAAAGCTTGATGCCGGAGAGAACGAGCCAACATCACTGAAAGGTTACATCAGTAATCTGGGCAGGACCTGAAGTTGCTATTAAGTTTAGATCCTGATTATGCAGATCTACCAGCATGTTGATGCATGTTCTACACTGTTCCCATTGTTGACAATAATATCGAGCTCTAGCTCGGGTCGCAAAGCGACTTAAGGTCGCAGGAATGCCCATTCACTAACGAGTTTTTTTCGTTGTCACGGAAGTTTGCTCTGGTTACTGGCTGTGCAAAGCATAAGGCAATGTAAACACGGGAAAAAACTGACCGGTAAAAACTTACGGCAAAGTATTGTTTTGACAATTTTTTTGTTGGCCTTATTTTATAAAACGCTAATTGCAAAATATCTTTAAAAATTAAAATCTATTATTCTTAAGCATTATTATCGGACTAGCATTGTGGAAAGCAAAACAAATAAATCGTTAGTTTAGAGAGTAGGTTGTCGTTCGTTGTAACCAATAGCAATACTAGCAATCGGCCATTTTTAGACTTAGGAAATCAAGATGAAAACTACTGAATGGTAGCTTGTCAGTAGATTATTAGGCCTTTAAATTCAATGGAGCATAAGGCCCAGTGACGGAAAAATCAGATGCATGGAGTTTTTCTTGAAAACAAGATAAAAGGCTGGTGAGAACCAACTTTTATGTGAAGTTGAATTGTGAAATGGATCTCGCAATGATTGCTCAGTCACTCACAGAGTGAGACACACAGAGCTTAGCGTCACAATTCAGTTTTGTATAAGAGTTTTTTGTCATTGGTCATGTTCGTCATTCAGTCATGTGAGCCTATGGTAGTCGAAGATATTGTTTGTGAAATAGCTGAAAACTGAACACGAGGTAGGCCTATGAGATTTCTTTTATAATTTTTATAAAACACATGACACAAGAGCAAATCTACACCACAGAGTCTTTGAAGACTGATCCTGTTTTCTAAAAACATTGAAGAAACTGGCCGCCCCCGCCCTACCCCCCACACAAAAAATGAGGATCTACTCTGGGTCTACACTGCATAAACATAATGTTTATGTTTATTGTTTTAGTTGATAGATTGGGATCGTTATCAGTCTATCCACACGAAAATTTACAATCAAATACCATGGATGTGGTATATGGATTAGAGTCAATAGGCCACAAACAAGTCAAATGGGCCACACTTTATTTTGAAAAGCTCAAATAGGCCACAAAAATAGGCCACATTTTTATTTTATTCATAAAGATTTTATTTTCATTCTGATAATATGTTCTATGTCAGTTTATGATGTTTTATAAAATATTTTTCAACAAGTTGCTTCATTGATTAGACATTTTGTACAAAACAACATACATGTACTTTTTCCAGATTTTTGTCCAAGACTATCATGACTAAACAGCAGGGAAAACAATTGACAAAATGTTGCAACAAAAGAAAAGAACATTATATTTCTTTTTTGTGATAGAAATTTAACAAAAAACATTAACATAGATAAAAATAAAAATGTTTTGTATGAAAAAAATAAGTTCTATCAGAACTACAATTTACATCATTTATGTGACAATATGCTCTTTTGATCTATGACCTTAGTCTACACATGTCACTAAGTCTTGCTTTACGCTAGCACAGAATCTTATATTGATGCCGTTGCAACATAAGCTGTGTATTTTGCATTGTCCAACATGGAAATTGGTTTAGAAATAAATTTATTTGTTTATTTAATATGACACCTTTGATTTTGCATTAGCACCTCTAACTGTTACTAGAAGTGTTGTAAATTGTGATCTTATATAACAATGTGACACCCTGACACAAATGATAGAATCAACATCTTGGGTAGGTGTAGGGAACAGAGTATGACTATAAAACAAATAAATTTACTTTTTGATGACAATCCAATTTTTATCACAGTCCAAATATTAAAGCAAAAATGACAATCAGATAATTTTAAAGCAAAAATGACAATCAGATGATGTTTTTATTTGTTCTTGAGTTTCAGGATGACAAGCACAATATTTTAGATATCAATTTAACAATGATACCTTTTTTTAAAAGCTTATGTAAATCTAAAAACAAAACTAACTCTTTACAGTGATTGTCATATACACTTGACTTACAAGTACTACCTGAAATGACTTGTGGCCTATTTGACATGATACCTCAAATTCACATTATTATATCATGCATGAGTAAGCAAACAAATGTTAGACACACTTTTTATATATATTTGGCCAAATACATGACAGATGTCCTAAATGTATGAACTTTCAGGTTTTATAAATTTTATAGACAATAATTTGCTTAAAGTAACTACTGATTAAAACCACTTAAATGTTAATACACAGTAAGATTTTAAATAAAAGAGAAATTTACCCTTTTACTCCACAGACATGCCTGTTTACCCATATGAGACCAGTGTAGATCCAAATCAGCTGGCACATCTGTGCAATCTGATCAGGATCTGCACTGTTCACTTTTTAGTCAGAAATAATCTAATGATTTAAACATGTGAACATTGCAGATCCTGATCAGTCACCATGGATATGCTGGCTGATCTGAATCTACACAGTTCTTCCATGCCATAAAGGTTTGTACATGAAGGGAAAGGGTTAATCTCCACATAAATTGATAATATTATCAGTTATCAGTTGGGACCAAAATGTTTGACCAGAAAGCAGACTACATGTGTATCAAATATTAAGTTAGTGCTCATTTTGGGAATAAAAAGTGTTCTATTATTACCATTTTTCTGTCATGTGCACATTTCAACATGATTTCATAATCAAAATTTGTATGTGAGGTACATGTATAATCAAATACACTATTTACAAGGTGTCTGTTTTGTTTTGTTGTAGGTTTTTTTTGCAAATTTTGTTAAATATGCATGGTGTCACTACATTTGCTCAGCATCAAAAAGTTGTGTTTTAGAAAATATAAAAATCAAAGCTTTTATAATCATCTAATTGTTGAAACAAAAATGTAGATTGCTGTGAAGAGGAAGAAAAACATTTTTTGCTATGTCAGTGGGTTTTTTGGGCTTATTAAATACATGTGAAAATCAGATAATACCGGTACTTGGATCTGCTTAAGCTGGACTTTAAAACAGAAAACTTTTTTTTTTCAGAGAAATTTACCTATTTTACAGTAGTGATGCCTACTTTTCTGCAATAAAAAATACAAAATCAAGAAAATACCAACTGAAATGAGCTTCAGAACTTGAAATTCACATTTTCCAGTATATATATTACATGTATAAAGAACTTACCAGACAGAGATCCAAAGGTGGTTATGAATAATGTCATTTTTATTTCCAATTGATGTGTTCCCAGGTTTACATTTTTACAATAATCTGAGTTCTCTTAAAATTGTTATACATTTTAAAAAATGGACCAAAAACATTTTTAATGCATGATTTGATTGGCAACAGCAATTCATTTGGTAAAGAAAATAGATATATAAAGAAGCATTTTGTTTCAAATCACTTACTAAGACCTGTAAAGGAGTGTTACATATGGATAATCAGACTACATGACATTGTACATGTTTATTTTTAATTGATTGGGATTATTTATCTATTTTGGCACAATAGCTGAACTATTTTTCAACTTAAATGAGTAACTCTATCATGCACATTCAAGTAACTTGGCTCAATTATGTACCATATTGTCACAATATTTTTCACACAGCATCTATAGCTTCAATATCACTGTTGTTAATAACTGAAAATTCCTAAGGCATTGTCATTCCTGCAGATATTTTCAAGTGACTGCACAAATATGCCCCAAAATCTAGATGATGTATTACACTATATATTAAAGTCTCAATGTGGTGTTAATGTGATGTATATAAAATCAGTACTTTTTAGGTCTAGATTATAACTAAATGCATATACATGCAAATATATATTTTTGAATAGCATGGCACAATTTTGTGCAATTACAAGTTACAAATTAATTCAAGTTTAAACAAGGAAACATTCTAAAAAATAAACTTTATATTTCAGTCAATAATAAATCACGCACAATGTGAAATAATTATTAGAAATTACATGTATCAATAAAGAATTTATCAATATTCAATATTGCGTTAATCGAGGTAATGGAAAACATTTGGGTTGTAAAATTTTAGCAAGAAGCCATTATGTTTTACACATTAAAAAACCCAAATGTTAAGTAAAAGTTAGATTGCAAGTTGTGCAGCTGAATTCAGAGAAAGTTGATGCAGACTTAAATTCTTTCCAAAAATCACATAATTATATCATGCATGAATAGACTAACAATTGTTAGACACAATTTATTTTTTAATATTTTGGCCAAATACATGACAAAATAAAACATTATCCGATATTATTACAGCTAGAGCTCGATAAGAGGCAGTGCCTTAGTTCATATTAACCTAATCTGAAACAAACATGAAGATCAGGAATGAGTATATTTTAGTGCAGGTGGATCTGAATCAAACTGGTCTTGCTTACCCTTAATTCAATATATATATGACTTTTATTGCACATGAGAACAGTGTAGATCCAGATCAGCTATCACGGTTTTGGATCTTGCTGGTCACTTCAAAGTTCTTGGTCAGAAACAACTTTATAATACAGGGATGTGCTGGCTGATCTGGATCTACACTCAGTCTGGTTAATATAACTAGAATTAAAAAGAAGGCTAAATTGAGAAAATGAAATATTTAAACCCCAAAATTGGAAAAACATGTTTAAAATTATTTACTTTGCTTATAGACTTTTCACCTCTTACTGAAGCTTTTGTATAACCTTTAAAACAAGTTAAATTTGCAAAAGTATGTCAAAATAAAAATTAGTGAAAGGTGTAAACAGTCATTTGTTTGCAATACGTTTCGGTGGGTTCCACTAGTTGCTGAATTTCAAGAATCATTTTGATACCAAAACACCCGTAATTTAAGGAAAACTGACCCTTCAGCTTGAAAAATGGGGGTCAAAATGAGGCCTTTTGGAAAATTAAAGACATAGAGACATCTTTTGGGTCAAAAGGAACCCCTGATTTTCCAAAAGGATATTGTCTTACACAGACATACCGAAGTTGAAAACAAAGCGTCAGACATTTGGTTAGACAAGAATGTGAAAATCTGTCTGACTGAAACGAATTCGGTCATACCGAAACATGTTAAAACATTATAAGCAAGCATTAGGAGTTCAAATGTTTGTCTGACATTCGGTCATATAACATAAGAAATCATGTCTGACCGGCTCAAATTTTACCAGACAGGTCCTTCGGTCTGACAACTTTTGGGACCTCTGCTATGGGGTTAGATACGTTTGCATTTTTCACCGACAATAATTTATGGGGGTTAGATATATCTTTTGAAAGCCGAAGAGAATAAAATGATGAAATTTTAGATACAATGTTTGCATTTTCCACCGACAATATGCAAGCAATTTACAGCTGCATGTGGAGGCTGAGTTTCCTGAGTGTGGCGCTTCCTGATATGCATATTTCACTTTTTTAAAGGTGCAAGTACATGTATCTAACAAATTCACTATATAGAGAAATTAATTCTACTCTGTAGTGTAGACTATCCAAACCATGACAATTCCACTAGAAATTTTGTAGGCTACTGTCTAAAAATTCACTTTTGAAAATATATTTCACTGAATAATATTCAGAACATGTAATTTCATGAGCTGATAAGTGGGGTAATAATAATGTAAGATTGTTGACTATATAATTTGAAAGTTGTAACATTTTGAAAGTGAAAGTTTTATAATTTAATTCATTGCTTAATTGATTACATACGATAAATAATTCAATGAATAATGTATAAAAATGTGAACAAAAATGATTTTCCACAACCAGAAAACAGTAGACTAAAACAGATGCTTGGAAGACGTACCTCGTTTTCTCCAAAATGTGTATAAACAACCTGGCCGCCCCATGACCCCCTCCACACACACACCAAAAAAGAGGGTCTACACAACATAAACTCATCTTTTTTGTTTTGTTTTGATAGACGGTCATCAGTCTTTCCACACCGTATTTACTATCAAATACAAAGTTCTCTGAAAATTCGTGTCCTGACTGACACCGCTTATAAAGTCGGGACACGAATTTTCAGATAACTTGGTATTTAATAGTAATCTCGGTGTCAGTGTTGTTTTGTTTTTTTTCACTTTTCGGGGGAAGGGGGTCGCAGCCCTTTGGAGGGGAAAATTGCGAAACGAACAAAGGAAAGTGGGACTATATGGAGATACTTGCAGCTGTCAAACACAACAAAACAAAGTATTCACTGATCTTTTGCTTTTTGCTTTGCTAACATTGTAGTTCAACCAAATAAATCTTGCCTCATACTTCCTTGAGTTGAATTTTCTTGCATCAGAAAAAAATTAAGATTTATCATCTTCACATAAGCATGACAAATCGAAACGTCCTTTACAGACTCCAACAAAGGGGGAATTTTTTACTGAACTTGGGGGGAAAATATATACTATTTTGAGGGGGGAATGGGGCCCTATTTCTCCAAATATTTGGCATAAAAAAGACTGGGTGTGGATAGACTGACAACGATTCCAATCTATCAAAACAAAAGAGATGAGTTTATGTAGTGACCCTGTGTAGACCCTCATTTTTTTTGGGGGGGGGGGGGGGAGGGGGGGGCAGGGGGGTGGGCAGTTTAATACACATTTTGGAGAAAATGGGTACAGTATATGTTTGTCTAAACAAAATTAAAAATTAACACTTATTTAAATCTATCCATTGACAATGGTTACGTTACTACTAAAATATATGATAAAAGAGATGATTTTAATTTTAATATAGTAAATTTTCCGTTTCTAGACGGCGATGTTCCTCGTGCGACTTCTTACGGGGTTTATATCTCACAGCTTGTTCGCTTTTCAAGAGCTTGCAACGATGTGAATGATTTCAATGAACGTAATCTTTGCATTACAGAAAAACTTTTAAAACAAGGTTATAGGTATCACAAATTAAGGAAAACCTTTTGCAAGTTTTATCGCCGATATCCAGATCTAATTCATAAATACAGGTGCAGTTTAAAATCACGTTTGCAACAAGGTATTTCATAGCCAGTTTTTTATGGAGATTTAATTTATAAACTTAAGAAGATAAAAGGCGATGTTAATTTCTCCCGGTTATTCGTAAAAACCATCTGTAAATTTAAAAAGAAAGGTTACCAACATGATGTTTTACAGCGCTCTGCAGGCCTGGTGATTAACCCATCTACAGTTGATCATTATGCTTACCTCTTTGGTTGCACGACGGTGGCAGGGGTTTAAGAGTTTATGAAAGTTTATGGGGAAATCTTTTCTAAAAAGAACCTAGAAGCTCGATTTGTTTCTTTTATCCCTGTCATCGTGTTCTTGCTGATTTTACTCCAGGTGCTCTGGTCTCTGTAAGATCATTGAGTACCCGCCCTTTGGCTTTGCAATGCTATTAAATTCTTATGTTTATATGTTTGTATGCTTTTGCATGCAACATTGTTGAGCTGATGGGTGGGTTGGAGTTATTTCACCAAGACAATTTGTACTTGTTTTGTGATACGAGAACCTGTTGGGGCAAGTGTGAGGTTGGTGCACCCTAGAACCTGGTTTAAACCCCCAGTGGCAATTTGTTTTGCCACTGACCGTTCCAAGGCGGTAACCCCTCCGGTTCTCACTTCCGTTATTTGTTTGTGGCGTCCATTTTGAAACTGATTTTTGTAATACCATGCTCTCTTTTCCTCTCTACTTTTTGGCTGTGTGGGGAGGCTGTGTATGCTGGATGTGGCCATTCCTGATATGCATATTTCATTTTTTTATGTTTATATGTTTGTATGCTTTTGCATGCAACATTGTTGAGCTGATGGGTGGGTTGGAGTTATTTCACCAAGACAATTTGTACTTGTTTTGTGATACGAGAACCTGTTGGGGCAAGTGTGAGGTTGGTGCACCCTAGAACCTGGTTTAAACCCCCAGTGGCAATTTGTTTTGCCACTGACCGTTCCAAGGCGGTAACCCCTCCGGTTCTCACTTCCGTTATTTGTTTGTGGCGTCCATTTTGAAACTGATTTTTGTAATACCATGCTCTCTTTTCCTCTCTACTTTTTGGCTGTGTGGGGAGGCTGTGTATGCTGGATGTGGCCATTCCTGATATGCATATTTCATTTTTTTACTTCATGTAAGATACTTATAATCTTCTTATGGTTTTCCCTGGGTTATTAATTTTGAGAAGATCTGTTCTGATTAAATGACCTGTGAGACATATGGAATGGAGGGTAAGACAAAATTGAAAGTAGGAAAAACTTCTGATAGCGGATTTCATAAGGTCTACACATAATGCGCAATTATTGAAAATTAAAATTCTATTCTTCAGAAAATCTTGTGTCAACTATGTAGCTGGTTACGGTTTGGAAATGGGTTATATCGGAAAATGTCATTCATTTCAGATCTGGATATTTTCTGATGGACATTCAGGTTCTTGTGATCAAATGCATAAAATACATTTATTAATATATCTGTTAAATCAATACATGTATGAATTTTAACTTACTCTAAACATAATTTTCAATAGATCAAAATGTGATAAAAGTCATTGTGAATCAGATGCTTTATGTTTTACTTTAATTTAAAGCATTCCAATGGGAATAAAATTCTTACACGAGTGACGATATTTAACCAAGTTTTTCGTTTATCGTTTAAAATCCAACTTCTTTCAATGCAATACATTGAAATAATTTGATTACTTACATCTCTACAAGGTTCCACAATTAATACGCGAGCGGGCGAGCGTTTACGGTAACATGCGTATGTATCCGAAACTCCAAACCTTCTTGAACTGTAAACAGAACTACAGGAAGTTGGGTAACTTGCCACCGGTTTATTAAGGAATCGACCCTACGATTTCGACGCGCGTTTCGAATTTCGAATTTCGTGTCGATTCCGATTACGGTATTGCGCATGAGCAAAACGATATACCAAGGAACTTTGAGACCTTGTCTTCCGATTTGTAAAATCTGACTGGACAATATGGGGCGCGTCACGGTAAAAAGTAAATTCGGACAGTTGACGTTAATCATTGAAATGACGTCATTAAGTCGAATAGACGACATCAATTATTATGCATTTCGCGTTAAAAATATAATTTTATTGACAAAATGTATAAGAGAAGCACATTCTAGTTATAATAAATTAAGGAGATTTGTAAGTTCTTTCTATATATAGTAACAATTAAAATGTCACAAAATATGACCGAAGGTACCTTTTCCCGTGGCGCGCCACAATATGACTTTCATCCAGATTGCTTGCTTCCGGATTTTAAAACTGGAAAGCCGCCATTTTGTTTCTCGATTCAGTAAGAAAATGGTCTCCTTCCTTAGATTGATAATGAACGTAGACTCGAAGTGACCTAATCTATCAAGTTAAAGATGATTCGATACAATGTACCAAATTGAGAACCCTACCCGTAGTGGATATTGACAGCAGACCTTTCGCGTAGTTGCTGTCTTACAAAATGTACGGTAATTATTTTGTATTTGTCTTATTTCTATCTCAACGTGACGTTAACAGTGCCACACTGGAATTATATATAGCATGGCTGTCTTGAATAGAGAAATTTGTCTAAAGATGGCATTTCCAATCGAAAATGGATTTATTGCTGTGAATAAACAAATAGTTGAAACGAACACTGTAAGAAACTTTCGCTTTGGTTTTTTTATTTATTTGAAATGTCAAAAGAGAGGAATGATTTATTTTAATTTTAGAAATCGTTTCAATCAATACTTAAGTTTAAAAATATATACGCCCAGAATAGTAGATAGACCTCCAGTAACGGCGGAAAAAGTGAAGCATTAGTTATTTGTAGTCGTACAAAGGCATAACAAAGAAAATATCTTGATATTGTAACAGTTTTTATTGCAAGTTGAGACAGCAATTGCAGATAAATTTCAACAATAACTTGCAACTCGAACCACTTGGCAACTGTAACAATTTTGAAGCGGGCACCACAAAGCCATGTTTTCCAAGGAGAGAAATGCATGTTGAGACAGAAATTACAGATAAATTTCAAGAATTACTTGCAACAGGAACCGCCTGGCAACTGTAAAAAATTTAAAGCAGGCACGGCGAAGCCTTGTTTTCTAAGGAAAGAACTTGCAATGAAAAACTGAACACTTGCTGTTTAAGTTTGAAGTCTTTGCACAGCGAAGCCATGTTTATTAACTCTTAACCCTTTTCTGCGTAGATACACCATTGTTGTGTGTGCGAATAGTTAATATCCAGATCGGCCTGTACATCTGTGCCATCTGATCAGGATCTAGACTGTTCGCTTTTTTTATTCATTAGGTTATTTCTGACAAAAATGTGACCTGTGCAGATCCTCATCAGATTGCAGTGATGTGCCAGCTGCTCTTGATTTATATTGTAACAGTTTTAATTGCATGTCGAGACAGCAATTGCAGATAAATTTCAACATTAACTTGCAACACTAAACACTTGGCAACTGTAACAATTTTAAAGTGGGCACGGCGAAGCCTTGTTTTCCAAGGAGAGAAATGCATGTTAAGACAGCAATTGCCTGGGCTGGACAAACCCACTAGCCCGACGCCCTGAACAAGCTGAAAATTGTATCACACAATCTCAAAATATTCTATTTTAGCACCACGTGCATATCGTGATTTACAACAGAAATAAGTTTATTACAAAATAAAATGTTTTGAAATCTGTTATAACAATATCAAGCCCCCAAGCAATGATTCCTATTGAATTTCCTGTTTCTTTCTTTACTGTAAATACTGACCAATCAGAATTCGCTTATTTGTGCAAGTGGGACTAGCTGAAATGTTTACCCAGCTAGTTCTGGACTAGTTACAAAAAAAACAAAATTTGTCCAGCCCTGATTGCAGATTAATTTCAACAATTACTTTCAACAGGAACCATTTGGCAACTGAAACAATTTAAAAGCAAGCTCGGCGAAGCCGTGTTTTCCAAGGAGAGAATAAGCATTAATAGCAATTAAATAACAGAATAATTGCACTTTAAGTTTGAATTGTTTGCACAACAAAGCTGTGTTTTAACCCTTTCCTCCATAGTTACACCATTATTGTGTGCGCAAACAGTTTACATCCAGATCAGCCGACATATCTGTTTCATTTGATCAGGATCTTTACTATTCGCTTTTTTATTCATTAGGTTATTTCTCGCGAAAATATGACCTGGGCAAATCCTCATCAGATGGCACGGATGTGCCGGCTGCTCTGGATGTACACTGGTCACACATGCCTAAAATGGTATGTATAGAGGAACTGGTTAAAAGATACAAATTAAAGCAAACGTTTGACATAAGAATTGCAAAAGACATCTTTGTTTTCCAAAGAGACAAATGTTTACCAGAAGTTGCCACAGTAACAATTTTTAATTTGAGACACGATGAAGCTGTGTTTCCTAAAGAGAGAAATTGCTGCAAGAACTTAAGAATAATATTTATTTCAGTTTTAATTTTTTAATACATAGTGAATCTGTGTACCCAAATAGATTAATAATTATTGCTTACGCATTCAACACTTGATGCTAAAATCTTTAAGATCAAATTTGACAGAGTTATGCCTCTTCTTGTACATGGACTTTTTATTTTTAACCTGACTAAGTACCTAAGCAACACGTGTTTAACTAAATTCCCATCTAAATTATTGTTTAAATGACAAAACAGTGTTTTCTAAAGAGTAACATTTTGATGAGCATTTTCTCATTATTTTTTTAGTTACAGTCACGGCAAAGATTGTGTTTTAACCCATTTCTCCATAGATACACCATTTTTGTGTATGCACACAGTTTACATCCAGATCAGCCGGAACATTTGTGCAGTCTGATCAGGATCTAACCTTGTCGCTTTTTTATTCATTAGGTAATTTCTGACCATTATGCAACCTGTGGAGATCCTGATCAGACAGCAAGGATGAGCCAGTTGATCTGGATCTTCAATGGACACACATGCGTAAAAGGAGTATGTATGGAAAATTTGTCAAAATGACAAATGGCCCCAAAACTGTAAACCAATATTTAAGAACAACCCTACCGTATAAGTGGTTATTTCTGAAGGCTCCAAATTCTCCTTTAATATTTGTATTGATGTTTGTTAAATTTCTTTCCTTTTTATAAAAAATTTTAGATTAATATACCGGTAATAGTACATTATTTAAAGAAGTGTTGTTCAGGAAAAGTGAAATTCTTCAATACAGGCATTTGATGTTTTATTAATTGCTTGTGGCAAATTAAAAGTTCATGCACGGCGTAGCAGTGTTTACCACATTTGGAGGAAATGTTTATTAAAGGGTTAAATGAACCACTATTTTGTCATATATTTTATTAATTTTGGTGTTCTGAAATGTCTTTGGTATTTTGGGGAGAATAGTTCATGCCATTCCCAGGTATTTCTTGTTCAAATAATGCAGACTTTATACTTTCTTTTTTTTTCATTAATATTATTTATTATAATATATAGTAAATTGTTAAATTTAATGATTACGAGATGAATAATTTCTCAACTGTTAACACTTCCTTTCATATTTCAGGTCCAGGTGATGCTAGAAAGATGACACAGTCAATCATGGGTTAGTGCAGCTTTGACAGCAGTATCACAATGAATTGTGTGATTCTAAGACTGGCATGATGCAAACAAAATAACTCTTGTAGGTTTATGGTTTTATTTTTATTAAAATTCTTTTATTAATAATAAACATAGTATTGAAGCTCATGAATTTCCTTAACACATCTCAAATCTTTCACAATTCTAAATACCATTGTATCTGAATAATTTTTCAATGATAGATCTTTTTTTAAAGTTATTTTTGTATTTCTATATGTGCACTACAGGTGAACATTATTCAGTGTAACATAACTGTGGTTCATCATTAATTTTAATATTTTACTTTTTCAGCCAGTCTGCAACTTCAGCTGTCTGCAGCATGATTTGACACGCCTCCACTGTATTCTTCATCAAAGTTGCAACATAAAAGTGTTTAAATTTTGATCGTTTTCTCTGTCAACAAAGAAAATCAGCAAAAACTAAATGAATTAATGGGTAATGTATCATTTATACTCATAAGTAGTTGGAAAGAGCCAAACAACTACTCAGCAACTTTTATGGGCGATGCTGTGTTTGAAAACAATAAGTTGTTGATGAACATCCAAGGTCTTCTTTAAAGAATTTGACTTCTAGCCCAGGATTCTTATTATTTTGCTGTTAAATTGTTTTTATGTGACCAGATCTTCCACTTCAATTGTTGGACATCATAGCACCACAGACTGACAAATTGAACCACAGACAGTCTACACATATAAATTCAAAAACTTACTCTGCAACATGCCAACATAATGCTTTGTTTAAGTTTAATTGGAAAACTTGTAATGCTCTGAAAGATATTAAATGAAGAATTCAGACTCAATGTGTGTGTGTGGAAGAGTAGAATAAAATGACAATTGGAAATACTACAAAAAAGCACACGCTCACTATGTACCATCTGATAGGTACAGAAAGAGGGGTATCTTAGTTAAATGCTTCTTAACAGATAGAAAACACATTTGTGAAAATGTAAAAAAATGGTATTTCACTGTTTTTAACCCTTTCCTCCATTATTACCCATGTGCGATCAGTGTCGATCCAGATCAGCACATCAGTGTCATCTGAGCAGGATCTGCACTGGTCGCATTTTGGTAAGAAATAACCTAATGAATAAAAAAGCGAACAGTTTAGATCCTGATCAAACAGCATTGCATCTATAGAATGCATTTTTGCTATGAGTTATTGTTACTTTTACATATGTTCTTGACCATTACATTCATAGGATGTGTTTTTTGTATGAGTTACATGTATTTGAGATTAATGAAGACAAAATTGTTATTTTTACATATGCTCTTGAGTATTGCATCCCTATTACTCATATTTTGTATGAGTTATGTGGCAGAAATGTTGACACAAACTGTTAACTTTGCATCTGTTTTTGGAGGCATTTTTGTATGAGTAATGTGTAAGTAATGTTGACAAAATTGTTATTTTTGCATATGTTCTTGAGCATTGCATACCTAGGACACATTTGTTTAAGTTTTACAGAGTTCAGTTGACAAATATTTCAGTCTACACATATAAATTCAAAAACTTACTGTTCAACATGCCAACATAATGCTTTGTTTAAGTTTAATTGGAAAACTTGTAATGCTCTGAAAGATATTAAATGAAGAATTCAGACTCAATGTGTGTGTGTGGAAGAGTAGAATAAAATGACAATTGGAAATACTACAAAAAATCACACGCTCACTATGTACCATCTGATTGGTACAGAAAGAGGGATTTCTTAGTTAAATGCTTCTTAACAGATAGAAAACACATTTGTGAAAATGTAAAAAAAAATGGTATTTCATTGTTTTTAACCAATTCCTCCATTAATACCCATGTGCGATCAGTGTCGATCCAGATCAGCACATCAGTGTCATCTGAGCAGGATCTGCACTGGTCGCATTTTGGTAAGAAATAACCTAATGAATAAAAAAGCGAACAGTTTAGATCCTGATCAAACAGCATTGCATCTATAGAATGCATTTTTGCTATGAGTTATTGTTACTTTTACATATGTTCTTGACCATTACATTCATAGGATGTGTTTTTTGTATGAGTTACATGTATTTGAGATTAATGAAGACAAAATTGTTGTTTTTACATATGCTCTTGAGTATTGCATCCCTATTACTCATATTTTGTATGAGTTATGTGGCAGAAATGTTGACACAAACTGTTAACTTTGCATATGTTCTTGGAGGCATTTTTGTATGAGTAATGTGTAAGTAATGTTGACAAAATTGTTATTTTTGCATATGTTCTTGAGCATTGCATACCTAGGACACATTTGTTTAAGTTTTATAGAGTTCAGTTGACAAATATTTATTTTTTATCCCCCTGCCGAAGGCGAGGCGGATATTAGAAATGCCCTTCGTCCGTGTATCTGTGCGTCCGTGCATCCGTCCGATAAAAAAAAATTGTCCAGAGCATAACTCTAAAACTACTTGAGGGATTTTATTCAATCTTCATACACTGACAGAACACATTGGTAGGTAGTGCAGTTTGCAAGAACAATAACTCTACCTTGCATATTTTTAGAGTAATTCCCCATTAAATTATCATATTTACTTGATAAATTTTGTCCGGAGTATAACTCCAAAATTACTTGAGAGATTTTATTCAAACTTCATACACTGACAGAACACATTGGTAGGTAGTGCATTGTGCAAGAACAATAACTCTACCTTCCCTATTTTTAGAGTTATTCCTCTATCATATTTACTTGATATATTTTGTCCGGAGCATTACTCCAAAACTACTGGAGGGATTTTATTCAAACTTCATACACTGACAGAGCACATTGATAGGTAGTGCAGTGTGCAAGTCCAGTAACTCTTCCTCGCCTATTTTAGAGTTATTCCCCTTTATTAGATTTACTTGATAAATTTTGTTCGTAGCATAACTCCAAAACTACCAGAGGGATTTTATTCACACTTCATACACTGACAGAGCACATTGGTAGGTAGTGCCGTGTGCAAGAACAATAACTCTACCTTGCTTTTTTTAGAGTTATTCCCCTTTATCAGAATTACTTGAAAAATTTTGTCCGGAGCATAACTCCAGAAATACTTGAGGGATTTTATTCAAACTTCAAAAATGGAGCACATTTGTAGGTAGTGCATTGTGCAAGAACAATCACTCTACTTTCCCTATTTTTAGAGTTATTCCCCTTTATTAGAATTACTTGATATTTTTTTTTCATATTTCATATACTGACAGAGAACATTGGTAGGTAGTGCAGTGTGCAAGTCCAATATCTCTACCTTGCCTATTTTTTAGAGTTTTTCCTCTTAATCATATTTACTTGATATATTTTGTCCGGAGCATAACTCCAAAACTAGAGGGATTTTATTCAAACTTCATACACTGACAAAGCACATTGGGAGGTAATGCAGTGTGTAAAAACAATAACTCTACCTTGACAATTTTTAGGGGTTTTCTTCAAACTGCAACCACTTACTTGAAAACTGTACTCAGCATGACCATAACTATATGGCATTTTACGGATTTTCTTTCCAGATATATTATATGAAAGCACAACCTTCAAGTAACTTATTTCCGGCGGGGGGGGGGGGAGGGGATTGACCATGTGTAACATGGCTCTTGTCCATATTTTTACTAATGGTTATTTTTAAATATCATCTATTAAAAGCCAGAAGGGGTCATTGGCAACAGAAAAAAGGCTGATGACCGCTTTAGCCTTTCAGTAGACGGATTATGTTTTTGAGCATTGCATTGGACACAGTTTTTGTAGTTATGTGTCAGCATTGTTGACAAAATTATGCCTTGGATGCAGTACAATATGAATCATTATCATAACTCTTGACTTCGATACGTATGCATTTTATTGCATGTGTGACTAGTGTGACGATTATTTCGCACATTTGTAATGTCTGATCGTCCTTAGGACCTTCACTGTTTTCATTTTGGTTAGAAATAATACATATGTTAGAATGCGAACAGTGTAGATCCTGATCAGATGGGACAGCTGTACCCGCTGATCAAATTCTACACTGTTTAATTTTCAATAATGGTGTATAGATCTATCAAGTAAAGGGTTAATAACACTATAGCTTTAATTAGATATATCAAACTGTTTGTTTAATGATTTATTGTGTTATTTCTGACCAGAAAGCAAACAGTGTAGATCCTGATTACATGGCATGTGTGTTCTACCCGACCAGGATCTGCAATAAAATGTTGCATTATATAGAGGAAAGGGTTAATTCAAACATGGTTTATTTGATTTTACAAAGGTATATTTATGACTGAATAGCATAGGATTATTGACTGGTTAAATTCAAATGTGACTGATTTTACAGTTGTTCAAGGTAACTTCGATTTTTTTTAATTTTATTTTTGAAATAAATCTTTGTGCAATACCAAGAATTGATTAAATTTCAATGGCTTTATAGGAATTTCAAGTTTTACTTATGATGAAATTTGAAACAATTACTATGTTGCCACCATTCTGTCAATTTCAAGTTACCTGGTTTCCATTTTGTTGATTTTTTTAAATTTTCAAAGGTTGAGAAAATAAACGCCAGAGTTTGTTTTAAAAGAAAACATTGGAAACTTTAAATTGTTAAGTAAATTCAGCAGACAGCGAGTTACCCAAAATTGCAAGAATGTACTAGTGCTATTTCGCGGTACAGAATAGTTTCAATACATCAATGCAAATGGTAAAAGTGGAAACTTTCTTTGCAGACAGTATACATACAGTCCAGTCGCGATTTAACGAATATGCATCGGACCAAGCCGATTATTCGTAAAATCGCATTTTTCGTAGTATCGCATTTTTGATAGTTTTGGTTGTAGATTGTCAATGTCGTTTTATGACCTAATGTGTTATTGTTGTTACATGTATATGTCAAGGTCAATAAATTAAAGAAAAGGAAAAGAAATGTTCGATGATGTTATTTTTGTGAAATTACATGTTATCATCAATACAACAAATAGCACATTTTAAAATTACATAAATAAAGCACAATATTACTTTCAATTACATGTAAGATAACATTATGATAACATCAAAATTCAAATTCATTAAGTCCACTGTTTTACGAGGTATTACGACAATCGTCGATCACACTTTAAACAATGGCTTGGCCAGTAAACCTCGCTAGTGATGATTGTTTTTGATCGCACATAACGCAAATCTTATTATTATTTATTAATAGTTTATGCAGAATTAAATGGCAGAAGTAGAATGACAAGCAATAAAAGTGGTTCATATAATATACATTTGACATATACATTTCACTCAATATGTTTGTTACAACCAGACACGTCCGCTGGTTGTTTACAGAGCATATCGAGTCACAACTGTTTGGGTCGATAATTGATCAACAATACAAACAACGGATATCGTTCGAAAAGGTGTGAAAATCACCTGCCTGACCGAAATTCGTTAAATTGCATGTTCATTACACTGTAAATAAGCTTAAGGGACTGTCATAATTATTCGTTAGATCGCATTTTTCGTTAAATCGCATTTTCGTTCGATCGCATCTTTTTTATATTGAGTAAAGAAGGAATACGGACGGGACCGGCCGACTTATTCGTAGTATACCGTTATTTCGTAAAATCGCGATTCGTAAAATCGCGAATGGACTGTAATAATATATGAATACAGAATTTTATATCTAATGCTTCCACAGCACAATATCCATAAACTGTAATATAAAATAAAACATTACAACAGAATGAAATTAGTTTTTAGTTACATTCATTTGCTATAATCCTGACATTAAAAACGTTAAGAAGATACCAACATAATGTTAATGAGCAGCCATTGTTCTCTGTAGTTTCAGTTTTCGGTTGTCGATTCCGAGAGAGGCAGTGCCTTAGTTCATATTAGTCTGAACTACCTGCCCTTTACAGTACTGTTAGCAGTACGACAGGAACCAGGCAGCGGTTAATTAGAGTTATCCCCCCTTGGTTTTAATTTTTTATTTAACAATTTATTTTTATTTTTAATAAGAAGAATAGTCAACATAATGCATTTGTAACACAAAATATACAATTATGTTTATAGTTTGTTTGTTTTTTCAATAAAAATATACATATGACTAATATCGGAGTTCAATCCCGCGCGCAACTATCAAATCAGACCGAGGCTGTCAAACACCATCAACCTTTACGTCCGCGCCGGTAAACTATTATATTGTAAGAAAATTACAGACATATTTTCATACCCTCATTGTACAATGGATTTACAAACACGAGGACTCACATGAATCACATGATTGTGGTGCTTCTAAAATCATCATTAGCGTTATGTTTTTTAATAATTACAGTCAAACCTGTCTTAAGCAGCCACCCAAGCGAATGACAAAAAGTGGCTGTTTAAGACAGATGGCTGCTTAAGACAGGTGAAAATTAGAACAACGTGTCAGTTAAGGGCATCTTCAAACTGGCTGTTTAAGACAGGTTTGACTATACCTTTTTCATATGCCAGAAACATTTACTGCATTTTGTGCAACGGTATTGTGTGTCTGGACTGGCTCCCGTCCCTATGTTCTGTTATATATTCTCATGTCACTTATATAATAATCATCGATGCCTCCAAGAAAAGCAACTCCTGCAGGTACCTTACTGATATGCATTTTACTTCCCTTATCTCCCAAAACATAGGGACTGGTGGCAATTGGTTTGAGTGTAGCAGGAATTCAAGCTACGCTGCGGTCATACAAAGTTTATGTTAGGGTATTCAATTAACTGTGGCTAATCTGTTTACACTAATGGAGATCAAATTGCCTGAAACACCTGAAGAATGTAATCTTGGAATCTTTCTTGTCCAAGTTAACAGTGATAAGCATATATTTACACCTAATTTTAAATTAAAGAAAGTTTTATTTGTAACTTTTTTGCATGGAATCATATCATTTCGAAAGTTATTAGTAAGAAAATAATACTTACAATTGGAAATTGGATGTTATTTTTCTAATAATAAAACCTATATGTAAAATTTTAGATTTCCATATAGGAAGATATTAAATATGTTTATTGATATTATATTGTTGTCAATAGTATGTTCCGTTGCAAAATGCAAAAAGGAACTTACTTAAGTACTCAAATAGTGACTAAAAGTTACTACAGTATTGGGTTTATGTTAGCCTGTGCTGTAGATCTAAACAAAAATACAGCAATCAGTTAACATTTCTGAAAATTTTAGAAATTTTAAAAGAATAATAATGTATATATATAATTTTGTGTAAAATATATAAACTCTTAAATACAATGCATAGATAGCAGGTATTAAATGTGCCATTCCTAACTATGTGCACAAACAAACTTTTTAATCTTACAGTACTTAACAAATATTGCACTGACCAGTATCTCACATGTGCAGTTTATCAGTCATTGTAAACCACAATTTTGCATTAGATATAATAAAACATGGATAATGCTATTAAGTACAGATTGTAATTTTTAGGGTATGAAAAAATTAGACCGAATCAAGAAAAAGCTGTATAGGAATTTCTCAGCGGAAATGATGTGTTGTTGTGCTTATCGGCAGGGAATGGCAAAAGTTTGACATCTGAGATAGAACCTTTTTGTTTTAAATTTTTAAACAAGAAACAAACAAGTTGTGTAACCTTTAGTTGCTCTAATGCAATAACAAACGCAAAGCTTACTTAGAAGAGGTGTTAAAGCAGTCTACTTGCAACACATTTCACCATGTCAGATCTTCATCTGTTATATGCAAATATAACAGCCGCTCTATCAAGACACAACTCTTTTTTTTCATTGATATTTTTAGAAGTTTCTTTTTTCAAATTTATTTAAGCTCAAAATAAATTTCAATTATTTTGATAATGCTGTCAATTCAAGATTAAGGCTAACTTTCGTTTAGGTTTTAAATTTCATATTCAAATCATTCCTCAATGCCTTTTTTACAATCAAGAGGGAA
Organism: Corbicula japonica; assembly: GCA_038501625.1. Lineage (NCBI taxonomy): Eukaryota > Metazoa > Mollusca > Bivalvia > Venerida > Cyrenidae > Corbicula > Corbicula japonica. The sequence goes on along the minus strand of JAZAYU010000344.1, from coordinate 372,397 downwards.
AAGGCTTAACTTCACTGAATGTAGTTCTTGAAAAATCTCTCCGCACAGGCCAAATTAACCTTATGGACTTGTCAAGACCTTATAGAGTCGCTAACTTTCTTACTGGATAATATTTATGTTAGATTCGTTACCTCTATTTATAAACAAGTAAAAGGCATCCCAATGGGTACTAATTGTGCACCCCTTGTTGCTGATCTGTTTTAATACTGTTATGATAGAGACTTTATGTTATCTCTTTCTACTGAACATCAAGATGATATAATTACAGCTTTTAACAACACCTCGAGGTACCTTGGTGATTTATTAAATATAGACAATGACCATTTTCCGTTAATAAGATGTATCCTAAAGAACTACAACTTAACAAAGCGAACACTTCAAAAAAGCAAGCAAACTTTCTCGATCTAAATCTGTCCATTGAAAATGGTTATGTCACTACTAAACTTTATGATAAAAGAGATGATTTAAATTTTAATATAGTAAATTTTCCGTTTTTAGACGGCGATGTTCCCCGTGCAACATCTTATGGGGTTTATATCTCACAGCTTGTTCGCTTTTCAAGAGCTTGCAACAATGTTAATGATTTCAATGAACGTAATCTTTGCATTACAGAAAAACTTTTAAAACAAGGTTATCGGTATCACAAATTAAGGAAAACCTTTTGCAAGTTTTATCGCCGATACCCAGATTTAATTCATAAATACAAAATAATGCAGTTTAAAATCACGTTTGCAACAAGGTATTTCACAGCCAGTTTTTTTATGGAGATTTAATTTATAAACTTAAAAATATAAAAGGCAGTGTTAATTTCTCACGGTTATTCGTAAAAACCATCTGTAAATTTAAAAAGAAAGATTACCAACATGATATTTTACAGCGCTCTGCAGGCCTGGTGATTAACCCTTCTACAGTTTATCATTGTGCTTACCTCTTTGGTTGCACGACGGTGGCAGGGGTTTCAGAGTTTATGAAGGTTAATGGGAAAATCTTTTCTTAAAAGAACCTAGAAGCTCGATTTGTTTCTTTTATCCCTGTCATCGTGTTCTAGCAGATTTTACTCCAGGAGCTCTGGTCTCGGTAAGATCATTGAGTACCCCTTTCGGCTTTGCAATGCTCTTAGCTTCTTATGGTTTATATGTTTTTGTGCTTTTGCATGCAACATTGTTAAGCAGATAAGTGGGTTGGAGTCTTTTCACCAAGACAACTTGTACTTGTTTTGTGATATGAGAACCTGTTGGGGCAAGTGTGAGCTTGGTGCACCCTAGAACCTGGTTTAAACCCCCAGTGGCAATTTGATTTGCCACTGACCGTTCCAAGGCGGTAACCCCTCGGGTTCTCATTTTTGTTTATTGTTAGTGGTGTCTTTTTGAAACTGATTATTTTATTAACCATGCTCTCTCGATTATTTTATTAACCATGCTCTTTCCCCCTCTCTTCTTCTTGACTGTGTGGGGAGGCTGTTTTTTCTGAATGTGGCGATTCCTGATATGCATATTTCACCTTTTTTGTGTAATGTATTCAAATGAAAGATAGGGATCTTGTTTATGTACAGAGATTTATTGATTCACACATGCTGAGCGGCTGACCATATAACTGTTAACATTTGATAGGTTGATTGATAGCATCAGAAACCCTCATGCCAATTGCCACCAGGCTAGATGGTTCAGCATATCAGTAAAAAAAGGAAAATGAAATGAATAAAAAAAGAAGTTAATAAGGATTTCAGTGTTTTCTTTAATAAACCATCTAGCTGGTGTCAGGCTATTGTGCGTCCTATAGTTAACTATAGTTTATTTTGTATCTGTGGGCATCCATTATATTGTCTATTGTGCATTTTGTTTGTAACATATGCTTATTTTGATGCAGTCATGCCTGAAATGGGAGCCTTAATGCAAATATTTTTAATAATACTATTTTTTGATGATTCCAGTATATCAGTATAAGTAGATTATTATCACGTGTTATTCTGTGTTAGCAATGGTGCTGTTACCAGCATTTCGTTATTATCTTCAGGCTTGTACATAAAAGAAGCAGGAGGGACTATTTTGTTTACATATTAATATTTATGTGGCAGTTTTGGGTTGGAAAGAATAGCCTTGACCAGGACTTGAACCTTAGTTTTTCATAATGATGCTCTGTCAGCTACCAAGGCCGCCTAAAGGAAATCTACAACTGTTACAGTTTAATTTTTGAAGTGTTATAATCAGAGTAAAGACAGAAAATGCATTGCTTGTTGCTAAAATGTAACAACCCAAATAAAAGCTTTTTTGTTACATTTTGGTTTATTAAATTGTAGTTCAAGATGTTTCAAGTCATCCAGAAGCAGCAAGCTAAAAAGTTTTCTTGAATAAAAGAGTTTTGCACTAGAGCTCGCATTGAGGCAGTGCCTTAGTTCATATTATCCACAATGATCAGGGCCCTAAATTAAAAAAAGTTTCGCTTAGTCCTACGGTCGATTTTGAGACTCCTACTTTCATTTTGGAGAGTGCATTAATTAAATGACATAACGTTCAATAACACCCAAAGAGCCAAAATCACGTTTACTGCGGTGTATAGTCTTTCGAATCTAAAATTTCAAGGTTTGCAATGATTTTGTAACGTACCATTCGAAAACCACCAAATCCACCTCCATTTCGATATGAATAATTACAAAGAGAACTGCTATTGTTAGTATACATTCAAATGTAACCTGGCTGTTATAAAAACATTGCATCATGAACATAACTCGATAAATACTCACTGTTCAGTTGATTACGATGGATTTTTCGTCTTTACCGAACGTTGTCGAATCCAATATGGCGTTTCGCCATCAGGTATTCGTGCGCGTTCATGACTCAAAATCGTTTCTGACGTTTCACGAGTTAAATTTCTTCAAATATTGATTGATTCCATATTTTTTAATATTCTTCAAATATTGATTGATTCCATATTTTTTAATTTTATCATTTTGCACAGAATTACAAAATTGACCGCTTTGTAGCATTGACTTACTTTTTTAAACTAAGAACTATATTCTAGGGTAGCAAGCATACATTCTATGGTAGCATGCAAGTACTGTCGTTACTATATTGAAATAAAGAAGGAGTTATGACAGTATTGCATGCAACCATCAAATTGTTAGGTTCATAGTAAGGCAAAAACGATTGTCGAAAATTGATTTTTAATGTGTCTGCAGACCCAAAAAGTTTTAAAACCACAATACTCGACACAGAATCAGATGTTGCAGGGCCGCATCGGCTGTGCCTGGCCATTTCAGTGAGAAGTGACACTAAATACATTTAATATTTAAACAAGGAAAGTAAGATTATAACATTTTATGATTATACATGTAACAGTCTGTGGCCACGATTTGCAGGTGAAAACAATGTCTTATTTTTATGCGATTAAACAACATGGTGAAATGATCAGATATTGCCCAACACTATTGACCTGGCACTTCATTAATTTTCGTAATTTTTTGAATAAACACGGGTATCAGTGAAAACACCTATATATTATCCAATTTTCACCTCAGTGATGTGTGGAGTATTGGAATAGGGAATAGATGCCGGACTACCGATCGTAACATTTACGAAAATTAACGAATATGGGGTCAAATGCAAGAGTGCCAGGTCAATATTGTTAGACAATACAAATCAACAGACTGCATACTGTCATTATGTTCTTTTTACTTAATACTTTTCATGCTCAAATCAATTTAAAAACAATAAACAACATAATTTCAATCAAAAAGATGATTAAATTAATACGCGAGCTCTATCGAGCAAGCGAGCTTTTACGGTAATGTGCATGTTTATGTATGTCCAACTATGATTACTTTAACAAAAAGTGTGATCAGAAGCGCTCCGCTCGCATTTCGCTTCCAAATCGCACGGATACACTCTTCACCGTCTGTAGGCTTAAGAATGCCAAATATTTATTCATTAATTTTTTTATTTTTATTTTTTTATAAATACGAATACACAACATTATATTAATTTCACTCATTTTATTAACTTTACAGAAACGTATGAGGAATTGACGTCGGCGACGTCAACGTCTTTATACTTTTTCCCGCTAAAATTGACGTGCGTTAATTTATCAGTTCATTTCACATAAAATTATAAAACATCTTCAACCTAATTTTTAACAATATACTTTTTGTTTATTAAATGTGTGTGTGCGGGTGCGTGCATAAGTATATGCGCGTACGTATAACTGCATATATGCCTGTGTGCGTCTGTATTTGTATGTGCCGGCATATTAGTGTGCGAATGTGTATGTGCGTTTGTGTGTTTGTGTGCGTGTGTGTGTGTGTGTGTGTCGGCTTTAAAATATATTCCCACACCCAAGACTACAAATAACAATTTTAAATTGTTTTAGTTACATCCACGCAAGAAAAGCTCATACCGAAACTACCAGCCAGAATCTCTTCATGAGGCATATAAAGCATGGAAGGGAGGAATGTCAGTATACAAGGCTGCCAAACTTTACGGTATACCTGAGCAGACACTAAGGGACAGGGCACGTGGCCTCATCAATGCAGATGTAACTAAATCAGGACTTGCCGCCCTGTTGTCAGAAGAAGAAGAGCAAACGCTCTGTGATCATGTCACTAAGATGGCTCTTTTTGGCTACGGCTATTCCTATTTGGAACTGAGAGTATTAGCTACAGATACTGCTATTTTCTCAGGAAAACTGAACAAAAATGCCAAACTGTTGAGTGAAATGCGTTTACTTAGATTTTTAAAAGACACCCTAGTCTTAAAGGATTGAAACCCAGAGAACTATCATTGGTCAGGGCAAAAGCAGTTAGTCCTGAAATAGTTAAAAACTACTATGAAGAATTGGACATGGTGTTAAAAAAGTATGATTTGCATGGTAAAGCCCAATAGAATTTTCAATGTGGATGAAACAGGTATCACACAAGAGCAAAAAACACCAAATATTGTGGGTCCTAAGGGTTTGACAATTCCTGCAATAACATCCCCTAAATCTAGCACAACAACTGTCATTGCCTGCTGCAGTGCTACTGGCCAGTCCATCCCTCCGTATTTTGTCTTTAAGGGAAAGCGGTTTACAGATGATTTGTTAAATGGTGCTGTACCAGGTACTGGGGTCTGCATGTCTGAAAAAGGCTGGTCAAATAGTGAAGTTTTTCACAAATACATCACAGAGCACCTTTCAATACATATTCCTGGTGGGAATGAATATACACTGATAATGTGTGATGGTGCAACCTCTCATTTCAGTTCTTCATTGAAACAGTGGTCATTACAGAGTAAGGTTGTTCTTATGGTCTTACCTGCACACAGCTCACATATGTTGCAGCCATTAGATGTAGGCATTTTTAAACCATTTAAGTCTGCTTACAATAGGGCTTGTCAGGAATTCTTAAGGCAAAATGTTGGCAGGCAAATCACACGTTATGACATTTGTGAATTAGCCTGTAAGGCCTATGTTAAGGCGTTGACCCCTTCCAACATAATCAATTCCTTTAGGAAAACAGGTATCGTCCCATCCAACAAGCAGGCTATTGCTTCTGAATGTTTTATGCCAAATGAAATAACAACAGAGAAGCAGAGTCAGTCTGAACAGCCAGAGTCTCAGCTAAATGAATGTCTACAAACCTCAGTAGCATCATTTCTGGTAAATAAAATACCCAGATGTCTCCCTCCTTTGAAAAAAAAGCAACATATGCATATCAGGAATCGCCACATTCAAAAAACACAGCCTCCCCACGCAGCGAAAAGAAGAGAGGAAGAGAGAGAGGGCGCATGTTTTATATATGTATGTCAATTCAAATAGGACGCCACAAACAATTAATAAACAAGAGAACCTTTGGGGATACCGCCTTGGAACGGTCAGTGGCAAAACAAATTGCCACTGGGGGTTTAAACCAGGTTCTAGGGTGCACCAACCTCACACTAGCCCCAACAGGTTCTCGTATCACAAAACAAGTACAAATTGTCTTGGTGAAATAACTCCAACCCACCCATCAGCTCAACAATGTTGCATGCAAAAGCATACAAACATATAAACATAAGAAAAGAAAATTAACTTCCAAAATTCAACTTCTGGCAAAGAAATTACAGACTCACAACTGGCAGAGACTCTTATTGAACTGTCAAACAAGAAGGCAGACAACGTGAGTAAAAATTAAAAAAAAATGCCACTCCTTTTAAGGCTGTTTCCCCTTGTGAACCTGGAACTTCTGGATTCCAAAAGCTCCTTGAATCTGTACCTTCTGTCCAAAGGCAGCCTAAGTCGGGACCTTCTGGATTCCAAAAGTACCCTTAACCGGGCCCTTCTGGAGTCCAAAAGCCCCGACAAACTGACACCAGTAGCACTGGCAATTCTGATTAATCATATTATGAAGACAACCACCCAGATTCTGAGAAATGCTATGTTTGAAAAAAAAAAGATTTTATGTAAACAAAACAAACAATGACATGATTTTATCCATCATAACTTGGGGTCAATGTGATTTTGAATATTGTGGTCACTGGGTACACGTAAAATTTTGCACAAAAAAAGAGTACTCAGGAGGAACGACTCTTTTATCTGCCCATGTCACAGTGCAAATTCTGAAGAATAAATGTTGACCTATTAACACTGTCTAAAGGTCTAAGTTCTATGTTAACTAGTGGTTGTTCACAGTGGTAACATTAATTTTGTTTACCTTGTTGTTAATTTTTGCACTAGATGTTGTTTTTATAATGATATTTACATTTATGAATTAATTTCCTGAACTGAAATAAAAATTCCTGTCAGGCAGATTAACTAGTCTAAATGTTTTATTATTTTGAGATGACCCCCGAAAACTTGTTGGTGACGTCATAAACAAAATGGCTGGTATGTGTGTTTTTAAGAACGCTGGAAATAGGAATTGGAATGTCTTCATTGAATGAAATTTACTGATGTGAGTAGATTAGTATTAGTTTAACAAATCTTTGTTCCTTTTCCCAACCGACATGAATACTGATTATATCAGTAGGCAGTTAAACTGTTAAGTACCACGAAAACTTGTTGGACCATCATAATTATGGATACAAATGAATGGAAAAGAAAAACTTTCAAAAGGAAAGAAGTGATTAAAATTGGGAATATTTTACGGGTATGTACAATTTATTCTTATTTTAATGATGAAATGTGATTAAACCGATGATAACAATTGAAAACCTAAAAATAAAATCGCAGGGCCATTATTGATAATAGCCCTGCCATTTCATAAGTAAATGCCCTGCGACCTTGAATAACGCTTCCGGTCGTAACGTAAATGTGTTACTATTTATAGTAACACATGTAATAAGAGGTAATACGACACTTTTGCTTCCAAGCTTTTATATTGTACTAATGTTCTTAAAATTTACTTATCACCACTATTGTAAAACAATGCTTTGTATAATGTTGTTATTCTTTGCTTGTACATGTACATTAAACATTATGCAACATTGTAGACCTACTAACGTCATTTCTTATATAGATCTAATATAAATAAAGGAATTGTAAAGGAATCACCAAAATTTAAACAAATCATAATTAAGTGTTTTGCCGCGAATTCAACAGACTGCGCTGTAAAATCCCAATCCCAGAAAAAGAATATTACTGCCAGATCCGTCAAATTATATAAATATCTCTAAATTGCGCATTTGACGATGGACGTGTAACTTTCAATTCGATATTTTCAGATTAATACTTTTTAATGATCAGCGGCGTATGGTCCCCAGATAACGAAACGGGTTTGTCCTAAACGCGAAAACAATCGGCGGAACTAAAAATAGAATTTGACAGGGGAACTGAGATCATTATATTGCGTATATCAGGGCTATTCGATCAACCTTTTGGGTTTTTTCCAGGCTAGTACAATTTCTTGCGTTTTCAGAAATGCAAGGCTAGGCGCTGTCGCCGTGACGGTGCGGATTCGCTCCCAGGTAGAAGCATTATCATTAAAAAGGCATGAACGATGAATTACAAGTTCAAGTACAGAACAGTCTAAATGAATCCGGCATTTTTTTTTTTACTTTGCATCATACATGGGAAGATGAAAACAGAAAAATAATGTCAACACAATTTTTGAAAAATAGGAGTAAGCAGAAAATACAAATCACTGAAATTAACTTCTACCTTTATCTGTAGTACAGCTTTAGAAATTTTGCTTAACGTTAAGCGAATGCACCACGATGCAACATTTGATGAGTATTCATTCTCTATCGCATTAAATGTGTATTGTTTCTATCAGTACACAGGTATGTGCTGCTTTCCAGCAACATAACATGTACACAAATGACAACTGCATCTAGGAGTATCCAGTGTAATATGGAATATATCGAAATGTAGGAAGATATGGACCGGAGTCAAAACGTTCTTTGTTGTTTGAGATAAACATTTAAATACCTAAGTGACTGGTTTATGTGCGTTTGTTACGGCACCATATGTAAAACGGCACCATTTGTAAAATGGTGCACCATATGTCAAAAAATCGGAACCAAATACGAAATTTTTTGCCGATTTGCCCTGCACCAAATGTCAGTATTTTCGGTACCATATGTAAAATATTTTTTGATATGCACCATAAGTAAGAAAAGATGCACCATTCGTAAAATGCAAACAAAATCACTTGGAGTAATATATAGGGTAATATTTTCTGTACTATAACATAGTCTTGTCATTATTATCACCATCGTCGTCGTCGCCAGCACCAACAAGATCATAATACTACTACTACTACTACTACTAATACTACTACTACTACTACTACTACTAATACTACTACTACTACTACTACTACTACTACTTCTATTAATAATAATAATAATAATAATAATAATAATAATCATCATCATCATCATCATCAACAACACCACCACCAGTAGCAATTGTACGTACGTCTTGTTGTTGTAAAAGTTGCAGTATTACCTTTAGCAGTAGAACTAGTACGGTATAGTAGTAGTAGTAGTAGTAGTAGTAGTAGTAGTAGTAGTAGTAGTAGCAGTAGTAGTAGTAGTAGTAATAGTAGTAGTAGTAGTAAGAGTAGTAGTAGTAAGAGTAGTAGTAGTGGTAAAAGTAGTAGTAGTGGTGGTGGTGATTGTGGTGGTGGTAATGGTTGCGGTTGTTTTGTTAATGGCGGTTTGGTGGCGGCGGTAGCAGCAGCAACAGCAGCAGCAGATTTCCATCAAATGTTTTTATACCAAAACAAATCCAAACCAATAGTTTCTTTCTTCTAAATTTATTGCAATAACTAGCAAAACTGTGACTCAAAACATTAACATAAATAAATTCAGATAAACTCGTGAAACAAAAATTTAGAAACGCAGTTGCAGCGAAGTAAAGTAACAAATATGTACATGTAACAACCTAAAAAAACGTCTTTAACAACTAAGATAACATTGTTGTTGCGAGACCAGTGTCCAAATGCAACTTTTCTTAACGGTGCCTAAGTAATAAACGATTTAATTTTATATCAACAGTAAAATAAAGAATACTCTCGGACAATGCTGTACCATCAGTTTTAGTGAGGTAATAAAGTAAGATGTGTGTACATGTAACGACATAAAACATAAAAAATGTTTTAAACAACTAATAAAATAACATTGTTGTTGCGAGACAAGTGTCCTAATGCACCTTTTCTGAACGGTGCTTAATTATTAAATGATTCGAATGTTCAAGTAACAGTAAACTAAACAATAAGAGACCCATAAGATTTATAGCCGCTGGCTAGAGTCTCTAAGCGGTCATCTGCGTTGTTTGAAGATTTCTCTTCATACAGAGAACAAAAACATTCAAATACTTCATGTTGAATTTAATGTTTGGTTGCTTGGTTGAGGATTCAATTTAGTCTAGATTTCTAAAAATATGAAAACTTTATACGTTCCTTTTGCTGTACCAAACTCGGACAATGATGTAACATCCATGTATTGCTACCATCTTTAAAAACAACCAAGCATTATCCCAATAAGAATTGTTCAAATTTGTTTAACTTCCGTAACTAGACCGCTGCCACTTCCAGATACTTGAATCATACGTCTCACACTAATTGAGAACGTGATGAGGTTACCATACAGATCTGGATTTAGGTAAAGCCTTGGTGGTTCAACCTTTTCTACGACATGCTTGAAGAACTGATTTACTTGTTGAAGCCGAAATCTACTCAATGGATCCTGTTGCAAAGCAATGCGAATTATAACCTCAAACATTTCATTTGGTAGAACTTGAACATCTTGGTTATTATTTAATGCCATATCAACAATTTCCTGGTCAACTTGGTGATCAGAATAGTTCTGTTCATTATTATTATGATTATTATTATTGATCATTGACCGAGACTCTAATGTTTGCTCTTCGATCCACATAATTTGAGGCGAATTTTTTATAACATCACGCAATAGTTCTTGGTCACGCTCTAAGGACACATAACGTTCACCATTATTTTCAGGGTAATGACCGATGAGTAATGTCGGTAGATGTTCAGAGAACCGCGGTTCACCTGATGGAGTAACTAAAGTGTTTTGATTAACACCTAACGAAGACACAACCAGAATCTGAATATTAAAAATTTCAGCTATACATTGCAGGGTTATGTGATCACCATTTTCTCCATTCTCAGACATTGCTCTTAAATACTCATCGCGGGTTTTCAGGATATGATTGTCCCAAGGGGTTGAACTGCCGTGTTCTTGTTGACCTAAATACGAATGTGTACGGAGATATGCTACAACTTCAAGGGTCAAATGGGATCTATAGAGTCCCAGGTTTGCTAACTGGTGTACAATTGCTTCAAACTGACAATTACCATCCCCAGGGGATTATACCAGACTTTAAAACCAACATCTGATTCCAGGACGTTTAGGTGGTCCTTTACAGTTTTCACTATATAGTATTTTTTCCTATGAATATTCGCTTCATTCCCTTTACCTGCGGTTAGGTTTGATACGTGTATCCAGTTTGTTAGTTTTGCTTTGTTTTCTTGAAAATATTTGACATTGTATATGTTTTGTTTGACATTTCTCATTGCGATTTTCCCAAAATGAGCTCGTTGTTTTGATAGTTTTCCTCTACGATTACATCGAAAGTACACAGTGTCATGTACTTTAAAAATTGGTGTTTTTAAATGTCTTTTTGTCTCTTATCAGTATATGAGTTTAGTTTTCTGGTTGCAGGAATTGCACCGTTACGAATTTTCTGGACTGTTTCGGTGTCATTTGCACATCGCCCAAAATAAACTTGCATAGGAGTTTTCCATGCCGGGCATTGTCGAGGTGTAGTGTTCAGGATATGTTGGTACTTCGGTAGTTGTTTGGCCCAATTTATGCCCTTCTTAAAAGATCTAGTTAAATTAAACAGATTTTTTTCCTTTTAATGTTCGGTGTATTCTCTCAATTTTGCCTTGGGATTGTGTGTGGTATGGTCTACTTTTTATGCATCTTATTTGATTCTTCTTTAGCATACTGTTAAATTCACCTTCAAATTCTTTTCCTCTGTCATGCTGAATAATTCTAGGAACACCATATTCTTCTAAAATTTTCTTAAAAACCGTTGACACTGTATTTGCACTTTTGTTCTTTAGTGGACGTAGCCAAACATGTCTGCTGAATACATCAAGTACACTTAAAACATATTTATAAACCTTATTATTCAACAGTACTTTTTGTCTACTAAAATCGACCAAATCAACTTGCAAAGTTTCATGCACAACTCTGCTAGTTACATGTTTCATTGGTGCTTTATTGTTAAATTTAATGTTCTTTTGTCTGTAGTGTGGAATTTTATCTAACATTGATCTGCAAACTTTTTCGACACGCCTGCGTATGACTGCTGTAGTCGATAATAAAGAGTTCGATAGCCAACACCCTTCAGGTCATGGTAAAATTTAACTATCATTCTTCTAAGATCAGATTGTTTCAGAACTTCCTTATTTTGATAAAAGAGTTTTGGCGTTGGTTGATCTTTTTCTATTCGGAAATGTTATTTATTTCGGTAGAATCTTGATACTGCATTTCGTTCAGAGACTGTCATCTTCTTCCAGTCTAGACACTTGTGTTTCATACACATATCAGCCAGTATTCTGTAGTCCTCATCAGTCACTAATCCGAGCTGCCGCGGCCTTGTCCCAGCAGATACACTCAAAAGGAAAACCCATCTGTAAGCACAATACAAATTTATCAGATACGATACAATGTAGTGCTCTTACAAATGGCTATAACTTGAAAAAAAAACTAGAGTTATCACTGAAGTTGATAAATACCCCGTCAGAAACGAGAATTAATTTGAAAATTGGCTAAGGGCACATTACTCTGCAACCCCTGGACAACACGAGATGAAAATTATATCTTGCACATCTACGCTTCATAGTTATGATATAATCTAATTTCATAGTTATGACATAATAAAAGAAGTTGGTTAAAATACATCCATCATGAGATGGCCGATTTAGAGTAGTTTTCCTGCATGCATTCCTTTAAAATGACTGAATCTGCATTAATATTTATTTTTATATTTGTGGAAGGTATCTTTTTGTAAATTATTGTTTTGAACACATTGCTTGTTAAATTTGCAATAAATAATAAAAATAACTAATGTTGATGTTTTGGTATAATCCGAAGGGCCCCGGTCCTATTCCCAAAGTATTGAAAAAACACTACAAGGAATTGTGAAATACCATCAGACAAACAGACACACTGGCGGACGAACGAACGGACACACAGAAAGATGGACAGGCGAAGGTCTGAACGACAGACGGGCAAACATACAGAAAGATAGGTAGACAGTAGACGGGCGGACAGACAAGCGGATGGAAAGACGGGCGGACGGATAGACAGACGAACAGACGGGAAAACAGACGAGCGGAATGAAGGCGGACGGTCGGATAGACGAGCGGATGGAAAGACCGGCGGGCGGGAGGACAGACGAACAGACCGGTGAACAGACAGACGGACGGACGGATAGACGGGCGGACAATCAGGCGGGCAGATAGACGAACGGGTGGAAAAGCCGGCGGACGGAGAGACTGACTAACATATGGGCAGACGAGCAGACGGGCGGACAGAAGAGCGGATGGACAGTTGGATGCACGAACAGACAGGTGGACGGACGGATAAACGATCGGATCGTACCAACGGGAGGACAGACGAACAGACGGATGAACAGACAGACGGACGGACGGACAGGCGGGCAGCCAAAAAGATACCGAGCAGGCATGAGATTAGCAGGATAAAATTTGAAAACTTTTTAAATATTTCTTTTTTTTTTGTTACATAATAAAGCTCTACATCAAAAGCATGTAACAGTTACACACATCTATAATACAATAGGCCTTCTCGAAACATTCAAAGTCCTTTTTGTTAAGTTAATTCATACCCCCCAGCTAGTACAGTTGCACTAATGATGAGCTGTGAAAATTAAATTATCCTTTTTTCAACAATTTCCGGACAATCGTTATTATACATGTATTGTTACAAACAGATGAATATTGATAACAGGAGACAATTGTTGAAAAACATGAATTTGTTAGAAAAGTAATACAATGTGGTACCAGCTATGTTGTTTAATCCGGGTGTCAAAATAAAGCATTTTCCACTCAAATAAATCCAAAACAATCAATTACAATATACAAGCTGGGGGTATGAATTACCTTAAAAGGTTAAAATTATACTAAGCCGTCAAATTGATGTTTCCCACGAAAATATATGATATTTCGATACTGTTGTGTGTTCCTATGACAATTAAAATGTACATGGCAATTTACTGACACCAATTGACTTACAAAATTAACTGTAGCGACACCATGACATTCATATAGTCTATATTCGAAATAACAAGGAAACTTGTGTTTCTTAAGAGTAAGAATGTTGCATGTGTAAACGGCAATAATATACGTAAGGGAGGAAACCGTGTACTAATTACGGCAATAAAATACGTAAGGGAGTAAACCGTGTACTAGTTACAGTGCTGCAGGCGCGTAGACAGGCATACGCCGGTACGATCGAACGTACGCTCTATTTAGACAAATAAAAAGGCATAAAACGCTGACGCCATAGTCATGGCATACTAAATTACATTTTCTGTGAGTAAACTATCCATCTCTTAAAACGGAAACTCTAGCAAAAGTGCTTGTTTCTATTCCATTACAAAACACAAATATACAACTTTCGAATTTTTACTTTCACATTTACAAATGTCATGCTATTCAGTCCTTTTTTACTGAGCAAAAACAATTTTATTTTTTATTGTAAAAGATACTTTGTAGATAGAGTAATTGTCTTCCAACCGTTTTTTTTTCTCAAAGAAGTGTGTTTAATTCAAGCGCTCCGCTCGCGCACAGATCTATATCGTTTGTGTATCGAAGTTTGAGTGTGCTATGTTACAACTGTACATACATGGTGCAATAAAACTCCTTTTTTCAACAACGAAAACCGCATATTCACATTATTTTTATCTCGTTGTTATATCTTCTTTTCATAATATAATTTAATGCTTATAAAAGACGATTTAACTAATTTATAAGCAATCTCGCACCAAAATAAAATATTTAATAAGTAATAATCTATTCATGAAAAAATAACAAAAAAAAAAGTCTTATTTACTTTTTCAAAAAATATTTTGAAGTCATTTATAATTATTATTGCAAAATAATTAAAATATTGTTGTGCATGTCACTGCACCATTATTAAACATCAATTTTACAAACGCTCGCTTCGCTTGCGCTTTTAAATAGTTAAAAAAGATAATTGCCTCTAATTTAATATTCAAGACTAATGAGGATTTTACCGTACATATAGCAACTTGCATGTACTTACTGGCGTTTGTTGTGTATGACTGCACATAATATATTGTGTATAGCAACGATAAGCTAAAGGACCTGCAAACGTCACAAATTAGAACGTGCAAACAGAAAACATCCATGTATAAGACATGGAAAAGCAGGGCCCGCCCTAAAACAGAAAAACTAATTATATTTACTTGATAAGTATTAGCACATATGAAATTTGAATGCTTTGTTAACAATATCTTATTGAGAAATTGAAATAAAAACATCACTTTATGATAAAAATTCAATGTCTAAACTGTCAATAATTTCAAAAACGAAAGTTTGTTAAACACAATGGAGACGATAGGTTTCTTTAAGGTTAATATTATCAACTAATCTAATTGAATAACTGGTTAGCTCAGTAGGTAAGGCGTCAGTCAGCGTTGATGATGATGATGATGATGATGATGACGATGACGATGACGATGACGATGACGATGATGATGATGATGATGATGATGATGATGATAAGACTATGTTATAGTACAGAAAATATTACCCCTATATATCATGTATATTACTCCAAGTGATTTGATGATGATGATGATGATGATGATGATGATGATGATGATGATGATGATGATGATGATGATGATGATGATGATGATGATGATGAGACTATGTTATAGTACAGAAAATATTACCCCATATATTACTCCAAGTGATTTTGTTTGCATTTGACGAATGGTGCATCTTTTCTTACTTATGGTGCATATCAAAAAATATTTTACATATAGTACCGAAAACACTGACATTTGGTGCAGGGCAAAACGGCAAAAAATTTCGTATTTGGTTCCGATTTTTTGACATATGGTGCACCATTTTACAAATGGTGCCGTTTTACATATGGTGCCGTAACATGCGTTACTAGCTGTAAGAAAGCTGAAGTTAAGAAAATTATTTACTTGAATGGCAGTTAAAACACGGCAAAGGTGTAAAAGTGAAAATTAAAAAAAAATGCTTTTATATTGACAATTAGAGAAAGCGCAAATCTTTAATATTTTAGTTGCTTTATAAACAGGCCGTTAAAAGTTTAATTTTATACACGCAGAACGCAGATATTTTTTATATTCTATTATCTATTAACTCAATAATTTTAAAGAAATTAAATAACTTTGTGTTACGGCAACAAAGATGACTGATGTTTCATTAACAGAATCGTCCTATGTTGTTTTGTGGCATGTAAAACGTTCTAAATTATACCTACCTGACTTAGGCTTTATCGTGTCGTGAATGTTTATTTTCCGTGTTTACTTGACTACTATTTTATGGGAAGATACGCTAGGAATGCAAATACCACTTTACTGAATATGAACATGTTTAATTTTTTTAAACTACTGAATTGCGCAATTTATCACTGAATGAAATTAAGTAGTTGTTAAAATTATAATATGATATGTATAAAAATTATCAGGATAACTATAAAGAGGATTCAGATAACAAATACACTGAAATTAGGTTTATTGGGTACTAAAATTGTTGTATGTTAATCATACAGTATGGAAAAAACATAAATATCGCAAAGCACCTCGTACATATATTAATAGCAGACTATTGTTACAGTCACTGTGATTTTAGATTTGAAGTATTTTTAAGTGATAGTGTCTCTAGCTGGGAGCGAACCCGCACCGTCACGGCGACAGCGCCTAGCCATGCAATTCCTGCGACGTAACCAACTGATCCACCAGGGACAACGCCAAAAAACGTTGATTGGATAACCCTGATATACGTAACAATCACTGCATGACATCGGTAACGGATGAATTTACTGATAACAGTACTGACTAAATGTACGGGGAGACTTTTTACGGCCGCCACACTGCACAAATAGCGCTACTGTGAATTTCAAATGATATTGTCTCTAGCTGGGAGCGAACCCGCACCGTCACGGCGACAGCGCCTAGCCATGCAATTCCTGCGACGTAACCAACTGAGCCATCCGGGACAACGCCAACAAACTTTGATCGGATAGCCCTGATATACGTAACAATCACTGCAATAAGGGTTGTCCCAATAAATTGTAGACTATTTGAATAAAAAGAAAACTACTGAACATACCTTTAAGCAAATTTCACAGTTAGTTAAGACATCATTTGGTAATTTGTATGCGAACTATCAAAGAAAAATATGTTAATATAAATAAATTGTAAACATTTTAACATGACGACCTATCGAACATCGGCGCACGTCACAACATCCTTACAATGCTCACACAGCATACTGTTACTCCTTCCTGAAGTACTCTTCAGCTTGTTCTTACACTCACCGTGTCTGTCCACCCGACTATTAAATATATTAATGTAACACTCAGTTGGAAGGCTTTTTTGAAGGCCATGCCTTCTGAGCTCGTCGCAGATCTCAAATTTCCGACCCCTTGAGCCCGAAAGTACACAGCGTCTAGCGGAGCGAGGTCCGGCGAGTAAGGGGGATGACTAAATCCGAGTATTATTTCTGTTTCTCCATGTGAAAACTTTCTGTGCCACAAATGTATACAAATGTTCTAGATATGAGGATGCTTCTTAACTTGTTTTTATTTCTTCGGCCTGTCTTTTGGCATCAGTTTGCTTTTATTACAATATTGCATGATAGAAATGTGCGCCGCGGCTTCTTCAAACGTCGCGATTTTCATAAGAACTTAATGTTTACCCATTAGTATGAAACAAGCACTACTCTTATACAAATTATGGCAGCTTTTTGAAACTTTGCTTACTGATTTCAGAATGATCACCACTTAAGGCAACATAAACAATTTGCGGCTAAAATGACATTGTGTAATGCATTAATTTTATTGTTTAAAGTAAATTATTGAATCCAAATCATAGCGCTTTTTTACGTGCGCCGCCGATCGCTATCACGGTTTAATAAAGTGTATGTACTTTCTTTATTTTAAAAGATGTTTCTTTGAAATTTAACCTACTTGTTACTAAATGATGTCTTAACTAACTAGTGTGAAATTTGCTTAAAGATATGTTCAGTAGTTTCCTTTTTATTCAAATAGTCTACGATTTATTGGGACAACCCTCGTCTATATATATATCCCAGAAAGGGCCTGACAACACCATTTTCATGTACTCAGAAATCGTTTGTAGAGTATTTCGTCGATAATCGAGGTATAATTTGGAACACTTTAATACAGATCTAAGTTCTACAATGAAATTTCGAATTCCCCCGTAAAATGAAACGTAACCAAGAACTCATGTTACCATTTTAATTATAAGGAAACTAAAAACTTAACGTAAGGTATAGCCTGGTATGGACACTGATTTTTCAAGGACTTGATGACCGAGTTGGATTTAATACATCGAATCAAAGTTTTTATCTTAATACCGACTTAAAATCATATTTTAACTAAATATGAATAAGTATTTCTGTCGTTTGAGCGCATTTAACAGAACAAATACACACGTTAATTTATTTAAAACTTAACAAGACATATCAAAAGAAGATAATTCATTACAGTTTTAACAGTTAATCTTTTAAAATAACGTTGTGTTTATGTATTATCCGTACAAACATCATGTTTTCCCAAAAGGCTTCAAATTATCAAAAGGTTACCGCTTTATTGTTCACAACTTTTTAAGTATTTTCTTAATGTGACTTCCTGAAATGTCTCTGTTGTTCTGTCCAATTTCTAGGTTTTGTTATTTAATGGGCTATATAAAGATTGCTGGCAGCTACAACAATATGTGTCATTTCTCCTGTCTTACCAGTACATCTTAAGGTAAGAAAAAAAAACATTTCGTCTCATATGTGTTGTAATTTTTACTTGTTGCATGTAGATAAAGTAAGAATTTATGCTTACAAGGTGTTACAAGTAATTCCATCGGTCTCATGTCATCCTTTGTAAGTTGTATTTAATTTAACTGAAATGTTGTAAATGGTTGTATGCAGTTCAGAGAGTTATAAACTTACATATATTTTATGCAGTTTTGAGGATTACTCTCTTTTTTTTATACCACTGATATCAATGATCCATTAAATCTTAAATCTCTGAATGTTGTAATATTTTAGTTTGTTAATACCGGTGTCAACCGGTATGTTTAAGGCATGTAACATCTCGCGAAGTAAAACATTTGAAATATTAGGTCCACATCAAATGTTGTTTCAAAGTTTAGCGACGATTTGGAAATTTATTATGCTAATTAACAACCGAAAAGCCTATCAGTCTTAGTTAAATAATTACAGTAATATAAAATATTTTTACAAGAAGTGAATTTGGAAAGGTTGCTTTAAATGTGATCAGCACGTATGACCCGATTTGTTTTCTGTTTTTTTTTTCATGCAATAAATATCATTTAACTCATTCATTTTTACAAAATAAGTAAAATTGAGTTTATAACTATATGATCATAAACAGTTCTAGATATTGATTGTTCAACATCATTGTTGTGCTTCACAGGTTCGCTGTCGCGCAACTGAAAAAATGAAGGTCTCGATGAAGATATTTCTTCTTGTTGCTGCAATAATTGGCAGTTTATCTGCTGTAAAGATCAGAAAGGTAATATAATAAAATCTCTGAATGATATATTTCACAATATTTACATGGAGTGATAAGAGTGATATAAATACATTTTTCCCACAACCCATTATTATCTTTATTTAAAATGTTTCAATCATTGGTGTTCTTCAATTTTTAATGTCACAACTACATGTAGTCTAAATTTACTTGCTTTCACAATACACACAGGCAATTTTTATTACTTTAAACACAGATACATGGATATGATTTCATTTTGAGCCTTTATCATTAACTTTACGATATACTATAATTGCAGCCCTTTTTTCAAGTCAACACTAATGAAGATATCGATGATTACGAGGTAACAATCATTCGTAAAGGTCATGACAACGAAGTCAGACTAAAGGACAAATTTGGCAACAATGTGACCACATATAACGTTCTTGCGTCTCAGGTAGTTTCATTCGAAATTTTATATAAAAAATAATCTTTTTAATATACCTACTTTTGTAACAAAACAGCTTGTTATGTAAATCTTTTAATCTCCAAGTGTGCAATTAAAATTGAATAATTGCATAATTTAAGTGATACAGGTAGTGATTTTCACGTTTTGCATATTAAAGTCATCGTTCACTAAGAGCTTAGACTGTAAACCTATAGTAGTTTATACATGAATAAATGAAGCGCTTATTAGGTGTTTTATAAGGTCTTTCAAGGTTGTTTTTTCTAATATTTCGGGCAGTTTATAAATCAGTGGTTTCAATATCCCAGCCAGTATAAATTTGGATATTGTTCAATCACTCCAATCATATATTTTCTGCTGTTTAAATTGTGCCTTTGGCGTTGTCTGTGATATGCAAGATTTAAATTATCTGATCCCCTGTCAGAATTCTATTCTGTTTAGTTCCGCCCATTGTGTTCTCGTTTAGATCAAACCCATTCTTTTATCTGGGGAACAAACGCCCCTGAACATGGAATGGTATTAATCTGAAAATACCGCATTTAAGGTTCCATGTTCACCGCCATATGCATAACATCGTTTGGGTGGATCAAAATTGTACTGTTTATTTGTGTTAAGATTGAGTTGTTCTCAACACGGGGCTAGACGGCGTGTGTAGTATTATGTATTTCATTTACTACCCATGTACAGGCTCAATCAAACCGAGTCTGCAACATTTTCATATTTGTTGTGTTCGGTGGCTTTCAAAGTTCCGTTTTCATCTATTTCACATGGACCTGTACCCCTCCCCCGACCTTTCAATCGGCTGACAGAAAAATCAAAGCAAACATCTTTTAATTCATCTTTTTAATGATTTCAATGTATAGACTCCGACGACGATAATAAAACCCAACCAAAAAGGATTTAATTCATGAACAAAGGCAAATAGGTAGTGCACTATTAATGATATGTTAGATAAACCAAGACTGCTTTTGAATTTAGAACGGTATTCTATATCGGCTTAGAATCAGACCCGTATTTCATTATATATAGACTGTGCTTCGAAAATATAACATCCTATGTTCTCCATCTTATATGTCTTTATTACGTTGTTGCTTGTCTTGAATACAAATTTAAACAGTACTGAAGCAAAATGACTTTCTCGGTGTAAATCACTACTCGGTCATTTGTGTTTGAAGAGGGTATCTGTTAGTTTCACTGAATATTCCTTTCCGTAGATCGCTGTTGTTCAATTCATCAATTCATAAGAAGCAACATTTAAAAGTGTTCTATTAATCACTTGAGTAAAGAACAATAACAAATAACTATTGAAATTTGCATATCAGGAATGGCCACATCCAGAAAGCACATCCTTCCCACAGAGCCAGTAAGTAGAAAGGTGAAATATGCATATCAGGAATCGCCACATTCAGAAAAAAACAGCCTCCCCACACAGTCAAGAAGAAGAGAGGGGGAGAGAGCATGGTCAATAAAATAATCAGTTTCAAAAAAGACACCACTAACAATAAACAGAAATGAGAACCCTAGGGGTTACCGCCTTGGAACGGTCAGTGGCAAATCAAATTGCCACTGGGGGGTTTAAACCAGGTTAAAATAAAAGAGCAAGGATAATAAAATTATCAATTTCAAAATAGACACCACAAACAATAAACAAAAATGAGAATCTGAGGGGTCACTGCCTTAGAACGGTCAATTTGTCACGGGGGGGGGGGGGGGGGGGTAACTAGGTTCTAGAGTGTTCAACCTCATCCATGCTCCAACAGGTTCTCATATGAACAAAAAATACAATTTGTCTAGGTGTATTGACTACAATCCATTCATCAATCTGACAATGTTACATGCAAAAGCAGGCAAACATTTTAAACATAAGAAGCTTATCTAGATGGGAACTCAATTACTTTATTGAGTTTAGAGCCCCTGGAGTCAAATCTGCAACATCACGATGACAGGGAAAAATGAAACAAATCAAGTTTTTAGCTTCCGTAGCAAGATTTCCATTTATACCTCCATACTTTGAAACCCCTGTCATCGTCTTGCAAATAAAGAGGTAAGCATAATAAACAACTGTAAAGGGGTAAATCACCAAGCATGCAAAGCGCTGTACAATATCATTTGATTACATTTCTTTTACACATGTTGAAGATACAGATGGTTTTTACGAATATTAGAGAAATTAACACAGTGTCTGCCTTTTATTTTCTTTAGTTTATTAATAAAATTTAAAATACCGACATAGAAATACCTTGCTGCAGTAGCGATTTTAAACTTCTGATATATTTTTAATTTAAATCTTAGTATCGGAGATAAAACTTGCAAAAGCTTTTCATTTATTTGTGGTACATGTACCGATAAACCATTTTTAAAGAGTTTCTGTGATGCAACGATTACGAAATACGAAAAGGAACAAAAAGATAAATATAAACACCGTAAAATATTCATTCCTCAATTTCAGGGATACGAAGTCGAACGACCAGAAGGAGCTGACGTCTGTTATGTCAGACACATGTTTGAGGTAACTAAACCTATAGCTCACTTTAACGCCGCTTTCTCCTCCTTGATAACGATCTCGACAGGCCCCGATTCTGAAGTTCATTTGTACATTGAATATTAAAAAGTGAATTAACGTTTCAGGAAAGGCACATTCAGCAGACACAGCCTCCCCACACAGCCAAAAAGTAGAAAGGAATAGAGAGCATGGTATTACAATGATCAGTATGAAAATGGACGCCACAAAACATTAACGAAAGTGAGAACCCGATGGGTTACCGCCTCCGAACGGTCAGTGGCAAACCAGTTTGTCACTGGTACTTTAAACCAGGTTCTTAGGTGTACCAACCGCACACTTGCACCAACAGGTTCTCTTATCAACAAACAAGTACAAGTTGTCTTGTTTGAATGACTCCAACTCACCCATTAGCTTAACAATGTTGCATGAAAAGCACACACATATCTAAAACATGAGAAGCAAATAGCATTGCAAAGAAAAATGGGTGAGTACTCGATGATCAGAGACCAGTGCCCCTTGAGTCAAATTAGCGAGAACATGATGACACGGATAAAAGAAACAAATCGAGCGTCTATGTTCTTTGAAGAAAAGATTTCCTCATGAGCCTTCATAAACTCTCAAACTTATGCCACCGTCGTGCAACCAAAATGGTAAGCATCGTGATCAACTGTAGTTAATCAAAAGGCCTGTAGAGCGCTGTAGAATATCGTGTTGGAAACCTTTCTTTAAGAAATTTACAGATGGTTTTTACGATTAACATTTTAAAAGATAACTATACTGTAGAACTGGTTTTTCTAATTAGTTGTTTTTCGCTAATATTCGCGAATCGTTAACCTCGCAAATTTAATTTACAAATACTACTAAGGAAAACAGGGTAGTCCAACCTGAAACAGGAAACCATTTAGCCTATTTTAGCGCTGTTTGTTATATTTCAAACATTAACAAAAGACAGCTTGCATTACAATGTTATGTTGCTTTTTTATATAGTTTATTGCCCGATAAATCAGTAAGGCCAGAAGAAGATTCATATACCATTTACAAGTGTTTTACATTTTCCTTTGAGTAGATGTTAATTCTTTTTTTTTCGTTTCTCTCTACATGCATCCGCGGAGATATGAAATGAATGTTTTAATCGGATGTTTAAAGTTGCAAACGTAAACCTTCTTATAATTGTATTTATCATATTATGATATAAATAGTTGTGATAATAATTAATTTCAGGAAGACGGATTTGGCCTTGATTGTGATGGAACGAAATTGCTGAGTCCACAGGAGGTTTCAAAAGAAATTGCAGAGAATTGTGTTAACAGACAGATATACGCAGTTCGCCCCGTTGCATGTTCAGGTTTAGTTATTATTATTATTATTATTATTATTATTATTATTATTATTATTATTATTATAATTATTATTAGTATTATTATTATTATTATTACCTACGAAATTACAGACAATTTTCAACATTTTTAACATACTGCTAATGTTAATGATTAAATGAATTCAAAATAAATAAAAGTTATTCGCGCATTGTCATTTGTCAAGGACATTACTTGACGCAATACATATAAGCATATAAGGAATGGTCACATCCGGAAAACACATCCTCCCCACACATTCAAAAAGCAGAGAAGAAAAAGAGCATGGTTTAATAAAATGATAAATTTCAAACGGGAAACCACAAATTTAAATGCGCTAATTTCCTCTATACTTCTTTGCTGTTGCGTGGAGAGCCTTTGATCTCCGCGTGTGTTGGTTACTGTTATGCTTTCGCTTATGGTTTGCTCTCATCAATCTGCTCGACAATGCTGGATACGAAAGAACACACGCATTGATCACATGAGAAGCTAATGGCAAGCGAAAAGGGTACGTAATCAATGACCTTAATGAAATCAGATAAAAACTGTATGACTCAAACACTGATCACTGAGTAGACATCATTCTTGTTACCAGTATTTTTGCTAAGTTAAAATAAGCTGTTCCTAGGATTGTGAGGTAAGTGAAATATTGTTAGATTTATTGTAAGTCTTATCTTTTAACATTCCACAAGAAGTTTCGAAAGGATTTGAAATGCATACCTAAAAGCAAATTTTATTTGGTTTGCCTTTGTCCGTTCTTAGACGCCAACCTCTCAGGTAGTCATTTCTGTGGTGACTTGTTTGAAATTTATTATTTATGAACTAATGTTTCTCTTCTTTTTGACAGATTTGGAATGCTGTGTTTACTGAGTCTGACAATTGCTGTTTTATTATTTCTATCCCAAAAAAGTATTGTCAACTTTAACAAAATGTTTAACACATAAAGTTTTATGATATTTATAGTAATTTTTTTCTGGGCATTTTTTATAAATCTTAAGCGTTTAAGTGTGGTTAATAATTGTCCAAATGAATGTGACTGCAATCAAATTTTGAATTTTACCAATTCTCCACAAAAACAACTACATGTATGTCGGTATTTTTTACTGTTTTATGAAATGACGATACATCCAAATATAAATATGAACAGCACTAAGACTTGCTGTGCAGAGAAACTAGATAAAATCTTAGTTATCATATTTTAATTACATATTTTAATTTAACATAGTCCACTCTTTTGGCAGCCAGGCTTGCGGAGTGTTCCGCTTAAAACTAAAGCTTAGTAAAATTATTTCATACTTACAGAAAAAATGAAGGTTAAAACTCTTTGTCGTCCTTCGACACATCTAAAAGTGATAGCATGCTTTAAGCATGTTCTGTTTTCCTTACTTACAGAATTTAATTGGCGAGCTGATTTCATGGATAATGTTGCACAATTAAATGATTAAATGAATTTTTAGCAAATGGCAAATATATGTAGAAAATGTTTAATCATTTTTCATCAAACTGACGCCAGAACTAAAATTATTACCCGCCGATTTTCTGAAATGTGCTGAGCTAATAACATTAGTAATAAAAGTATAAAATCAAACAGAAATGTACCGATGGGATATTTCCAAAGTTATGAAATATACTTAACACCATTTTAAAATTTCCAAGCCTCATTTTTTAAATGTAGATCGAATTGTTTTTAGATTTTCTTTTAAACTCTAATTCTAGACAGTCATCAATCGAAGAATGCAATTAGATGTTCATTTGTTTTAAATTTTAGTCTTTTTAGTCCTGTACAGTGTTCGCTTCACATTACACTGGCAATTATTATAACAATATCTTTTGTTTGTTACAGGTGTTCAGACGAGAAGGGCTGGAGGATGTCATGTTGGATGTTGGTTGTGTTGGGGAATATGTTGTGGGTGGAGATGCGATTAGAATCTGTGTGTCAACAACATAGCTTTTACACTTGTTGCTAACAAGCCTTTGGTTTAAAATCTTAATAATAAGTGTTATTTGATTTTCTTGTTTTTGCAGAAAAGTTATACGTTTTGTATGTGGCTACTTTTCGCCATTCACTTAGAGTTATTAACAAAACTGTGTATTAAATTTAAACTTGATTGTTCACCAAGTCGATTTTGTATGGAAATTAAACACAGCTTGTATTTATAAGAAAATAAAACAAACACTTACTAGGTGATATTATTTCAACTTGTTTTGTCCTTCTTCCCGCTTTATTCCTTCATAATACAGTTCCGTACCAAGTTGTAGATCTTTGTAGGATTTGAAAGACCAAAAACAAGGACTGAGATCCTAATACCGCAAAAGCATTTCTGTATTTGTATGCCTTTGGAAGAGGTTGGAGAAAGAAACGAAATATCACCGACAAAACGTGGCTTAACTTCACTACACACTCATCTCTTTTGTTTTTATATTTTAAGCGGCCAGTCTGTATATTGTCAAGCAAATACAATCTAAAATTGCGCTGATTTATTCTTAGCTAAGTATTTGACGTATTGCAAATAACTGTTAGAAAAGAAAGAAAACTGTTTCTTTCCTGCGAGTAGAATGTAGTGTGTTATTAAAAGGGGGAATTGATTGATTTTGAAAAAAACACAAACACAGTCGTTATTGTGTGTTTTGTCAAAGCTACCGTTTGAGAAATATGCTAGTATTTGATTCGGCTGTGATAACAATAAGAACAAATTGTAAGATATATCATTTATTCTGAAAATCGTGATGTCAGTTCATTTCCTTAACATTGTCGTGTACATGTAGTCGTATAGTTGGGTGTGTGGATTTTTGTGGTTTATCCTTTATAAGTAATTGCAAGAAAATGTCATGTAACTAAACGATATTAACGAAATATTTATCGTACATCTATATAGAAACTCAATACCCAAGAGCCCATTGAGTTAAATCAGCAGTAACAATAACTACTTCGTCAAATATTAATGTTACTTTTTTAATGTAAAAGGAAGACAAACAAACTATGGTGTCATCAAAGTTTTAGTACGAGCCATGAAAAATCATGATAAAATTGGATAAGAACTATGAATCAGGCCATGAAACAAATACAAGATAAGACAAGCCCGAGGACTTTATTTAGTATAAAGACTATGCCAAATATTTTCTTGACGAGTTATTTGTGTCCTTGAAGGCCAAACAAAAAATGTAGATTGCCGATTCCGAGTTTAGTAATACATAGACCATATTAAAAAAATATCGTAACATTTAACAACAAGTACAAAATGCATCTTAGATTAAGTTCCGTAATTTACTCTAGTTCGATCAGGACCAACCATAAAAAGACATTATAACGACTTTATATGTTCACAAAATAATGAAAATATCAAGCATATAAAATATTCAGCTTGCATCAATATCACAGAAAGGTTTCAAATTGAAATCTAAAATGTTCTTTTTATTTTAAAAAAAGTACTACATGTAACAACTAGCAAAAATGTTTGATCCGAAATCAAAGATTAAAAATGCCACAATTCTTTAAAATACTAGTAGATGTTTTTGTTATTTTCATCAGATAACATAAGCCTCGATGAAAGTAATTTTAATTTAAAACTGACGTAACTGGAGTTTCAGCAAGTAACATTATTTATTCATGAACAGTCCGGGGTAAGGTTATTCATGTTGACAAGATGTTGTAGCATTCATTTCTACAGCCAACTACCTTCTCAATAGGATGAGTGTGCAGTGAAGCTGTTTATAATAACATAAGAGTGTTTAAATAACAGACAGGTAATAATAGTCTCTTCGCAAATAAGTGTTGTCGTCCCTTCGGATTCGAAATTATTCAAGCAACGAAAATATCCACCACTCCTTTGGAAGGTCAGCGACCCTTCCACATGTTTGCTCGTATCCGAAACAGTGTCCGAACGCCGTTTGGCTTTCCCGTAACTTAACTTGACTCATAGTTTATACACAAATTTAGCAATTGGCAATTGGAGAGGTATTGGGAAAAAACTTACTAAAGCAATTATCAGCGTGTGTATTAAATATGACACAAGATTCAATGACAAAGAATGAACAACTTACACACTAACAGAGATGGCAGAGATGGCATTAGCATTTCAAATGTAAATAATGTCGATAAATACAGCAACCTGTTTATAACTTAGTAAATTTCAGGTGAATTACGTTTTTATAAGCATGATCATAAAGAGAATAATGGCCTCTGTTTGAGCTGCACATAGTGACTGCTGTGAATTCATCAAGACGTCAACTTCTCACGTGTGCTACGCTTCTGTTTGTTACCCTATACGTGTACCTTCCCGTGGTTATATATGCTGCCACTGACCAGTGACCGACTTACATGTTGGAAATCTAAACATTGTATTCTAAACCCAAAGATAAGATCAAGATCTTATATAACTGACCAATGAATGACGTTATAAATGGTGTTGATCTTCCGACAAAGTCAGTTCTTATTGATAAAAGAGCAATAGGTGAGTCTTTTTATCGTATTAATTAATTTTTAAAGTTATTTTTACTGTTAAATGACATTCACGAACAATTTCTTATATTAAATTTGTGTTCTGTGTTCAAACTTTTTTATAGTTAAACAAAAAAAACAATATTTACTTTTTATAAATTTTAAGTAAAATGAGTATGAAAATTTGTTGTGTTTACATTATGATAATTAATATTTTAGTGTAAAACACACGCATGTATACAAAAAGTGCGATTTAGTGTTGCTCTTATTAATATTAGTGTTATTATTAAATTAACAAATGATAAAAAAAAATTGAAACCACTTAAACATTTAAATAACGGTGTTCTCAAATTTGAAAAACATTATCTTTCAGATAACTCAAAATGAAACTGTTGTTGTGTCTTTTACCTATCATATTGGCCGCACCTCAAGGTAACTACTTCGTTCCTTTTCATATCCCGTTCAGATATGTTCTTTATTTATCTTCATTTTCCTTTCCGCTCATAATTTGAATTCTGAACTTGTGAATTTTAACTTGTCAGTGGACAGTTATCTCGGAATGAATGACACAGTAAATATCTCTAAGGTCACTTTAATGTTAGTCAGGCATGATTTTGCTTCTCTCAAAATGTGAAGTTGAGTGTTAATAAACAATAGTAAAGAAAAATTAGTTAGACCTAAACAATCCCTAAAATTCTATTTGCAATTCATTATATGTTATTAAATAAATAGATATAGGCAAGTTAAAACACATAAACAATATCATAAATTTGATAATTTTAAAGGACAAATGTGTTAACAGCAAGAGAGTAAATGACAGAAAAGGTAAATTTAAACCCCTACGAAAATAAGGTTTGAAGTATTTGCCTTTTTTCAGAGAGATTCATCTTTGGTGGCTTTCAAGTTGATAATCTTTGTAAGTATTAAACAACTTTTCTCCAGTTCTTTACAAATCAAGCAGTAAATTAATGAATGTTTAGTCATTAAGTACTCACTTTGGTAGAAAAGAACTTTGTTGTTTTTACTTTTTTTTTCAAAAATGCACTTTTAAATCTTATTTGCTTCCTATAGCTAATCAGTAGAGTGTATGATTCAATATTTTGTTTTATTTCGTGTCTGTACATGTATAAGTATATTAAATGAAAATTAATTGTAAATGTATTTAGTTGTTATATTTCTCCCCTGTCAAAATTATATTCTGTTTTGTTTAGCCCATTGTTTTCTCGTTTAGGGCAAACTCATTCTTTTATCTGGGGACCATACAGCGCTGATTATGGAATGGTATTAATCTGAAAATACCGCATTGAAGGTTCCATTTTCACCGCCATATGCACACCATCGTTTGGGAAAATCAAAATTCTACATTTTATTGGTGTACATATTGAGTTACGCTCTATCCGGGGCGATTCGGCGTAGGCAGAAAAAGACATTTCCATTACTGTCCATGAAAAGGGCCAATCAAACCGAGCCTGCAATAATATTTCATGTTTGTCGTGTTCGATGGCTTTCAAAGTTCCCTTTTCATCTATTTTCACATTCGACTTTTAATCCATTTAAGATTTTATTAATGACCTGTGTTTTATCATTTGATATTGGGAAAACTAAGTGTAGAACGTCGGAAATACTGATCCGGAGGTTGTGGGTCCGAATCACCGTAATTTTATTTCCAAAACAAATCATGGGACCCGGGTAATAAAGGTTGAAATAAATAAATAAATTGTTTCATTAATGATTATTTATGTAACATTAAACTATTTCATTTTTACAGTCGACCTCAGCTCTCTGAAGTGTGATGTACAGATCATCCTAGATGTTGTCGGCTCAGATCCCACCGAGGCTGCCTGTGAACAAGAATGCCACAAACTCGTGTCCGAGGGTAACGTTCTGAACTACGGATGCCCACTTGTGTGCCATGCGTAAGTCGTAACTACACTTATTTAAAAACCTTTACAATATACTTACCGGTAACTAAATTAGAAACGCATCTTCTTTAAACACGAAATATTGTTCTCGCTTAAAGACTATGCATTTCTTTCACTATATAAAATACGCTTAAATAAATAAGGAACGTAACTTCTTTTAACTCGTAATATATTTCGTGTAAAGAAATTGCGTTTCTAATTTCTTTAAGTTAATATAAACCAAATTGTATCCTTTAACAAGAATTGCTAAAATTTCGAATGCGGAATCTATATAGATTACCAGTATCTTCTCGGTATTTTGTGTCCCCCAAAATGAATATTTTTTATGTATCTTCAGTTTCGCAGCAGGAACCTTACTGTTGTCTTAGTGCAATATATACTTTAAGACATTAGAAATGCAACGTTTTTAAACAGGAAATATATTTCGTGTGTAAAGAAATTGCATTTCTAAATTCTTTAAGTATATAAACTCCCGTCTATTAGAACTATTAGTTATTAATAAAGATTTCGCTAATTGTTGTCTCGGAAGTACGAAATTTTCACAAAATACATTAAGTCAATGAATTTACCATGTACCTGAATGTCGGTTAAATTAAAAATATAAAATATGTAGACCCAAAATACATTAAACTCGTTCAACCACATTAAATAAATAATTGCAAAATGAAAAGAAAGGCTCAATAACAACAATTATATCTGTTTTAATTTCTTCCAGACTACAGAATCTTGCTCATTATTTCCACGAAACTCCAAAACCAGGAGAGCAGACCGCTCCATGTGGTGGCTTGAACACAATTCTTGGCCAATAATTTTGTTTGATTGTATGTTGAAACAGAAATACACATGTAATTATATCGAAACTGTATCTTATCTCTATGAAGGTTTCTTAAAAACTTTAAGAACTCAGGAGATCGATTGAGTTCTTTCAATCCTGCCATTGTGATCTTGATAAGTTAAGTGGGTATTCCGATGTCAAAACTGTTCCTTATTGAATAACCAGTCTTCTTATAATCGTCACTAGCTTCCATTTTTATCTGTATGTGTTTGTATGTTAGTTCTCGCATTGTTGTCGTGATTTGTTGGCGTTATGCCACCGAGGTAGCTTGTACACGTTTGCTCTTGAGACCCAGGTGGACAAATGCGAGGTTGGTGCATCGTAAAACATAGAATAAATCTTGGTGACAAAATAAGTTTAATTATGAATCCCTTATCGACGCAATAGGAGCGGTGCTCATATTAGTTTTTTTCCAGTGTCCTTTTTCTAAAATTTGTCATGAACTTACAAGAGTAGCAATAGCATATTAGCTTCCTTTATTTCCTTTTGTCGTATGTCTAAACTTCGGTCGTTTGTGGCTGCCGGAGAAAGTTCTCCCCGTGCAAAGCAGTCGGTACTGTGATCAGTATGAGTAAAAAACCTGATACCTGTACCGGTGTCAAAGAATGATGGTGACGTATTTCTGAAACTGGTCGTTTCATAAACTGAGTACACTCTCACTATTTCTTTCTTTTATTCACGTGTGTACTGAGGTTGTACTTCCTGATGATATCTTATATTTAATATTTCATAAATTATTTAACAGTTGCAGTATTGCATTTGAAGAACAATTTGGCATTGTATCAAAGGGTTGGCATTTACAATAAAACTACTATCACTGATGCATTTTAATAATAAGACAAAAGTTCAAAACTGTTCCTGATTGGTTATCACGTTCATGTCGCATTATGCTTTAGAGAAATCAGACATCTTGGGGTGTGTAAAAAATAAATACTGCGCACTACAATATAACAAAATGTCTAAATACAAATTGTACTGAGATCAAGAATCGCCTTAAGAGTTTAGAAATAAAACCTTTTTCATCATGTGATAGTTTACAAACACACAAACAATGTGTAATTTAACGCGTTGTGCCAATAATTGCTGGAATGAAGTTGCATTGTCCGGTCTAACACATGCTATATCAGTTTTAGCATAAGGATGGGCTTTTTGTTTTCTCATTTAGGGCAAACCCCTTCTTTCTGAGGACCATACGCCGCTGAACATGGAATGGTATAAATCTGAAAATACCGCACTGAAGGTTCCATGTTCACCGCCATATGCATACCATCGTTTGGGATGGATAAAATTGAACTGTTTATTGGTGTAAATATTGAGTTGCGCTCAACCCGCGGCTAGGAGGAGTGGGCAGTTATAAGCCTTTCCATTACTGCCCATGAACAGGCTCAATTAAACCGAGCCTGGAATATTTTCATATTTGTCGAGGTTGAGGGTCTTCAAAGTTCCCTTTTCATCTATTTATTTCCGAATCGATTTAATGGACATTGTCAAGTAATTCGAACAAGCGTTTGAATATTTTTACTAGACTGACGTTATTTGCGTGGCTATTCATGATATGAATGGTTTTGTTGTTGTTTTGTTTTGTTTTAATCAAGTAATATTAAATGTAAAACTATATCCTTTTTTGATAAGTGTAATATAGAAACTACTCGAACGAAGATCGTTGTTTCCTTTTTGTTCTTTGAAGTGAAAGAAGTGGTTTAGTTCTGTGGCAATTACTTACCTCGCTGCATAGTTCCTTTTCAAAGAACAAGAAATATAAAGCACATGTTTGTTGTTAGTATTTGAACACTCGTTTGAATCAACAGTATCAATCTAAAATCCGACTTGATATAAATTCTAACTCAATTACTTTATAAAATGACTTAAAATTTAATACATAAACAAAAAAATCCAAACAACATAAACAAACATATAAGGTATATAAAATAGCTTTTGAAATCAAAACGAAAGTGTACACGTAATGAACTCTGTCGCTGGACACATTTTAAATCGAAATATTCATTGTATAACCAATAAGTTCAGTTGATATTAAATTTAGACCACTTTCATGTAACGAGGTGGGTTTTTCTTGCAAATTATGTGATCCCAAACAATATTTAATTAAATAATGCGCATTTGTGCACGAGCCATTTTGTTTATTCGTGCCTCACTGCATTGGAATGCTAGAAACCGTAATTTATCCAATGGTAGCAAATCTTCAGGGAAAAAAATCGATTAATATTATATTAATATTATATAAATGACCATTGGGCATTTCCAGGTATTTCTGCAGAAAATGTTATTAGATAATTGACACTAACTATAATCATTCAGTTTCATATGTTACAAAAATAATCAGATACTAACGTCTGAGGTGTTCAGTTATCAACATACGTTGCAATATAAATTATATATATATTGCAGGCGCATTGTCGATATAATTTGTAGTTTGGTCGACACACTCCGACATGGACCTTGCTCTCAAATAGCAGTAACACTCACCTTTATGCGACAATACGGTTACTAGGTGAAAAGATAAACATAACAAGATACTGACTATGCAATATTATTGCAAACACTGTTGAAGCAGTATAATATTACCACGATATTTACTGATTTCACAAATTCATGAGACAACATTTTATTTCCTCATTAACGCGGTCATGCAAGTTTTGATTCTGCCTTTTAATTTGAATGTTGATAACAAATGATATTTTAATCGATAATACAACATCTATTTTTAAGTGTCCAGTAAAATAATTCGTTAAGTGTGCACTGCGAATGGTACATAGTACGTATATTTTATCAAAATTAATCACAAAAACAAAATTCGGTTTCTTATTTTCAATGAAGGGAATATTTTCCTCAAACTGAACTAACTTTGGTCAAATTGTTCAACAATATGTACTTTGCCGTTCCGAATAAAACGTTTTTCATATCGAGGGTTCAGTGCAAGACTATTGTAACTCCTTCTTTATTGCAATGTAGTTACAATAGTTTTGCACTGACCCCTCGATATGCAAGTATCTGATGTATCCGCTTAATCTCACTTCTGTCATAATAAACTCCATTGAGTAAATAGAAGTAGAATTTTTCATGTATGTGGAATACATCTCAGACTTTTGTCGTGTCGTCGTAAATTCTCTGTGTATCTCATTTTACGTATTTCTTGTAAATGTATACGGACTACAACTATGAGGCAACTCGTGATGAAGCACACTGAAGTTGAACTCCTTCTTGGCCTCTGTTAAGTCTTTGGAAAAACCTCTGTTTTATCCATGCGAGTGGAATTTCTCTCGAACTCTTTTCGTGACAATCACTCTAAACTTGAATCGCTTGGCAGCCTCTAATGGGTTGTATAAAAACAAAACGTCTGTTTTATCTGATTGTGTGGACTATGTCGTAAACTCTTCTCGTGATAAAGCACTCTAAAGTTGAATAACAGGATAGCCTTTATAATGCAATATTTAAAAAAAACCTTCTGTTTTTATCCAAGTATTAGAAATACATCTCAGTCTCTTCTCGTAAGAGAGGACTCTGAAGTAAGAACTGCCGTGTAGCCTCTTTAAAGTAACATGACTGTATTATACACGTGTATGGACTACATCTTAGACGTGTTCTCGTAATTCATCACTCTGAAGATGAACCTTACTGTAACCTGTATTAAGTACTTAGGAAAACGCCTGTTTTATCCATTTGTATAGAATTCATCTCACACAATACTCTTGATAAAGCACTATTTCGGGTTGGAGACGATACATCCCGGGCACTTCAGTTGATAAAGCAGTCCAAAGCCTTTGTTTGGGCATATGGATGTTTCTGGTTTATCCCTGGTATAATTACTATATGATAGGAAACATCATCTTAGACTCCTCTTGGTATAATTTTTACCAAGGAGCAGAAACTTTTTAACCTTTTCGTATTCCGTATTTAGAAATGTATTTGGTAGTTTCTATTTAGTAGATTAGTACCAGTCGTCATTTCAGCCAATCAGATGCTTGAGATTTGAGACTGGTTTCCAATCTCAGCTTTATAAACTTCAGCCTAGATCTAAGTCTCACTCCATGATACTTCTCAGAATATAATTTCTCTTTATATAAACTACATTTCCGACTCTCGCCTTATTAAAGAATTCCGAAGTAGCGGCGTAGCGTAGCTTCTCGTGTGTGAATGTGTTGTGTTCCCTAATCTGGTCTGAAAGGAAACATCATTTTAATAGCAATAATCGAAAAGTAAAATAGAACTTCGAGGAAATACTATATATTATATGTTTTTATCTAAATCTTCTGTTGCTCGAGCAGTTGGAATCGTCTTTATATGCAAACGAAGGTTTTTGTTGCTGTGACGGTGCGGGTTCGCTCCCAGGTAGAGGCAATATCATCTGAAGTTGATCTAATTTTTGAAATGTTCTGTTATTGGTGTAAATTTTGCGCTTAAACCATGGATTAGGCGGCATTGGCAGTAATATGCATTTCCCTTCTGGCAACGAACAGGTTATACCTTAAAAATGAATTCATATCGAGTTACCTTGATAAAATAACTCATATAGTTTTTGTCTAATTGTTAGATCAAAGTGTTTTCTCTTTAAAGACTTAAGGACTTTTTCGCGTTGATAAATTGTACAAAGAGAGACTACTGAGTGATAATTGTATCCAATACAAAAGCTTGATCCATTAGAATCATGCCAAAATACCCTCTACAGACATAGTGTGTATTCAATGTTACAGTGTGTATTTAAAGTCAATTTATGAGTGGACACATGTCTGTCATAAAACTACTATTTTGTATCAGGTACCGGATAAGTAGTTCAGCTCAGCTGCGCAGCGAAGTAATTTGTACTTTTTAAACTTTTCTTTATTTAAAACGTTTGTGTGGTTTTAATCTTGTTTTCAATTCAAAAATCGTCCTTTTTTATTGCTTTTTGATGTCTGAAGCTGACCTAACATAATCATGTATTCCCTTTCCTTGCCTCTTCGTAGGCTGTCTAAGAGCCTTTTTCAAAATACACTTTATTCTGATACAAGTATTTTGAGCTTCCCTTGATATATATGATTGTGCTTACAAATATATTACAGACATGACTAATTCATTGATAGGTTACATGTCACATAATTATGTTGTCTGACATGCGATTTATTTTTTATGACACACTCCGAATCTATTTAAACATGCGACATGATAAAATATATAAACATCTAAGCAATCCCCTTCTAAAATTTGTATATTGAAAGGAATCTAAATGTTTCCAGAATTACAATCTGTCTTAAAAATTAGACTATGGATTCTAAGATCAGATATATCCAACATATTGTTTTAGACATGGAAGTTGATAATTATTTCGTTGGGCTATGTGTAATGAATGCCCATTAACATCAAATGCGATATGGTACGGAGGATATATTGCATCGGATTACATCTGAATAAGCCTTTAATAACTTAATAGGCTTTCCGAGGTTGAGTGATCCATATAATCAAATTGTCTTAAAAGTTGCGGCTTTCAAAAGTGAAGGATGTTGAGCACGATACATAGATTTCTGTAAATACTAATTTCATACCGGGGCTAGGCGGCGCGAAATGTAATACAGTGCATGCATTTCAATTTCCGAATATGAACAAGCTCAGTCAAACCGAGCCTGCAAGATTTTGATATTTATCGTGATCTGTGGCTTTGAAGGGTTACTGTTTCAACATTTTTTTCTTTACTTTTCTTATCATTTCGTTGGTTTCTTTAAAACTTTTATGGGCAAGTGTGAGGTTGCTGCGCCCTAGAACCTGGTTTAAACCCGCAGTGTCGATTTTTGGCCGCTGACCGTTCCAAGGCGGTATCCCCAAAGGTTCTCTTTTTCGTTAATTATTTGTGGCATCCTATTTGAATTGACATTTTTTTTTACAAACGTGCTCTCTTCCTCTTTTCTTCTTTTCTTCTTTTTCGCTGCGTGGGGAGGCTGTGTTTTGTGTGTGGCGATTCCTGATTTGCATATATAACTTTTTTAATTATAATTAAAAGCAAGTAAATTACAATTGTACCTGAGGATGCGGAACCTCCGATACAGATGTGAACATGGACACTGAATGACTTAGGCGTCTAACACTGGAAGTATGAATAAGATGGCGCTGTCGAAAACGATTCCAGCGCTTCTTTATAGTTTGTTGCACCTGAAGATACAAAGCCACACATTAATAACGCATTGCATATTTTAAATTAATGAAGCTGTTTTTATCATACAATATGCATATTGTTAGAAATTTACTTACTGTAACAGAGGAGAGCCGATTTCAATCTTTAAAGGCCGCTGAGCACTATACTTCTCCTAAACAAATGTTTTAACTACACCAATTTTATTTTTTAAATTTCTTACATTGAATTCGGGGTATACTTTAGAATTAAAATTATTGTTATTTCTTTTTATGAAATAATTATTGAATTACCTACATGCGTTTGGCAACCACTCACATTTAATCAAATTATGAGTAAAAACAAAACTCTCAAAATCCTCGGTAGCTGGTAATATTCTCTGTAAAAAAAATTTCGAGATCCTTATTTAAGTATGAACTTTTATATATTTCTGAACAATGACATGTATGTGCAATTCTGCAGTGATTGCTCAGCTGTTGCAGAGAAGATTTATTTAGCATGTTTTGCCAGCATATCCTCTGACCAAAGCTAAGGCCGATTTTTGGGTTTAGCCTCGCCTCAGATAAATGACTTTAGTTAAAATAAAAAATGGCAATTCCTCAAAAAGAATTAAAATGATGCATTTGATTATGTTTTCATTCAAAGAATGTGTGTGTGTGACAAATTACCTACAAAATTTCATTTTGATTTGATGTCCATAGCAATAAATCGGTTTGGGTGAAAATCAAATGGTTAGAGATTTTTTTACTTTGATTAGATTTTCAGTATAATAAATATTATATAGAACTTTATGACGAATAATGCACCTACCTCTCCATTCATGAAACAATACAAAATGGAGATGAGCAGTCCTTGAAAGGAAACCAGGAAATGCGAAGAGTAAGACCAGATGCCGAACATGATGGGATCTGCGGGACTTTTGATCATTACCACAAAGTTTGTTATACCAAGCAATGGCAATAATAACAACGCTGCCTTGATCGCTTTCCTGAAGAAATATTTAAATGTAAAATTAATACTGTAGCAGCTGAATTTCAAAGACAAACCAAATCAGAAACAAATCTGGTCAGTGCATGCGTGACCATGATTCAAATACATGTATATATAAAAACAAAGGATACAAGTAATATTTGAGATTATCATAACTGTAATGTTATTTTAGTTTATTAACATTATATGATAAACATTAAAACAAAACTGTTTCTGACATTACCAGTAATCAAGTTACATGATAAGTATAGATAAACAGTCGATAACTTTTAATATGTGTTTTCATTAATAATAGTATGTTTTGTATGGTTCGGCAAGATTCGACCAAACACCTTATCAGACCGTTTGCTTGCTTTTAAAGACATCGGTAATTTTGGTAGACGGTCAATGGTATGCGGGGGATTAAGTATGAGGATAGCAGGATGGCTAACTGAAAACTGTTTTTAATATATTTACTCAAGTAACAGTGAGGCCCAACTGTTTAATCTTTAATAATATATGTAACAGGGCAATCAGGTGTTATTAAATATCACGGACCTTGACCATTTTAAACACGAACATCGACACGTAAAAGCAATCAAAATAAATGTTATGTTTAGTTGATAATTGGTAGACAATGATGGAGAAAATATCATTTTTCTGCGTGGTTAAACAATAAGGTGAGCCTCATAAAACACACCTAGAGATGTATCACTAGTTGCTCCGCTAAAAGTACCTCTAGTCTCACAATTGTGTTGTATGATTGTACAGTATATATTATGTAGGCTGTATGATTCCCTTTAAGTACATTACAACTGACTTTGTTGCGACTTTGTTGCACTTTTCTTTGTTTGCAAGGCAAATATAAGGAGGTGCTATAGCAGTTATAATGGCACTGTCATTGATAAAAAAAATTATCAAAATCTGTTCAACGGCAAATGCAGCACAATAAAACTTTGAATAAAATTAATATAACTCGATGTTAATAGTGTATGATTATTTTACATACGCTAAGGAAAGTTAGTGAAGAATATTTGTTATATTAAAAAATCCCCGCAAACACAAAACGAAACAACACGAACGCTCCCATGTAGAGGCAAAATCATTTCATAATTCACAGCAGCGCTATTTGTTCAGTGTGCGGCCGTAAAAAGTCTCCCTGTACATATAGTCAGTACTGTTATCAAGAACTAAACATATTGTTGTCACTATCGCTTTACTCACGTGATAATTTTGTTGTATTTTTTGTTGCTTTGATTTTGTGTTTGATTGCAAATAAAATTTTAGGGAATGCTAGGTCTAACTATTTTTTATTGTTCTAAATGTTCTTAACGTATGTTAAATAAAAACACACTAATAGTATTGAAATGTGCAAAGTTTCAGGGAACTGTATTTTACCGTTTGAGTGATTTTGACATTACATAGCAATAACGAAAGGAGCAACGCCTTATACAATGTGAGGGCATAATATAACCGTCTACGAAGATTGATTAAGAACGGAGTTTGATCTGTTATCGGGTCATTTTGAAGATTGTCGTACCCAAATGTCAGTGAGGCAAGCTATGCTGGGTTTGGATAACTATAATTACATGTAGGATCGATTTGTGTGTATATTGAAGAGTACTTCGTAAAATTAAACTTCATTAATGCATATTGTTAATGCATGAATTCCAAAACAAAACGCAATTGTTGTTTGCAACTGAACACTTAATACTGAACTGACTACTGAACTGAGGTATATTTGGTCGTTGCTACATGTAGTACAATCCATAGTATTAAATGGTTTTATTATATGAAAGCTCGCCACCATATGCACACCGTCATTCGTGATGAATCGAAATAGTTCTGTTTACCACTGTAAATATTTAGTTACGCTTTACGCGAGGCAGCAAGGTACAGACCGTATTTTAAATTACTGACAATGAGCATGCAATACCAACCAGTCTACAATATTGTCATGAAAACCGTGTGCCGTGGCTTTCAAAATTTCATTTGAATATGAATCTTTTTCTTTTATTCCATCTGCTAGAAAATGGCATTCCTAGTTATAATTTTTCCCGATTTTAAAGACCCTGGATTGCCAAAATTTGCAAGTTTCAATAGACTTATAAAGAGTTCAATACATGTACTTAACAAACCTGACTTTGATGTATTGAGCTTCATTTGTGTGATGACTGTCTTGTAACTTCAAAACCAAGATACGAATGATATTTAACAAAAACAGCAAATTGATCTGAAAAATAATAAGAACATGCGTTAAATATATATGTTCTTTTTACGGCCTACCAGGGATGTTCGTAAATTATAGCAACTCAAAGCAAGTTTTCTATTTTAATTAATTTTTTATCATTATTTATGCTTGTTATTGTTTTACAATTCAATCTGTTCCCTTTTCCGTTACAACTTATTGTTTAAAGTAATATCATACATAATAAAAAGGAGTTATTAAAATAAGTAAATACTCTTTTTAGACTGGAAAGTTCTACTTCCACAAGGCCTTAAGGTTTCATACCATAAAGCAATAATTATATTTGCGTGCAAAGTCATATTGTCGTTTACGTTAGAAAGAAAGAACAAATTGCGATTAACACGAACAGATTTTCATTCGATTTAGTCTCCAAAATAAGCTGTACTGTAGCAAAAAAGGTAAATCTTCATAAAATAAAAATAACTCAAGAAAGTTTTGGACCAATTTGGACAAACCTTAGTAAATGGTTCGATAAAACATGAACTATAACTTTTTTGTTTCAATTGTAAGAAGATTATGAACTCAATGTGAGAACTTCAAAAATAATTTAATTCAAATTATACTGACTGCCAATGGAAACGCAACACTAACATCTACATAAAAAAATTATGTAGAAAAAGAAATCAATGTAAACAAGTGGTATACTTTAAAGTTATGAACACATGCAACAAATCGACGCAAGTGCTTGGAATTAATGTTTATTCTTTTCTGTTTAACGAATCACTTAAACACTCACAGTCAATTCTGAATTTCCCATAGTAAATATGGAATTTGTCCACCGTTTGCTGCAACCGTTTGCATGCGCGACATCTCCGTGGCATTGATCGAATAAGACAACAAATACATTCTTGTGGAATATTGTTCCATTCCTCTTGCAGCGCAATTTCAAGCTGACGTAGCGTGGTCGGCGGTGGTTGACGTCTTCTCACAGCTTGTCCAGGTTGATCCCATAGGTGTTCTATGGGACTCAAGTCAGGAGAAAACGCTGGCCGTGGAAAAGTGCGCACATTGTTTGCGTTGAGGAAGGCACATGTGACGCGAGCGGAAGGAGCGCGGGCGTTGTCTTGTTGAAAACGTCAACATGCTGATGTCCACGAAGAAATGGAATAACAGAAGGCCGTAACACCTCATCGACGTAGCGTTGTGACGTCAAATTTCCGTCAATCACAATGAGATGTGTCCGGTGATAAGAGGAAATGCCTCCCCAAACCATAACGCTTCCGCAACCCCAACGGTCCGTCTCCTGAACACATGGATCAGCGTACCGTTCACCTCGACGCCTCCAAACACGTGTTCGTCCGTCACTCTGTCTAAAATGAAAACGCGATACATCGGACCACATCACGGATGCCCATTGCCTCTGTGCCCATCGTTGACGCGCTCGTGTCCATGCAAGTCGGTTTTGAAGTCGCTGAGGAGTGTGCATGTTTCCTCGGAAAGGTCGTCGGGCAACGAGCCCATTTTAGCGTAATCGACGTCTAACTGTATTGGATCCAATTTGCCTTCCGTGCGTTCCAATCGTCTCACGCGACGTCTGTACGGCGGTTCGGAATCGATCTCGTAAATGCTGGAGGCAAATGTAACGGTCTTGTTGAGGGGTCGTAGCTCGTTGTCTTCTTGTACGTGGCCTGTCGTTCACAGAACCTGTCTGCATATGTTGTTGGACCAAACGAGTAATTGTCGACGGTGAACAATGCATCCGACGAGCGATTTCACTTCGAGAAAGCCTTCCTTGGATCATGCCCAAAACCTCATGTCGCTGATTGTCTGAAAGCCTTGGCATTATCACAAAAATATTGAGTAAGACTTGAAAACTGAAGATGGGATTTGTGTAGCCGTGAGTAAATGTTAACAAATGAACTTGTTTGGAGTTTATTCGTGCATGTATTCATGCCGAAACTGAAATTTTCGTGCGTTTGTACAGGTTTACTGTAGGAGAGAAAGTTTACAAAATCAGTGGACCATTAATATATGGATTGTTTATTTATTGATTTTAAAACACATCTACATTTGCCGATTTATTAAACTTTAACACACATCAAAAATATTCCAATAAAAAAAGTATTGCGTTTTTATTGGCACTCAGTATATATAGCAGCAGTACCGCAAAGTGTGAAACATTGTCAAAAATAAATATGCCCATGTATTTTCTTCAATAAATAAAATAAGGTCAATCGTTCTAATGGGAATTATAACGTCACTCAAGTTATTCCAGTCTGTACTTTATTCACTTATTATATTAAATTCAAGAAGAAGTTAATTATTTCTTAATTTAGTAACAATTTTGCATTTTACAGACAGTTTAATATACGTTTAGTTGATTTATTTGACAGCTTATACATTTGTATCTTAAGGAATATAAAAACCGTTATTAGCTTTGTTGAAAGACGCGTTTAAATATGAGTTATCGGAATACACATTAAGAGGTCGCAAACATTGCAAATGGCGAAAACTAGCTAAAATTTCAAAAATTTTGGGAGAAATTTCAGAGTTCTCATGCAAATGGTTTTTCTTTTGTTTTAGTATGTGCTGGGTAATTAGAACATGAACTAGACTAAACTGAGCTTGCAAACATTTACTACATCGATAGCTAAATTCATTTATTTACTAAAATCTAGGTGGCAATAAGTACTTCCCCCAAATTTTTTTTTTTTAAATTTTAGCCTGTCTTCGCCATTTGTAATGTTTGCGATACCTGAACAACGCAGACCTTTCGAAATGTTTTACACCACTTCGTGGGTAGATAAATATTACATTACAGTATAACTCAGATCATCGCAAACCAAGAGCAGCCGCCTTAACACCCGTTTAATCTGAGCGTTGTCTTCACGTTAGTTTTTAGATCTATTAGATCTACATACGGTGAAGATCCAGATCAGTCTGCATTGATTTAAAGGATAATCTGAATCTACAACGGTATTCCATGTTTTATATAGACATAAAATGATGGAATGAGTTGGTCAAAAAGCAAATGAATGAAATTTAAGTCATCTATAATTCAACATTAGTATATTCTTAGAATTATAATTTCCATTGTTAACCGATTCAAACTAAATTTTTTTTAAATAGTTTTTTAAACAATCAAGTGATAATGTTCATCATTTGAGCTTCGCTTCAGTGCATGTATCTATTACTTCTTAAATAGTAAATTTCAACTAAAAAAGGGTATTCCATCTGAAGGTACTTACGAGTAAGTATAAACTGCGTTGAGTAATTTCATGGAATATAATGAATGAGGAATAATATAATACTTACAATAATAACTGCAATACGTGGAACCTCTATAATCCAAATCCATGGTGCAAAATAATACGGATAC
Organism: Corbicula japonica; assembly: GCA_038501625.1. Lineage (NCBI taxonomy): Eukaryota > Metazoa > Mollusca > Bivalvia > Venerida > Cyrenidae > Corbicula > Corbicula japonica. The sequence goes on along the minus strand of JAZAYU010000344.1, from coordinate 328,983 downwards.
CAACATCTGAAATATAGATGAAAAACATAATTTAGGATGAACACTCTCGGATATGACCCAAACTTAATTGTTGTACTGTAGAGACTGGAGTATAATTTGTTTGTATTGCCTAATAACTAATACAACTATTCAAATGAATGGTGTTAATTGATAATTTAGTTAATCTTTTCCAAAATAAAACATATTTTTTTTGTTAATAGATAAAAAGTCCCATATCGAAAGCTATGGCCGTTCGCCCTTTAACAACGTTTATCATATTATGCCGGAATGTTATTGAACATGAGAATCTATGCAGTATGAGATACCTTATGGCTAGAAGTACGGTACTTACAATGCGCCGATGACCTGCAGATATAATATTGAAATGGCGGAGACAATCAAAGTGAACTATAAAACTAAGGAGTCTTACTTTGATTTGAAAAATAGTGTCATCGTTATGCACCACACGATCATAAATGGTAATGGAGATGCTGAAATGATCAAATTAATATTGAGCTTTGTTCTCAATGTAAGATAAATTTTCAATAATAATTATTTATTTACTCGGAAATATTGTACACCAATCGCATTTTGAAATCTGAAATTAACTTCCTGAAATAGGAGTAAAACATACAGTCAAAGGTTGATATCATTTTCTTGGATCTTTGATCGTGTACAAAATGTCACAAAACATTTATTCATTTTTTATTAAAAAACGTTAAAGAATGTATCATTTTAATTATGAAATATAAAAATAAAACAATAAGTTAAACCTAAACTTAACCGTCTGATCTTTTTGAAGTCACCCTCAAAGTCTATACAGGGAAGTAAATATGCACGTTGCTCCTCAGACGAGTTAACAATGTGCAGTTAAAAAAAATAAGTTCTTAATATACTTAACTTTTATTTATTACGTATGAAAGTATGTGTGAGTAAGTACGCCTGACATAAGTCATCGGGTAAGTGCTTATGTAAACCTCTATTTTCTTAATGATTTTATTTTAGTAAACTATTCGCTTACAACTATTTTCGCCAATAATTCGCGATTATCCTTTGTTGTTCTGTTTGTTCTGAATGTAATTGGTTCCGATATTAAGGAAGTTAATTTCCGATTTTAATTTTCTGTAGTTTGTTTTAAAATTTAGTTCAGGTGATTTCTTCCTGGAGACAAAATAACATATATGAAGTCGGTCTTGAATATGATGAAAATGACACATCGTATTGATTTAACATCAAAAAGATGAAAGATAATGGAGACGAACGTTGAAATCAGAGTTCTTAATCATTACATAAATTTCACATTAAACTGAAAGGCTTCTGCAACCGCCTTCATTACTAATTCACTAATGATATGTTATGGTAGAGAGGTATTAAATAGGTGTTTCCCTGTGCAATTCCCATTGACAACAGGTTTAGTACAATAATAATTTTTTAAAAATCATAAATGGCTTCTACGTCTTCTACAGTTCTGTTTAACAGTTGATTTAGCTGTAATTATTATTGTTCATGTTAACATTTTAAACAGTTTATGCTACACTATATTTTGTTTGTATTGTTTATTTGACAAAATAGTTTTACAAGTCATCCGACATGAACGGAAACATGGGTGTATAGTTATCTATGTGGGAGAATCTACAGTCTGCAAAAGTGGCCTTTATCAAATTTTGAGTAGTATACCATTATTATATTACTTATACCTTAGAAGACTACTTTTGACAGAAGCAATAAAACTTACCCCAGCCTATTGCATAAAATACAAAATAGTTAGGCTTCTTTGAGAAAACGGATACAGCAATCTGGTTGTGAAGATATATTCCTTCAATTAACATCCACATAAATTGCACAGATTTTGTGTATTCCAGTAATGCATGCAACACTTCACACAGAATAGGCTGAAAAACAAAACAACAACATAAAATGTATGTCTTATAAAATCATTATTCACTATTTCAAGCCTTAAATTATTTAGTCTTAATTGAAAAAAATAAGAAATCTAAATGTAAATCAAAAACTTTTTTCAATGAATTAATAAGACGTTATTTGTACAACTTATATATTATGTGTTATTTCCGTTCTTATTTTGGTAATTGTTGAGATCATAAATATTCTCAAACAATTTATGTTTATATAATTTAAACATGAGTGTCAATTCAAATCATTCAGTTTAGTACCTATTGTTCAAACGTAGTTTGAAGACAAAGGAGAAACAGAATGTGTTTCAACATACCGTATCATATATTGCACCAGACATGCTATGTGCATGACCTGAACCATCATTTGCATGCATCCTGGCGATAAACTGGTCCACATAAACCACCAGACGAATGCATATTTGCACAATTATGGCCACAAAGAGATTTCGGTGAATCCTTGTCCGATGACAGTAGAGTCCTCTGTAAAGGAAAAATTGTTTGAACTTGTGTATTTTCAGCCACAGGCATCGGAGTGGGGTACATAATCTGCTATCCTGGACAACGTTAGCAGTTAACAATGATAAACTTGAGTAACTGACTATATGGCATCTTGAGTAACTACTATATGGCGCCCATATACCGATGACAATACTTACTTGTTTCTTAACTTCTATAAATATCGAGTTTCGCTCAACCCGGAGCTAGGCGGCGTAAGCAATAACATGTAGAATCTGGAGCTAGGCGGCGTGGGCAATAACATGTACAACCCGGAGCTAGGCGTCGTGTGCAATAACATGTACAACCCGGAGCTAGGCGGCGTGGGCAATAACATGTACTTTCATAATTCAAATAAACAGGCAGAATGAGAACGATTATAAAAATACCATTGTGTGATACATATATAAATTGAAAATAAAAATAATTGTTCCTGGGTCGGATATACATCTGCCATACAGTGATGTTTGAAAATGTGTAAATAAATAGGGATATTTGCTTTTTGTCAATAAGGTCAAGTCCTACCTAATTATGAGCAAAATGCATGTTTCATCATTTATTCAATGTGTATAGCCATTTGAATAAAACTTTATAAACTTTCTTCATGAATCTTTAAGTAAATATTAAAAATCGATATTGTAAATGTTCCCTTTGGGTCATATATTAGCTCAATCTGTTGCCTCGTCCGAATTGCAGAATAAGGCGCTGTCGCCGTGACCTTGCGGGTTCGCTCCCAGGAAGAGGCATTATCATTTGTATCTGTCACATTGTGGGTTTTGTTTAACTTGAAAAAGAAAACATACTTCAACTTTAGCTTACCTGAAATAACTGAAGATGAAGAGAGACAAAAGTGAAGAAATAAGTGACAACCATAGCCCTACTACATCCATCATTCCTGTTCCATATATAATGTCCTTCATTAGCTACAATACTGAGTCAAAATGAAATATTTTTATACCTGATATATTTAAACAGCATGTGAGTAGAAATATTCGCCTTTAGTAAAAGCCAACTTGATAAAAGATCTATGGATATCAATAAACTTAAGCAAGGATCACATAAAATCTATGATACTCAACTCAAGAGAAAACATAATTATACCTTAAAAGGTTTTTTTTTTTCATGATTAGTTCAAACAAACTGTAACTTAAACTTTAATTTAGAAGTACTTGTCCTAATGAGGAATACACCAATTTACAGTGGACTCTTAAAACATTTGTTAAGGGTTATTAAAAAATCTTTTTTTTTTCAGCCAAACACAGATAATAAAAACGAATGTGTATGAAAAAATAAATAACAGGCAAACTATTTCTTCATGAAAAATTAGTAAAATGTTATATTAGTTTCAAACAATACAGAAAAATTATATTCCGTCCTATATTTTGGTTAACTATATTAGCCAATCATTTAATTAAGCAATTGATCAACAATTATGTCAAACAATCAAACTCATTTTTCCTTCATGACGTTCTACTCTTTTATCAACAAACTCCATTAAAGTAACACTCAAAGCTATGACTTGTTGTCAGAATTATCAAGATAATATTGCGTTTATAATGGCCTTACTAGAAATTATGTTGTTAATTCAATATGGGAACAAGTATTATTTGATACCAGTTGTGTACGGCATCAGAACTAATGACAACTAATGATATCTTATTGCCTTATATTCTTATCATTAAAATAAACAGTATTTCTTTCATTTTGTTGTTCAAATAAAGTGCATATTTTAAATGCATTGAAAGTTTTGAGGACGAACTTTTAAAGCTAATTCTTGTACAATGTAAAACTGGATCATAATAATTTAAATCTTACTTATTTTTTGTACATGTATGTGTTTTTTAGTATGTTGGTCAGATATTGAGTTTTGATTAGTGTACATTTACAGCAGAGCAGGTCTTTGTCCTGAAACTTTCCACTGCTTCTTATTAACATTCCATTATTACCCGTCGTCTTTCAGATGGTAAAAGTACGTAACAAAAAATGGAATAAAGAGTTTTAAAATGAGTTTTAGAGGAAGTTTTTGACAAAATGCACTTTTTGCAGTAATTGCTTTAATATGGCATCCGTTGAAGCCTTTAAATTACAATAAATTTAGTTAAAGAAACCTTCATTTGTAATGACTCAATTTATGTATGCTCCAGGAAATCGTTCGTTTATAATGAAACAAATCTTTATATGCATAACATCGTTTGGGATGTACTTTACACTGGTCTAAATATTGAGTTGTGCTTAACCCTGGGCTAGGCGGCGTGGGCAGTAATACTCATTTCCATAACGGCCCATAAACAGACCTCATAAAATACAGCCTGCGATATTGTCAGACCTGTCGTGTTCGGTGACTTTCGGAATTCCATTTTCATTTATTTCAAATCTAAGTAAAAACTTCTAAATTTATTTTATCTGACAATATTAACAAGCTGACAATGGAAATATTATTTTGCTCAGAAAACGTACGTTTTCTAAATATTTTAGACTTTCAGGAAAAATATTCATTGGCCGCTGTAAATTTGTTGTCATTATTATGATAAACTTTCTCATAGAAAAGAAAAAAAAGACGACACTAAGGATGTTTATACGTAGATGTATAAGGGAGTAGTATAGTTATCCACATGCATCTTTTAATACTATCTCTTGGGATTACGAACGAGATGTCAACGGCTGACTGTGTAATACGTAATTATACAATAAATCAGTCATCATTGGAGGAAAGACACCTCCTTAAAAATGTTAATGTCGTTGTCGTCGCTTTTCTTTAAAGTGAAAATGAAAACTTAAAGTAAAATACGCATATCAGAAATTGCTACATTCAGAAGACACAACCTGCCACACAGCAAAGAAGAAGAGAAAAAGAGAGAGAATAGTTTAAAAAGTGACCAATTTCAAAACAGACACCACGAACAACAAAAAATGGAAAGCTGAGGGGTTACCGCCTTGGGACGGTCATTGTCTTGTTGATATAACTCCATCCCACCCATCAGCCTAACAATGTTGTATGCAAAAGCACGCAAACATACATGTATAAAACATATGTAGCTAATAGCATTGCAATGCCAAAGGGGTGGTACTCAATTAACTTACCTAGACCAGAGCCCCTGGAGTCAGATCAGCAATAATAACGTTGACAGGGATAAAAGAAATTTATTGTGTCGGAGTTATTTCACCAAACAACTTGTACTTGTTTTGTTATATGAGAACCTATTGAAGCAAGTGTGAGATTGGTACACCCTAGAACCTGGTTTTAATCCCCAGTGGCAATTTGATTTGCCTATGACTGTTCCAAGCCGGGTACTCAGTTCTCAGTTTTGTTAAATGTTTGTGGTGTCTTTTTTTAACTGATCGTTTTATTAACCATACTCTCTCCTTTTCTCTCCGTCTTGATTGTGTGGGGAGGCTGTTTTTTCTGAATGTGGCAATTCCTGATATGCATATTTAACCTTTTGATGAACCTTGATGAAAAAGCATATAGATAGCCTATTTCAAAAATATGTTCTTTACCAAGTAACAAATGGTCAACACAATAATGTTACCCCTAAACTTGGTTCATGCATTAAACAATTTTGAATGTGTCCTGTATCTCGCAGAATTTTGACATTTTAAACTATTTTTATTAAATACAGAAAACATTGATTTTTGGAAGCGTCTGTCAAAAATATATCTCTATTTGTATTTGAAATTCGCAAGTAGCACATATTACATGTAGGACTAACAGTAATGATTGTATACTACCACAATGACACTAAACTTATATTATACGAAGGTTTTGGTTAATACTTTTGTGTTATTTATTTACAATATGTTTACTATTAAAACATTTGCACATGGAATGAGACTTTTCGTCAATATCAGACAATAATCACTTAGTATAGTTACTAGTTTAGAAGTTAATAAGAGTGATACATTGTAAATTGCAAGTGAGACATTGGACAAACGATTAATTTTATCCACTTCCAGTAAATAAATATTTGCAATGATTATCCACGTACTAGAATTTAGTCAATGTTCATACATCGTTACATTGAATGAGTATATTTCAGACTCTAATCACTTGAAATGTTCTGCCGCCCACCTTGTGCGTGCTTTATCGTAAATAGAAAAAGAGAAACGTTCTAAACGGTCACAGCTATTTCCTTCCATTAATTAAATTAATTTCGTGTGAATATTCCTTTGTTAGAAGAAAATACCATGCGCTTTGTCTGTGTTTCTTTCAAAATTTCAGCAATACAACAGTATTCTTGAGATTTCAAAATTTTCATGTTTCAATAAAATGCTATCGAGCAAATAGGTTTGTATATGTAACAGCATAGATTTGCGACTCGAATAAACCCTCAACAGTGGTTGTTATTACTCATGTTTCATCATATATCTAAGCCGTTCAGCTGCTCTTACATATGCACTTGCTAAAAAGCGGATTCTCATATGTTGCGCTCTTTAAAAGACGTGTAAATATTATCCTTTAAAACAAAAGTAACAGGTTAACAAAATTCAAAAATATGTAATTATTGTCTGATTGCGATGTCTAAGACTTATCGAATTACCAAGACAAATATGCCAGAAAGTTCTAAAGGTTAAAGGAAACAGTAAATACAACAAGCGCAGATCGCTTTAAACATTATGCCAATTACTCTTTTAATACGGATTTAGAAAATGTTAGTTTAAGATGCAACCATTTATATAATCGTCTTAAAAAGGGATTATTATACAATTAAACTTATAACGACTATTTAGGTATAATAACTCGATGTATAATTCGAGTAAAAAAGTATGCATATCAGGAATCGCCGCAGTCACACTAAACACTTTCCCCCACGCATTGAAAATGAAGAGAAGGAAAAAGGAGCATGTTTGCTTTAAGTATGTCAATTCAAATAAGACGCCAAAAAACCAAGTTGCTTGTATTGGATCTGCAAAAAAGATATAATTACTTGATGCCTGATTTGATTGGCGATAGTATATAAACTTATGTTATAATTTGAATATCGCTTAGGTCACATTAATGCCATTTTCTATGAAGACGTTATAAAAGACAGATATGTCCGGTAATGGTCAAAGTTCTAACTTTATTATTATCTTGTAATCCCAATAATAATACTTTACCTAAGTCTTAACAGCTGTTTCAAAAAACTATCCATATCGCTGTAGTTCTTATTATTTTGTTCAAAATTGTGATTTTGATATATGTCAATAAAATGGGGGGTCAAACTGAGGTAAAAATTTGAAATTATTAAAATAGTTGGGAGCTTAGTCACCACTATCTTAACTTTACATCAAATGCTTGTTATTTTTTATTTAACAGATACATGTTTTGAGCATTTAAACATATGTATTTCTTAAACAAATAGATAAAAAGGGAACTTTGAAGGCCACCAAACACGACTAATATAAAAAATATTGCAGGCTCGAAGTTCCATTCTCAACATATTTACATGTATAATGGTTGAAATTATTTTTGAGCCAATGACGATGCAGTATTTTTCAAATATTTCGAACCTTAATTCTCATAAAGTCGCGCGTCTGAAATGTGTTTAATATAGGTCGATTTCCTCTATAATATTGTTCGAACATTTATTGATAAACATGTATAGTTCGTCGACGATCTGCTACAGCGTTCAAGGAGGCGTGACTTAGAAAGTTTGAAGAAGAAAAATCTTATAAATATTTTAGCTTTGACTTGTTCGGCTATGATAATCTTCTTCAATTTCTTAACTCTTTATTTCATATATACGTCTGTTATCACATAGGCGACCAGTTTAGGTCAAGATCACATATTAAATCAATGTCATCTGATCAGTATTTTACACTTTTTTTGTCACAAATAACCTAGTGAATCTAACAGGGAGAAGTGTCGGTCGTGATCAGACTACACGGATGAGCCCGTTGATCCGGAAATAAACTATTTTACCATGCTATAATTTTTTTCTTAATGAATAAAGGGTAAAATGGAACTTCCACGGTTGAAACCTTGTTACTCAAAGCAATGATAGACTGCTACACAGGTTTGTTTCCTGAGAATCAGTAATGTTTACATGGTGTTTTCAGATAAAGAAATTTCATAATTCTAAAATATTCTCTCAGTATGTTTACGGGCCATTGAATGACAAAACTATTTTCATTTTGACTATTGATTTTTGCATACCCATATATGGTTATTTAGGCGGCGACTGTTTTGTCAGTTACAAAAATAATTTCGACCATTATATACGTTATAGTTTATTTTGAGGCTTGTATGAAAAATTAAACGGTCGCCCAGCTGCGCTGGGCCTGACCGTTTAATTTTCATACAAGTCTCAAAATAAACTATAACCTATACATAATGGGGCGCGTCACGGGAAAAGGTGCATTCGGTCATATTTTTAGACATTTATGTTGTTATTATATTTGAAAAATCTAATGATTTCTATAATTTGCTCATAACATATTGGAAATTTTGTTACCCATTTTGACAATATAATTTTATTTTTGACGCGAAATGCATAATAAGTTATGTCGTCTGCTCAACCTAATGACGTCATTTCAAGAATAGACGTCAAATGCCCGAATGTACCTTTTCCCGTGAAGCGCCCCAAATAATTAAAAAGTTATTGATAACAAGATTTAGAAAAATTCATTTTATTGTGTCCTAAAGGACATTTTGTCAAAGTCACAGACTGGGTCATTCATAGTCACGATTGACTACACCAACATAGTTGCGATGTAGCTTGCTGTTTGCCGAAATGAGGACAAGTTAAGTTTCAGTCATTAAATTTGTATAGCATTTTTTCTGGGAGTAATAAATGTATTTCTTTAATTTGTAATCAGTATGACACAAAACTAAAGTGTGTCATTGTTTGCGCGACGATAGCGGGACTCTAAAATTATCTTGTAAAAGAACGTAGAAGATTGATCTGTTTCTTTTATATCTGCAACCGTGGTTTTGCGGACTTTACTCCAGTGCCGTGCTCTGGTCTAAGTAGGTTTATTGAGCACCGACCTAGTTTCTTGGCATTTGTATTTAGCTTTTTGTGTTGTAAACGTTTGTGTGCTTTTGAATGCAAAAATGTCTGGGTTGGAGCTAATCCACAGAGTAACCTTGTTGTTCATATGTGAACAAGGCAAGTTTGAGGTTGTTGCACCTTAGAACCTGTTTTAAACACTCACTGGCAAATTGTTTTGCGACTGACCTTTCCAAGGCGGCAACACCTCAGGCAGGTTCTACTTGTTATTAATTGTTTATATTTTATACTGATTTTTTATAATTGTATGTTCTCTTTTTTCTTTGCTTTTTGTTGCTTGCTAATGCTGTGTTCTCTGAATGCGGCTATCTCTGATTCGCATGTTTCACCAGAAAATTGCATTCTATTTCAGACAGAAATTACTTAGTATTCTAGTTCGCTTCGTTTTAATTTAATGAAAGAAGTAGGTTAAAGTCAATATTGTCTCCGTCCAATAATTTAATACTTTTCCAATGAATAAATTATTTCGGTAAAGGATAAATTCTGTGCACTATTTGTGTAGTGCCACAAACGTCTCAACAATTCAACGATTACGAGAACATTCTACATTTATTTGGGGCACGTCACGGGAAAAATACATTCGGTCATTGACGTCAGCTGTCCGAAGGTACCTTTTCCAGTGACGCGACCCATTTTATACTTACGATAGAGGAAACCTATATTGTATGCGCAACGATGTAGTTTTGTGTTACTTGTAGACCCTTAACAGCGGTTGCTTTTCATTACAAACTTAGTTTATTATATAAATATATATAAATTTCAGACATTTTTGACTCAGATATAATGTTTTTGCTTCTGGTGAACACTTTCTGGATAGTACTTGGCGGAAGCTTATAGAAATTGATTCCTCTTTCTAACGAGCGATAAGGTATTAATACCACTGTATTTGTTATATAATTAGTGTTATGGAAACCGTCTCGTTCCTGCTTTCCTAATGCTATTTCATGTGCACCAGCTATTTATAGAAAGCTAAATCTGGTTATGGTCAAATACCTTACTTTATTTTCTTGCAGCGTTAATGATAATTCTAAGGAAAGACATTACAGTAGAAAAAATGCAATTAATTTTGCCTCGGATGTTTTAAGATCTGATTATGTTTCTGACTTCTTTCTAGACTTCGTAATTAGTCAAAATAACGTCTGTACATCGTTACGTATCACTTTATCCAATTTTCAATTGGAGTCGAGAGAAATAAAAAAAAGAAACGTTCATATCTATTAGCGGATCCCAGTATAAACTGAGAATGGTGACCATATCAGACCTCATCAGTGCCCAAGGTTAAAAAGATGAGCATAGAAACAAGGTTCAAACCTCAAGCATCTGATTTACAAAAATGGTGACCTGGTTGCCTTTTTAGCCAAACAGATGCTTGAGATTTGAGACTGGTTTCCAATGTCAGCTTTATAAAGTTCAGCCTAGATCTCAGATCTCCTACGGGATGAAGGTTAGCACAGTCTCTGAACTAACCAATCAATGCTTGATCTGTAAGACCGAAACTGATTCAAAACAATATTAGCATGTTGTTGAGCATTAGATTTGTTGTCTCAAGTCGTTCAGAAATCATTACACAAAAGTTTGTTTGCCAAAAAGGATCAAATAAAATCTTCTATATTTTTATAATAGTTAATCGGGTAATGGTTAAAGGTGAAACATGCGTATCCGGCATAGATATAGCCTTCCTTCGCTGGAAAAATAGAAACAGACGGCAGATTTGACAGTGCAGAAATGTGTCAGGTTTAAAATGTAAATTTTACAATGTTACAGCGATTTTGAAGATGAAGGTTATAAAAGTGAAAATAAGAATTTTCAGTATTTTCTCAATGCGTTACAGTAATGTTACAAAAATGTTACAGAGATGTTCATATGTTTAAGAGAATACAGAAGTGTTAAGAATTTAAACTTTAAATTTTACAATGTTACAGCGATTTTGAAGATGAAGGTGATAAAAGTGAAAATAAGAATTTTCAATATTTTCTCAATGCTATACGGTAATGTTACATCAATGTTACAAAAATGTTCATATGTTTAAGAGAATACAGACAGCGATTTTGAAGATGAAGGGTATAAAAGTGAAAATAAGAATTTTTTAATATTTTCTCAATGCGTTACAGTAATGTTACAACAATGTTACAAAGATGTTCATATGTTTAAGAGAATACAGAAGTGTTAAGAATTTAAACTATAAATTTTACAATGTTACAGCGATTTTGAATATGAAGGTTATAAAAGTGAAAATAAGAATTTTCAATGTTTTCTCAATGCGTTACAGTAATGTTACAACAATGTTACAAAGATGTTCATACATGTATACTAACCCACCAGCCGCAGGACATTTTTCGAAGAAGTCATGGTTGTTTCAAGTAATGGTATAAAGGGAACTAACTGTTTTTTCCTGTATATATGATTTCCTTCTCAAACCAAGTTATGACTATATTTTACCAGATCATATCTTATATCATTTGCTTCATGAAAAACATGCTCAGAAAAAAGGGGTGTTTTATACACCCCACAATTTTTTAACACCCCACAGTAAAGGTTTTATATAGAAAAATGCCCCGTAAATGACCGGATCTCTTAGTATATATATATATATATATATATATATATATATATATATATATATATATATATATATATATATATATACAAAATAACAAACATTTGAAACTGAATAAATATATTTTGATAAAATTCCTACTGACATTGGAATACCCACCTAACCCAACTGTTTGAGCGAGCACAAAGCAGTCTTCTCGACAAAACAGCTAATTTCTATTTCTCTGTAAGCATTTCCTTTATTTATGATATACCTTCGTAATGTAGGGATAACCCGTAAAAAGAAGAAATCTCTGGGATGACTTGAACCTGCATCATTTGAATGCAACTCACCATCTCGCTTTGAGAATAAATAATCTCCACGGTATGGCATAATGGTGTAAACAAACTGATGAATGTCAAATTTAGCTTTTTTGTCATTTAGTTCTTCCGTGATTCACATGCAGCGGTAAAATGAAAGTGATTATGATCCGAATACACCTATTTCTTTTTTCTAATTTTAGCAACAAGATTTGCAAAGTTAGACAAATTGTTCGGTACATTATGTGCTTTTCCAACATATTCGTGTCGACATTAAATCCCAGACATTAGCGTACTAGTTCTTTTGCTTATTTAAGTTTGACAATTACGTACCACATTACGGTATTCATACAGTGTCAGTTTAAATTGAAAACGGTTAATAATAAGTAGATTAGCATTTCTGGTATCGAATTATCACTTAGATAACAATAAAAACAAGTACGACAAATACAGGCAGAAATGAACAGACCGGCAACCTTTTGTAACTTTTTTAAACATTTTTATTCCTAAATAAATATTCATCATCAACAAAACAAAGCCTTGTTCAATGAGGAAGTTACAGTGTATATAAAGGGAACATATTCATATTGTCCAACAATATTGACCTGGCACTCTTGCATTTGACCGCATATTCGTTAATTTTCGTAAATGTTACGATCGGTAGTCCGTCATCTATTCCAGTACTCCACACAGTACTAGGCGCACTTGTTTGTATACGCCGTAATATCCCGATAGGTATATGCCGGGTACTCCGATCACGTGATAGGTACACCGATCCGGTAAAGTTGAATAGAGTGCAGTTCGGGATACCTTAAAATGGCCACCAAAATACTATGTGAATGGAAAACAAATATGGGTCCTATAATAGGTAATTTCTCAATATTTCAACTTACACATTTTGTTTCGTCGCCATCTTGGAAATAAATGCGCCGAGCTGTTTTGACCGGACCATGCGGTATGTCCCGAATTTACCGGAAATACATGCGCACGCAAGTAGCCGGACTGAAACGAGCGTAGATCGGTGTCCCGCGGTATACCTAGGACTGATTCGGGACACCAATCAAGTGCGCCTAATATTGAGGTGTAAATTGAATAATATATCGGTGTTTTCGCTATTTATCGGTGTTTCCGTGTTTATTCAATGACCTTTACGAAAATTAATGAAGTGCCAGTCCAATATTGTTGGACAATATAACATATTGCATCTGCAATAATGTAGTACAGTGAACTCAACAGTTCCGGGTCATCGACAATTCCGGGTCAAATTTTGAAAAAAATGATATTTATTCCCAATAAACAGTGTTTCGATATTTTGATAATCCAGTCATATTTACAAATCCTTTGTCTGATTTTACTTTGATTTCGGATGTCGTTACTTAATTAACGGAATTCGTGATAATGAAACGATTGACTGCATCGTTTCTCGGGAAAGTGAAAGTACGAGAATGTTGCTGCCATGCCACCGCTAAAACTGCCATTTTTAGTCATAATTTCAGTAATACAGGTATTGATTACATATTAATTTGTAGTTAATTTATCACTGAACAAGACTTATAAATTCCTAAGGGCTTTGTCAACCTTCTTTATGAAATACCAGCCGATAATTTGACCTAGTTCACGCAAGCCACTTTCGGTTCAGCTGTAGGGACTTTCTCAAAAGTATGAATGTTTTGAAAAAACGATGTTGGCAATTTTTGAAGAATAATTTAAGGCTTGTGATGATGAATCAGTGTTAATTACTTGCTTCTGATCCCATTAGTTTGTATTTACATATTTATTTTACATATGTTAACTATTATATTAATCGTTTGAAGTACAGAATATTTTCGTGAATGCAATAGGATTCAATAGTAGATCTACTTTGTGTACTGTACAGGCATCGAACAGGCATATCCAGAATTTCAGATACAACTATTAAAAGGGGTGTGTGAGTAGATATAAAATGGGGTTTTTGGCCCACCCTGCGGCGATTTTTAACAATAGCCTCTACCAAATATAACAAAGAACTCTACCGTTTATAACAATGGCCTCTACCGTATATAACAATGCCTCTACTACTAGATTGACAATAGGGGGATTAAACAGGTATAATGTAATCATTTAAAATAATTTTAAATTAAATGAAACTCATTTGAAAATGAATTATTATTATTATTATTATTATTATTATTATTATTATTATTATATTTTAGCTGATAAATGCGATTATTTTAGCAGATAAATGCGATAAAAGGATTCACTTTTATTTACAACAAAAACGCATCGAAGTGAGCTTTGAAAATACTCATGTAAGTGAGCTTTATTCACTCTTCTATCCTTTTAATTTATGAAATGGACTCTCTTGTATATCGATTTAATCCAGTTCATCTATTGTGGTATTTTGCAGAAATTTATTAACTGAATCCTGAACTGTGCGTAGACCCAGAGCAGACGCAAACATTCGGGTCAGCTTATCTTTTTTTAAATATTATTTTAGCAGAGATTACAATAATAGCATTCACATTTATTTACAACAAAATCTCATCGAAGTGAGTAGTAAAACTCTCATTGAAGTGAGTTTATTCACCGTTAAATTTATGAAATGGTTTCTTCTTAACGTTTTATTGCAGTATTAAATAACGGATGCGTGTACACCACCTTATAAAAATGTAACGATTTTATTCTAAATGTTAATATCACAAAATAGTTTATGCGTTTTCTTCATCAAATAGTGCATTCTTGTTTCTTATTCTTAATAAATAATCAACTATTCCTAATAATCATTCCGAAACTATATTCGAAATTCAGTTTTTTTTTTCACTACTTTTAATTCACAACTCAGATGCAAAACTTATTAAATTAGAATTTATAAATATTTTTGACTGTAAGAATAGAAGATTCGTTTTCACTACGTTATTCACATATTTAACATGTTTAGTATTCATCATAAATATTTGCGACTGGCGCTTGAAAAATCAGTATGTTATTCAAATATTTAAGAAGCCGCAATATTGTGCCTTAATCCTCGCAGTGAAATGTGGTCGGGTGTAATCTTGTACATAAATAACTTTCGCAAAAACTATTCAAACGAATTCTTGAGCATACAATGAAACAAATTTTATCATTCAAACATTCGAATCAGCTTATCTTTTCTTCGATTCCATTACAAAAGTTTCATTTTCAAGTAGACCTCAAGTGTGCATTTTTAACATGTATTTAATTTAACAATAAATATTTGTAATCCCTGTGAATGTTAAGTGGATTAACGCAATAATATTGATCCCTGTGAAGTGTTTGTTAAGTGGATTGAGGTAATACTTAATCCGTGTACAGTATATTAAAGTGTATCACAAGTATGTGTGAGTGTCCTTAAGTCTGTCTGTCAACTTGGCCCAAAACAAATAATCACGTTTGTCATTAATTTTATTCTTGAATGAAAGGGGTTTCTTATTAGCACCAGAAAACATCTGTGTGTAGAAAACCGCATTAAAGGTACATATATATTATTTTATTTCAAATATTTCTGATTTATATATTTATCATTTGCATCTACTCCAAACAGAAATGATTAATTCTTGAAAACAATTTAAGATAATGATTGTTAAAATGTATGCGCTTGAAATTGCAGATATTACAGAGAATTAAGCTTTTCTTTTCTTTTTTTTTATTTTGAAGAAAGAAAAATGGAATGTCAAACATGCGATAAGTGTTTTGCTAATGAATGGAACCGGGGCAGGCATTTTTCTTCCGTGCATGGCAATATCAATTCTCAATCGCCACAAATCATCCCGCTGTAAAAAAGCAAAGCCAGGAACCACAAAATCATCGTCAGCAGAAACATTTGCAGTATGAACAACTACAACAACAACTACACATTGATCATCATCAGCAGCTGCATAATATGTCAGAAGCAACGAACGCCGAGAACAACAACAACAACCAAAACAGCTTCAGCAACAACAACAACTAGATAATCAACAACAACAACAATTGTCACTCCTACTTTCACATCTCATTTATTTCTCAAACATTATTTGCGTGAGAGTTTTTTGAATTTTTCAATATTCTTTTTATTTATAGAACATGAATAAATTTCCATTTTACCATTTTTGAAAGTAATGTACTTGGTGATAAATCATTTTGTTTATATCCTGTGATTCATCTGTAATGACTTTATACAAATCATTTCTTCGTTTCAAAAATAAAAATACAATTGGTGAATGCGTTGACTCTCCGTTTATTTCAGTAGGGCACATTAATTGTTTAAGCTTATTTCACCAATCTGGTGCACAAATTAATACTCGTAAATATAATTGTAATGAATGGTGATATTCAAATGTGACATAATAACAGCGCGTAGGTCTTTTAATAAACGTCAACAAAAAATACTTGCTATCTCGTATTCCATTTCTACATTTTAAGTTAAAGTATCAGTCTAATGAACAAATAATTTAACATTAATATTCATAATTTTTCATAAGAACAATAGCTTCAAGATACAATGTTGTCATTAAGGAATTAGTTTGTGACTGACACCTAACATATTCGTGTTTTGTAATTTGTCACAATCAAATACATCCAGTGTTAAAGAAATAATATTCAATGAAAATGATTTGTCATTTAAACAGATTAGCTTATCTTTTCTTTCAACACATACTTCGCATAAGCATGCTTTTAATCCTTGTCGAGGCAAGAAGGGGATTATACTCATTTGTATTCATTAGATTTTGTTGATTTTCTTAATAATACCTAAATGAAGGTGAGACTTTATGAAACCAATAAAATATTTGTCTAAAAAAGAATTTTCAGAAAAGTTTATACTGCAATTTATGCATATCTATTGCGTCCGATGCGCTCTTTGTTTCCGTTTCATCTATTTCTCTCCCAAATAGATACAATGTCATTTTTATCTTAGTAAAAATTCTTCCAGAATAAATAATTGTCTCCCGGTTAAAATGTTTCAATAAAAAAAAATATAAATGAAAATGAAATGTATAAACTATTTCAAATGAAACAGAAAAATGTTTTGAATAAATTACAAACAAATAAAATTATAAAATAAAATAAAATAAATAGTTGTTATTTAGGTAACATATATAATTTGTTACAATTGCATCAGATGTTACTTCTAACTTAATTGTAAATTGACTGTTCATCTTTTCATTTAGATCCTACTTGTTAAGGATTTACACCAAATCAACTACCACATTAATAGACAGGATAATTAAAGCAACACATGCCAGACGTTTAAACAGATTACGATAGAAAAACAAACAAGAACACAATTGTTAGAAAAACAAATCATATTCATTTCATTCTAACATATTTCACTGTAGAAAAGAAAACATAAATAATTTCTGTGTTTTTTGAGTGTGGTGATTCCTGATATGCATATTTTGCTCTTAACGTGTACCAAAGACATGTAACAAAATAAAAAGAAAGTACACGTTTTTGGATGTTATCCGATACAAATGTTTTTATAAGAAATGGATAAAGGAAAAATATTTACTTAGTCATACATGTATTAATTGCATTAGCATTAATAAAACTTATAGAACAAATATACTTAATGAACAAAACAAAATGATTAAAAAATTATAATAAAAAGGCAAGAAGTAAATTCAATAAAAAGGATATTAAATGAAACATAAGTTGTTTTGAATGACACATGATGTAAATAACATATACAATGAGACTGAATAGTTATAGTTTGAAATCACTAATGAGATTTAAAAATAGGGTAAATAATACAATTAACTGAAAGTATGAAGGAAATGTAAATAAAACAAACACAACAATATCAAATACAAAGGAAACATTTAAATAATTATAAAACATTAAACATTTAAAGATATGAAAATCATGCTATGATAATAAAATGAAGAAACATATGTCTGGGTGAAAACATCTCACTTCGAAGGAGAATCTTTTTAAGTTTACATTTAAAATACTGATTAGAAATTTAAATTACGTCTTGCTGAACAGAAAATAACCAAAAATAGTTGATAACCTCAAGTTGAATGTGCAAACATTTTTATGTCTCATATATATGAACTATTAAATGTTTACGTAAATTTGATACAGATCGAAAATTATGTAATGAATAGAAACAAATCCGAAGGGTTGAAGAAGATTTCAATGACATGAAATTCGGACAAAATAAAAATATGAACATATCGAAGGCTCGGTTTAATAGAACATATTCATATGCAACAACCTGAAC
Organism: Corbicula japonica; assembly: GCA_038501625.1. NCBI lineage: Eukaryota > Metazoa > Mollusca > Bivalvia > Venerida > Cyrenidae > Corbicula > Corbicula japonica. The sequence continues at coordinate 310,546 of JAZAYU010000344.1, read as the reverse complement.
TTGATAATTTTTTATTTCGAATTTTAAATATAAAAATGATATTTTGATTTCGATCAAATTTAAAACTGATCCTCCACAGTAATGACGAGAACACACTATTAAAAACCACATGTGTATGACAAGAATAAAATTGACAATAAACAACAACAACAAACAAACTTAAAATACATTTTCACAAACAGCTTTATTAATCACTAAGTTTGTATAATTAAAAATGAAATTGACATGAAAAACAACAAATAAAATTTCACAAAACAACTCTTATTAGCATATTATATGCTGTTGGTATTATAATCGATACATGTAATTCCTTTACAAATGAAAATTAACTATAATGATATTATTTTCTTAATGTTTTGTTATAGAAGATAGTTAAAATTTGAAAACTAGATTATTTTGACATCACAAAATGTCGAATACTTTGTTAAAACGTGAAAAAGTAATGCCATAAATAGCCACATTAAAAAAAAACAACTAAGCAAACATCCAGGGAGAAAGGGGGTTCAAAGAGGGCATTCGTTTACAATATTATCAAAAGACACTATAAAACTTTAACACAAAAAGAGAACTCAACAGGATGCTGGCTCGAAACGGAATGTGTTAAAATTGAAATCAGCTTAAAGAATATGAGCGGAAAGAATTAACAAATACACACAGCTTCGCATAACACTTTATTGAGACTTTGTCTTAAGACTGACATGAATAAGCGCACTTTGAAATTATACAAAACAATAGTACTCATTTTGTAATTTAATTCCACATGAACAACATGGTTTCGGTTTCCATCAAACGAAAACATCTGTTTTGGATAGCCGACAACAAAAATCGCTAAAAACCCAAAAAAGAAATTTACTATTTTGCGGAAAGTGTTAACTATCAAAACTGAATGATCATGACATAATAACACTTACTGAAATTTGAAACTAAATTGTAATTATGCAAAAATGAGTAATACACCATGTTATCCTTTTTACTGTTGAGTTGTCTGAATGTTTTTGTATGAAAAGTACAAAAATGACAAATTGTTGTTTCTAAATTGTTCTTACAGTGACAGCATACTTTTAATCACATTATTTTTAATTGTGAATCTTTTAAATCGTATGTGAGAAGAAACACACTTTCAAAAGGGTAAGTGACACTTTTCCTTAACACGATATTGAAAACAACGATTTATATTTCAAACTTTTCATTTCATTTAACGTGCTAGAAAATAACAACAACCACAAGATCCAAAAGTAATATAATAGTTTTGATAATAATAGACGAGCAAATAATAAGATAAATGATGTATGAAAGAAATATGAAATTATAAAGTATCAATTCAGAAAATATAATTTGAATGGAATGATAAAATAAGACTTCAATACCAAATAAAAATTATATTACTTAAAAGCAAAATAACAATTATATCAGTTAAAAGAAATTAAAATATTAATTACATAGGAAACTCTAAAAACTTTAAGAGTTAAAATTTTAAAGCTATGATAAAACTGAATATAAATGAGCATACAAGAAGAGAGGTGTTAAAAACAAACAACATGGAAATAAGGTTTAATTTACTTTAAATTTGAAATGCTATTAAAAAATTTTAATTTTGTCTAGCTAGATAGAAACGAATGTTAAAACGTACGCAAACAATTCTCTTCAGATACATTTGAATTTACTATGAGGCAAATTCGGATTTCCTTCTTAAATAGAACAAACAATCATAACGACAGATCACTAATTATTCACCCACGCCGGAAAGTAACCCCGTATCGTGACAGTGCCTATCCGCAAAATATTGAATACCCTATCGATTGAGTAGTGGTCGGTATTATGTTCAGTATCACTATCAGTATCAGTTTATTCCAGCATAAAACATTATACAATGTTTAAAGCCATAATACAATAAACAGAAAAGACAAGGAAAAAACACATATTGTTAGCAGAAGAGTAATCACAATCTTCAACATATTACCAAAACATCAATTTTTCACTTTTTCTACGGAGCATTCGATTTTCATGTCCTTCCCGCTTTCGATCACGTATGTTATCATACTGGTAACCGTTTACAAACAATGGCTATTGTGATGATTTTAAATGAATAGTTTGATTAAATTTGTTTATGTTGCATAAAATTTGTGAATAGACTTTTTTCTGGAGTTTACAATAAACATTGTCTAATAGATGAAAAGTGGAGTACAATTGTGATAATCAACAATACAAATCCCATTTCTTTTAATGATCAGGATTAAAAGCACACTTAAAACCTGCTTGAAAATGTGAAAGTTGTAATGAAAGTTGTTGTTTGTTGTTGTTGTTGTTATAAAAGATAAGCTAATCTTAATGCATGAATGATAAAATATTTATCACTGTATGTTATTTAACCAGGGACGAATGCCTTAAATTGTAATTATCGGCAGAGTCTTATTAATGGGTTTCTTGACAAATTGCAATCTTTTATTAGGAGTATAAAACACAACCAGTATCTGCTAAACATATGCAAATAATTAATAAAAAATTCTATTCTTTAAGTGTCAGTAATAAAGTTTGTATTTGTTATCAAAATTAGTAAGAAGTCCGAAATTATATGTCTAAAGTTCTTATATCAAAACCACTCTGTTGTGAAAAGAGCATTTTAATTTTGGACAAGTTGAAATGTGAAACTTTGGTGATTTATATAAAAAAAAAGAGCAAAATATGCATATCAGGAATCACCACACTCAAAAAACACAGAAATTATTTATGTTTTCTTTTCTACAGTGAAATATGTTAGAATGAAATGAATATGATTTGTTTTTCTAACAATTGTGTTCTTGTTTGTTTTTCTATCGTAATCTGTTTAAACGTCTGGCATGTGTTGCTTTAATTATCCTGTCTATTAATGTGGTAGTTGATTTGGTGTAAATCCTTAACAAGTAGGATCTAAATGAAAAGATGAACAGTCAATTTACAATTAAGTTAGAAGTAACATCTGAAGCAATTGTAACAAATTATATATGTTACCTAAATAACAACTATTTATTTTATTTTATTTTATAATTTTATTTGTTTGTAATTTATTCAAAACATTTTTCTGTTTCATTTGAAATAGTTTATACATTTCATTTTCATTTATATTTTTTTTTATTGAAACATTTTAACCGGGAGACAATTATTTATTCTGGAAGAATTTTTACTAAGATAAAAATGACATTGTCTCTATTTGGGAGAGAAATAGATGAAACGGAAACAAAGAGCGCATCGGACGCAATAGATATGCATAAATTGCAGTATAAACTTTTCTGAAAATTCTTTTTTAGACAAATATTTTATTGGTTTCATAAAGTCTCATCTTCATTTAGGTATTATTAAGAAAATCAACAAAATCTAATGAATACAAATGAGTATAATCCCCTTCTTGCCTCGACAAGGATTAAAAGCATGCTTATGCGAAGTATGTGTTGAAAGAAAAGATAAGCTAATCTGTTTAAATGACAAATCATTTTCATTGAATATTATTTCTTTAACACTGGATGTATTTGATTGTGACAAATTACAAAACACGAATATGTTAGGTGTCAGTCACAAACCAATTCCTTAATGACAACATTGTATCTTGAAGCTATTGTTCTTATGAAAAATTATGAATATTAATGTTAAATTATTGGTTCATTAGACTGATACTTTAACTTAAAATGTAGAAATGGAATACGAGATAGCAAGTTTTTTTTGTTGACGTTTATAAAAAGACCTACGCGCTGTTATTATGTCACATTTGAATATCACCATTCATTACAATTATATTTACGAGTATTAATTTGTGCACCAGATTGGTGAAATAAGCTTAAACAATTAATGTGCCCTACTGAAATAAACGGAAAGTCAACGCATTCACCAATTGTATTTTTATTTTTGAAACGAAGAAATGATTTGTATAAAGTCATTACAGATGAATCACAGGATATAAACAAAATGATTTATCACCAAGTACATTACTTTCAAAAATGGTAAAATGGAAATTTATTCATGTTCTATAAATAAAAAGAATATTGAAAAATTCAAAAAACTCTCACGCAAATAATGTTTGAGAAATAAATGAGATGTGAAAGTAGGAGTGACAATTGTTGTTGTTGTTGATTATCTAGTTGTTGTTGTTGCTGCTGCTGTTCTGTTTGTTGTTGTTGTTCTCGGCGTTCGTTGCTTCTGACATATTATGCAGCTGCTGATGATGATCAATGTGTAGTTGTTGTTGTAGTTGTTCATACTGCAAATGTTTCTGCTGACGATGATTTTGTGGTTCCTGGCTTTGCTTTTTTACAGCGGGATGATTTGTGGCGATTGAGAATTGATATTGCCATGCACGGAAGAAAAATGCCTGCCCCGGTTCCATTCATTAGCAAAACACTTATCGCATGTTTGACATTCCATTTTTCTTTCTTCAAAATAAAAAAAAAAGAAAAGAAAAGCTTAATTCTCTGTAATATCTGCAATTTCAAGCGCATACATTTTAACAATCATTATCTTAAATTGTTTTAAAGAATTAATCATTTCTGTTTGGAGTAGATGCAAATGATAAATATATAAATCAGAAATATTTGAAATAAAATAATATATATGTACCTTTAATGCGGTTTTCTACACACAGATGTTTTCTGGTGCTAATAAGAAACCCCTTTCATTCAAGAATAAAATTAATGACAAACGTGATTATTTGTTTTGGGCCCAGTTGACAGACAGACTTAAGGACACTCACACATACTTGTGATACACTTTAATATACTGTACACGGATTAAGTATTACCTCAATCCACTTAACAAACACTTCACAGGGATCAATATTATTGCGTTAATCCACTTAACATTCACAGGGATTACAAATATTTATTGTTAAATTAAATACATGTTAAAAATGCACACTTGAGGTCTACTTGAAAATGAAACTTTTGTAATGGAATCGAAGAAAAGATAAGCTGATTCGAATGTTTGAATGATAAAATTTGTTTCATTGTATGCTCAAGAATTCGTTTGAATAGTTTTTGCGAAAGTTATTTATGTACAAGATTACACCCGACCACATTTGACTGCGAGGATTAAGGCACAATATTGCGGCTTCTTAAATATTTGAATAACATACTGATTCTTCAAGCGCCAGTCGCAAATATTTATGATGAATACTAAACATGTTAAATATGTGAATAACGTAGTGAAAACGAATCTTCTATTCTTACAGTCAAAAATATTTATAAATTCTAATTTAATAAGTTTTGCATCTGAGTTGTGAATTAAAAGTAGTGAAAAAAAAACTGAATTTCGAATATAGTTTCGGAATGATTATTAGGAATAGTTGATTATTTATTAAGAATAAGAAACAAGAATGCACTATTTGATGAAGAAAACGCATAAACTATTTTGTGATATTAACATTTAGAATAAAATCGTTACATTTTTATAAGGTGGTGTACACGCATCCGTTATTTAATACTGCAATAAAACGTTAAGAAGAAACCATTTCATAAATTTAACGGTGAATAAACTCACTTCAATGAGAGTTTTACTACTCACTTCGATGAGTTTTTGTTGTAAATAAATGTGAATGCTATTATTGTAATCTCTGCTAAAATAATATTTAAAAAAAGATAAGCTGACCCGAATGTTTGCGTCTGCTCTGGGTCTACGCACAGTTCAGGATTCAGTTAATAAATTTCTGCAAAACACCACAATAGATGAACTGGATTAAATCGATATACAAGAGAGTCCATTTCATAAATTAAAAGGATAGAAGAGTGAATAAAGCTCACTTACATGAGTATTTTCAAAGCTCACTTCGATGCGTTTTTGTTGTAAATAAAAGTGAATCCTTTTATCGCATTTATCTGCTAAAATAATCGCATTTATCAGCTAAAATATAATAATAATAATAATAATAATAATAATAATTCATTTTCAAATGAGTTTCATTTAATTTAAAATTATTTTAAATGATTACATTATACCTGTTTAATCCCCCTATTGTCAATCTAGTAGTAGAGGCATTGTTATATACGGTAGAGGCCATTGTTATAAACGGTAGAGTTCTTTGTTATATTTGGTAGAGGCTATTGTTAAAAATCGCCGCAGGGTGGGCCAAAAACCCCATTTTATATCTACTTGTGTGTGTTAGGAGCACCAATTTTTAACATGTACCCATTCCTAAACCAATTTTGTTATGCTTTATAAATTATATGGGCAGGATGGGGGCCTTTTCCTTCTAATCTTAACTATGTTAAGAGTATTTATTATGAAATTTTTTCTGTACTTAGACTACAACATTTAATTTTGGTTGTTTTTGGGGGGAGGGGGTGGTGGTGAGGGGACAACCTGGCTTCCCCAACCATTGAATCTGCTAGTGGGTTCAACACTTTATTAACCTTCAATTTACATCTACATTATAAATAAATATATGTTGAATTTATCTTTTTAAGGAACATGGCTCCCAAGATAAAACGCAAAGCAACTTTTATTCACACCCCAGGGAAAATTAGTCCAGCAGTGAAGCAGGCCAAGGCTATATCACAGAAGTACAAAAGGGGAAAGCGAATGTCTCCGGGGAAGTCGGAACGTGTAAGGAGAGCATTGTATAATGTGAGTAAAAACAAAATGTCATTAAGAAAAGCCTCTAGAGAATATAACCTGTCATACAGTTTCTTACAGAGGAGATCTTCAGGTGAAGTTGAAATAGATGGTATCAATGGCCCATCTCCTGTGTTCACTCAGGCAGAGGAGGAGGCTTTTGCCAAGTGGCTTAGTGAAATGGCCCTAAGAGGCATGGGAATAAGACCTCGTGAGTTTTTGGATTTCGTTCAAGGACTTGTCTAAAAAGAGCAACGGAAAACACCATTTAATGATGATTGACCTGGGTTTGGATGGTACATGTCTTTCATGTCAAGAAACAAATCTTTAGTGTCATTGAAACCAGAAACCGCATTGGAGCTATGCAGATCAAAAGTCACAAAGGACAAAACAGACAGATGGTATTCCAGTTTCAGAGACTTTCTCATTTCTAAAAATTTAATTAACAAACCCTCAAGGATCTGGAATGCTGATAAGACGGGGTTTAATATGGGCAGCAACAAGTCGAAAGTAATTGGACCATCAAGAGTTGCTCGAGTCCCCAATGTTACAGCTGGAAAGCAAAGACTCACGGTAAGGTTCTGTGGAAGTGCATCTGGGCAGATGATGCCACCTTTCTTTGTCTACCCAGAGCCCAGACCTAGAGGTTATAACCCTCTTACCGGTTCCATAGAAGGCAGTGAGATTGCATTTACAAAGAAGGAGTGGATGGACGCAACAACTTTCGCCAAATCCATTGACCATTTTGACAAGCATGCTGGAACTAGGCCGGTGGCCAGGAACATGTTTGCTCCCCCCCACCCCCTTAGGGAATTTTGTAGACATAATTTTTCTGAGAGCCTGTTATGTCCTGGATATTTTGCAGTTTGTTTGCACTCTGGCGAGTGGGGCATAAGGGTGTTACGGACGTTTTAATATGTTACCCCTAAAATTTGTAGAAAAAATATATGGATTTTGAATCTTTAATTCCCATCTATTCCAGACACGATTTAATAAAACTTATATTTTTATATAAGGATGAAGTATTATCTGTTGATTGATGTAGTTTTCATTTCAAAATTTTTGCACTTAGGTAACATATTGAGTGTATAACATACATAACCCTTAAATGATGAAATTTAAGTCAGAAACTTACCTGTAGGATTTTTATTTGTAATCAAACTTTAGCAATAATACATGTTTTTGAAAGCTGCAAGATCAAACAATATAACACAGTGTGATTTTCTTAAAAATCACACTGGCAATCATAATAATTTTTCCATAATCTTATATGTTACCATATCGCTAATTCAAACATTATATTCATGTTTTGGGATAAATAAGCATAAAATATAAAGTTTAATTAAATTATTGAGCTTTATAAATGTAAATGTCCTTGAAACTTGCATGACTTCAAATTTTCAACATACATAACATATGTTACTTATTAAAATAAGGCCTTTTTCCTTGTTTTTATTTATTTTTAATTTTGTTAGCTGATATCTATTTGAAGAAATTAACTATGTGTGCTCTGTGCAATCTCCTGATGTTTGTTATCCCTGTGTAGATTTCTAATTACATTCACAGACGTTTTTTAACTAATATTACTGATTGAATGAAGTATTTTCTCTAAAACTGATATTATTGTACAAAGAGCTGATTACATTTACAAAACTGTATCACGACTATGCAATCATTTTAGATTAAACTATAAAATAATAATAGTAAGAAGTTTATAGTGTATACTATGTTATGTTATGTTATGTGGTTAAAATGTTAAAGCTTGTCCATTGTAAACCTTCAAATCTCCGTAACATATGATTCCGAAGTTACAATATTGACAAAGTACAATGCATTTATAAATTAAATTCTAAAAAAAAATAATTTTAAGAATTGGTTCCAAAAAAGTAAAAAGACAAGAGATAAAATGTTGCTTTGAAAAGTGTTCCAAATAAATCTAATTAAAATTAATTATATGTTACCTAATTATTTAAATAATGTTTTTTAGAAAGATCACGTAGAATAAAGAAAATAAATTTCTAAACCGTGTTTTAGTTTGTATCTAGATTACCGTAGAGTCATTCATAATGTGAATATGAACTTTCTATAAACTATATTTACTAAAAACAAGGTTGAAAGCACCAGTTCTGGTCTTTTAGAGCAATAATAACTGACATTGCTGTTAAATAAAACATGTGAAATAAGAAAAATAAATTTTCCTAAATGAAACATTATTTTTTCCATTGTTCAAAGAAAGCTTAAGAATTTGTTAAGAATTCCTTAAGATCTTTGTAGAATGTTATTTTTCTTAAAGACAAATAAGTGTTAAAGAGAAACATCCTAATTTGAAAGACAATCTGTGTAATGCAGGTGATGGTAAGCTAATAGACAAGTTAACGTTGACTTATGTATAATAATTTTTTTTGGTAAAAAATTCTTTTACTTGAGTCAAAAAAATTGCTATAAAATGCTCATGCTGTTTCAATGTTTACAAATTCTACACTGAACCTTAGTATTTTAGATGAATAAAACTACTTTTAAAAACATTTCGAACATCAGATAATTTAATCCACTAATTTGTGTAAAGTTTAAATTAAGTAGCTTTTAAATTTGTTATAAATCAACTTTAACATAATACATTATAATATAAAAAATATTTATCAAAATGTTAATTAACTTATCTTTTGCAGTTTCTTGCTTTTCTTTTCTTATTATTTTGCTGATTATTAAAGTAAAAATTGGTAACATATTATAGGATGAACTAAAGACATAAATAGAACAATAAAACGATAAAAAAATGTTAATTTTGTTTATTCTTTTTTTTCTACATTTTGTTAGAACAAATTAATGTTGTCTGTCTCAATCGAGAGTATATGGACTTAGCTTTAGACTGGATGCAACAGCCCGTGATTAGTGCAAACGTAAGCTGTATTACAATGTTGTCACTGAGCCATATTGATAGGTTTATTGTTAATATAAAAAGATTTAAAATAGGACGAACTTGAACCATCTACATCATACACATTTATTTCAAGACATATTGGGCAGTACACAGATCATTAACCTCTAAAGTTTAAATACAGTTAAATTAAAAATACATTACTGTTTAATATCACCAGCATCAATACCTTAATTTCCTTTTGTAACATAATTCTTAATATATATTACCTATTTTAATACACGATACATAAAGTGCAGGAAGGTTGGTAACTAAAATACGTTCTTTTGGGTAACATATTTAGAAATGGTGATTTATGATATGGTATTTATTTTTATTATGATATAAAGCTAACTTATCATTTAAACTCATGAAGAGGTGTATTTAAACAAAAACAATTACACCAATATTTAAAATTTATTAACCATATGCATAAGTATAATATATAGCATAATACTAAAGTCACATATAACTTAAGTTATAGATAATATTAACAAAGTGTTTAACACAGTTTAGCTTTAAATCACACAATATGTCTTTCAGAGTTTATTTCTTTATAATTAATTTTATTTATAAATATTTTATTTGCTATCTTTGAGATGTTTTTTCCATTGTTTTTTTTTCTTCAAATATTTTGGTTTTTGGAATTTACAAATATATGTATTTATTAACATACATTAAACAAGAAGTGTGTCTCAATGTGTCGTTATTAAATTTAAATTCTGCATTCTTATTTATATTAATGAATTAAGCAAATAAAACAGAAATTACTTGCTAATGTAAGTAAGAAATGTTTCATACAACTTTTCAAACTAGGTTTTGATGTTAAGTAACATATCTTAATGACTACTTATAGACCTACACCTTAGGTAGCAGATGTTTTATTGCATTAAAAATTAAAAAAAAACATCTTCCTGGTGTAGAAAAAATAGTTTTATTTCAGAACTTTTATAATTGCCAATTATTTCTTCAACGCATAAAATTTTATCAAAGGTCACATATTCAAACAGGCGTTACGGTAAAACGCCCCACTCGCCAGAAAGCAAACCAATTGCAAAATGCGAAGAATGGGATAGGCTTTCAGAAAAACATACCCTTCAAAATTCCCCCAGGGGGGAGGGGGGTCTTTTGGCAGCTCAAGGTCTAATACATTTATGGCTTGTTTTCCCATTTTCTTTTCTTTCGGTAACATATTTCAATATGCGTTAAGGGCTTATGTCTCAATGTATATCACTGTATTACATTTGTCCTGAATTCTCATTTATCTTACTATATTTTACTTATACGCACAAATTACTTGCTACTGCACGTAAGAAATGTTTCAAACATTTTATTTTACTAGGTTTTTATGTTAAGTAACATAACTTAATCACTTTTTTAGACCAATACCTTAGGTTACAGATGTTTTATTGCATTAGTAATGTAGATTAGAGCTTCCTGGTGTAGAATAAATAGGTTAATTTTAGAACTTTTACAATCGTCAAATATTTCATTCTTACACAAACTTTTTTCAAAGGTAACATATTCAAACAGGCGTTACGGAAAAACGCCCCACTCGCCAGAGTGCAAACAACTTGCAAAATGCGTAGAATGGTATAGGCTTTCAGAAAAACATACCCTTCAAAATTCCCTTAGGGGGGGAGGGGGGTCTATTGGCAGCTCAAGGAGAGCGCCCTGTTATACTTCTTATTGACAGTGTCAGTAATCATATAGATCTGTCAGTGTTTTCAGACTCTACATCAAAAGGCATACAACTCTACAGAATTGTTCCTAACTTAACCCATTTGATGCAGCCAATGGACAAAGGTTTCTTTGGACCTCTAAAAATAAGTGGCATTTAATCGTACGCAAATACAGTCGAGAAAACCTAGGGAAAAGCATAAACCGAGAAAACTTTGCTGAAAAGCTCACAGAAGCTTTCATCCTCTTATACAAACCCCTCACTGTTATTAATGCATTTAGATCATCAGGTATTTATCCGGTGGACAGCAGTGCCATCAGCAGCGAATTATTGAAACCGGGACTAACATTCGCACATGAAAGCTCCGAAGAAACCACACTTAATGAAAGCATGCCTACTAAGGAACCAAAAACATCACATCAGTCTGATGCTCAAGGTGCCCTAGAAGCATTAGAGTGTGCCCTTTCAACACATGTTAGGTTGAAATACAAAGAGAGAGTAAATGAAGGGTATGATGTAGAAGAAAGCTCTCCTTGCTTTACAGTGTACAAAAAGCTTCACAGTAAAGCTCACTTCAAATCAACAGATGATTCTGAGCAAAGTGGCAACACATCATTAAAGGGTCTGTATCTGTTGGACTCAACAGTCTTGGCACTAGAAAGTGGACAGCATAGTACAGAAGTAAACCAAGAAGAAAGAACACAGACAACGTGTACAGATACACAAAGGGTAATTCCTGGAAACAGTAGCAAAGATTCCTATTTCTCCTCGGCTTGGGATATTCCTGGAACTAGCAAAGATACACTCATTTCCCCTGTTGTTCGTGAAGCCCTTGTCTATCCACAAGAACAAGGGGGTGACAAAAAAAGAAACGTCGTAGACTGCTTGACAACTTGCCTGATAATCTGACATCAGAAGATGCAATAAGGAGAATGTCTCTGCAGCAAGTTGCAAAGATTGAAACATTTGCAGAAAGAGAGAAAAAGGCAAAATTGAGTTTTGAGAAAAGGCTTCAAACCTATAAATCTAAAGGATAAAAAAGTCCAAGGTGTGCACAAAGAAAACAAACGGAAAGAAACGTGAAGCAAAAAGCACTTGCTGTGACAAACAGAGCAAGAAGGAAGACATAGAATTTTGCAAAGGTTGTCTTATGACATGGGAGGAGGACATGGAGTCAGGAAGAGACAGTCTATGGATACAGTGTAACATATGTGACGGCTGGTTGCATTCAGACTGTATTGCAGAGCTTGTTGCAGAAGATGAACCATTCCAGTGCTCTGACTGCACACTGAAAATGCGGTAAACAAATGCTCAAATATAGCAACCAGTGTTAATAATAGTTGCAAAACACTTTTGTTTTCTCCAATACAGGAGACCATTAGGATTTACAAATATGTTACATAAACAGTATGGACAGCATATACATTATGTACATACTATATATAGAATTATAAATAAAATTATTTGGCATAAACTGTTCATAACAGTGTACAGTACTATACTATAATAATAAAAATAATAATGCTTTACATTGACCACAAAATAATCAGACATTCAAAATATTTTTGTAATACATTAAACAAACTATGCAGTAAACATGCACAATGGTTGTGTATTCTGTTTTGTTAAGTAATTTTCATTATTAAAAATAAAGCAGCGGAACACAATGTTAAGAACGCTGTATTATAATTTGGTCTATCTTGGTTGTTAACTTCAGTGTAGCAAAACTTGGGGTATTTGTCAAATGACTGTGTCAGTAATTGCTGAAATAATGAGTATAGCACTGTGTCTTATTTTACCCTCGGACACAGAGTATCTGGTGGCTATATTGGATTCATGCATGTCCATCTGTCTGTCTGTCCGTCTGTAGACACAGTCTTCTCTGCCTATTTCTAAGCCAGTATTGAATGGAATTAGGCCAAACCCTACCAGAATTACAAGTACCAAGCCTAGTTGTGCATGCCATTGGTGTGTTCAGAACCAACGATTGTTCAGTGAGTTATGGCCCTCGATAGTTTTACAGTATTAAATACTATAACAGAGCGGCTATCTCGGGGTATCACGTTCAATGACAGATCTTCTTTTTTCAGCCCCTAGACGATCCAGTTGAACACGATCAACAGGCAGAAGGTTCGGAGAGTGCTCTTATTAGAAGTGAAGCTGATGAGCCAGACGTTTAAGTCATTGAAGTACAGAAATCAGTTATCAAGGGGTACCATGCTTACAAGATTAGGCCACCATTTACAGAGCCCCCAACGCTTTTAGTTCATAGGGAGTACTCAAACATTAAAGATGTGAATGCTTGTTTGGTGTGGATACCACCCTTAAACCAGTTTAAGAAAAATATGTACTCAATGGTTACTGATGCCAAACGTGTTCTTAAATTAAGTGATGTTGCACTTTTGCCTATTGGACATATTTCGAGGACGTTGGCAGGATTGTTTCGTTCTGTATTAGATAAAGGTGGTGAAATATTTGCTGAGTCAACAGGCGAACCAGTTCCTAGCTTTCCACCATGGCCTGCACAAAATGAAGGAGGGGGTGTGGTTATTCCGGAAACATATTTTACATATGCGAAACAAAACATTAAAATGATTACATCTCAGTTATCAGGGATAACTTCTTCAGTAAAAGAGTGTACTGAAATGGCGATTGTATCAAAGTAGGAGGCAAAAAAACTGTGACCGGGAGTTAAGACAGTTATTAAGAAAGTGCATTTGATTAATGTTTTCCTTTTTAACCCTTTCCTCCATATATACGCCTTTATACGCATTTACGACCAGTGTAGATCGAGATTAGCTGGCCCATCTGTGTTGTCTGATCAGAATTTACACTGTTTGCTTTATTATTTATTAGGTTATTTCTGACAAAAAGACAAAAAAGCGAACAGTGCAGATACTGATCAGACGGCACGGATGTGCCGGCTAATCTGGTTCTAAACTGTTCGCCCATGCAATCAATGTGTATCTATGGAGTACAGGGTTAAACATGTTCATTTTACCTTGCAGGAACAAGGTTGCCCTGTTGTTAAGAATATGAATAATTGTGTACTCGAAACACTGTTTTCTAGTCATCTAACTAATTAGACATTGTATACATGTACATTGTTGCCTTTTTTAATATGAGTATCAAACCGTTTGTATTTAAAAGTTTTCATTTTGTTCTAAACTTTGACCAAAACTACTACTTGACATAATTATACACCACAATCTTGTTTGATGGGCTAGTGTAACTTTCTGGGAATAATTTTATCAGTCAATTTTATGTTCAACTTAATTATGTTGTGTAACACCCATTTATATTTCTGTATCTGTATTTGGTACGGTGTTGGGCCTATTCAGCAAAATACATCGGGCGGCGCTTAGTCATGAAGGGCAGATTTGAAACCCTCTACTGTTTTTGCGCGGATCACACAACTATCCTGCTGGTTCCAGTCCAAACACGTTTTCACGAAGAAAGAATGTCTAAGTTTCTCTGTATTGCTCTTTTTAACTAAAAATCCTCTTTCACGATTTATTGCTTATTTTTCAATAATATTTAAGGATGTACAGTCTCTAAATTGTTTAACTTAAACACGTCTCTTTGGTTTTTCCTCAGTAAGGTATTCAGATGGTGGGAGTGCTGGCACCAGGCACTCGGCCACTTTAAACAGGAAGATCAATCTATTTCTACGGCGATGGTCCTGTAGTAGGGGGAGTTTCAGCTTAACAGTTAACGTATCAGATACACAACCGTCGTTTCTACATTTGTAATCCCCTGTAATGAAACGAGCCACTTGGCGTTGGTTGTACTCTTTCTAATTTACGAATATCAGATTGGGTATGTGGGTCCCAGATTATTGCTCCATAATCAAGTACATGTACTTTGTTCATAATGTGGTTTGTTACTGAGTCGAAAGCTAAAGATATGGGGAGCTGTGACACTTTTTTATCTTATATTTCTTCATTTATTTATTTTGTTTTGTTTTGTATGCAAAAGATAATTGCATTTGATATATTTTAGTTCTTTAACTGTTTTTATTTGCTTTTTTGTATGCATTTGGGTGTCGCTATGTGCTGAGTTGCTTCTGTTAGATATTTGAGTTTTGCTTTTGCCACTCGAAGATGGACTACGTGGAGAAGATCGAGAGTTTAATATTGGCTTAGTATTTGGTCTTTGATTAGATTTGAACAAAAACCAAGTATTTAATACAATTAACATACACTGAGAATCAAAAAAATTAAACAGGCATTGGAAACTTTACAATGCGTATAAATATTATGCAGACTAACATCATATTAACATACATGCACCTAGCTAACACGCCTATATTGGTTCCATATTGGCTATATCAGTGCAAGCCCATATAGGCTTGTCCATACAGGACCATTTTTGGCAAGCTCATGTGGGTTTGCTCATTAAGAACCAATATGGTTACCAAATGGGAACTACGTGGGCTGGCATATCTGATAAATATGGAAAATAAGTGGGCTAGCCCAAATTAAAATGAGGCTCGTTCAAATATTAGCATTGACATGAACTTATTAACAAAGCGAATGGTGGGAAGGTTTATCAAAGAGTACGTGCAGCATATATGCAGAACTATTTTAGTAGGTTTGATATCGGGTTGGCTCTGAACAACAGCTGCTATAGAACAAATACCGTGGAAACACAAGGTTTATCGCTTAACTGCGGAAAAAATGCAATATGTTAATTTATATGAAAATTAATTGCAAAATAAAACTTTTAAAACAACATGCCGACCAAAGTTTTTTCAAAAACAATACATAATGAAAAAATAACAATGGTCAATATACTTTATTCCAACTAACACTCCGAATAGTAAATGGCACAGTCAGAACTCTTTTGACAAATAAAGCTTCCAAAGCGATGGAAGTCAACAATTTAAACGACGTTTGTGGTAATGATCATAACTCAAAACTAAACCATAATTAGTTAGCAAAAGATAAATTAGAGCGTAAGTTTATCCTACCTTCCACTATGCATCAAATGTTATATTTTTCTACACTATATCTATACAGTTTATATCTAAATCAAATTCAAATAGGCTAACAGTGTATTTGATGATTTAGTCTAATGTTAACCCTTTTTCTTTTAAAGCGTGTAACGTTGCAACTATTTTCTTACGGACTTCCTTATAACGTTGTCCCTTAGGTATTGGCTCCCTGACATGAAAAGTGATCCATAATTCCATCAAGAAAACCGTGCCTGCCAGTCCAACTAAAATAAAAGCATTTCAGTACATAAGAATTGCATAAAGTTAAAAATAGAAAACAAAATATTTAGATATTATGCAAATAATAAGAATAAGGAAAAGAGAACAGGTTATGTTTTGCCTGTTACATCACGAAGGTGGCTTAGATTAAATGTGTGACAAGTGCAAGTGCAAGTCCAGATCAGTCTGCACATCCGTGTAATTTGTTCTGGATCTAACCTGTCCCAAATATGCCGATTACTCATTCTCAGGAGAATTTGGAATTTGATGTCATGATGAGAAAGTTTTATCTAGTGTGTATGCGATCACGAAAAATTTATGGTAAAAAGGTGAAATATGCATATCAGGGATCGCCACATTCAGAAAAACAGCCTCCCCACACAGTTAAGAAGAAGAGAGAGGGAGAGAGCATGGTTAATAAAATGATCAGTTTTTAAAAAAAGGACACCACTAACAATAAACAAAAAAGAGAACTCGTGGGGTTACCGCCTTGGAACGGTCAGTGGCAAATCATATTGCCACTGGGGGTTTAAACCAGGTTCTACGGTGCACCAACCTCACACTTGCCCCAACAGGTTCTCATAACACAAAACAAGTACAAGTTGTCTTGGTGAAAAAACTCCAACCCACTTATCGGCTCAACAATGTTGCCTGCAAAAGCACATAAACATATAAAACATAAGAAGCTAATAGCATTGCAAAGCCAAAGGGCGGGTACTCAATGATCTTACCGAGACCAGAGCTCCTGGATTAAAATCAGCAAGAACACGATGACAAGGATAAAAGAAACAAATCGAGCTTCTAGGTTCTTTTAAGAAAAGATTTCCCCATAAACATTCATAAACTCTTAAACACCTGCCACAGTCGTGCAACCAAAGAGGTAAGCATAATGATCAACTGTAGAAGGGTTAATCACCAGGCCTGCAGAGCGATGTTAAATATCATGTTGGTAACCTTTCTTTTTAAATTTACAGATGGTTTTTACGAATAATCGGGAGAAATTAACATTCCCTTTTATCTTCTTGAGTTAAATTAAATCTCCATAAAAAAAACTGGCTGTGAAATACCTTGTTGCAAAAGTGATTTTAAATGTGTAGTACTGAGTCCAACAAAGATTTTACAGCTAAGATGTTTAACACAGCTTTATTGTCAGCATTCATACTCGATGCTATACATGTAATTTGTAATGTTCAAGAGTGTCGCTTTTTAGATTTCTAAAGTTTGTGCAAATAAACATGAAAAACCTGTTAAAATACGATAATACATTTGTTTTGATTTAAACGTCACTATTTGTTTTTATAAATGTAAAACTATGTAATAACCCGTTTATAAACATTCCTATAAATATTAATATTTGAAAACAATCACTAATGTTTGTCATGTTTATATGTTAAAGTGTAATGTTTGCTACATTGTTAAATTTACATATTATCAGCAACCAATGACTTTATAATTCATCTTTGGTTATATGTTTCGTTTTGATTGTTAGGATGTTGTGTTTTTATTTATACGTTGTGATTTATCATCAGCTTCTTCAGAAAATTACTAAAATGCATATCTGAGAAATTGTGTGCATATAATCATAGTTATGAAATTTTACAAACACTTATTAAAAGTTTTATATTAGCCCATTTGGCTTTGCAATGCTATTATCTTCTTATGTTTTATATGTTTGTGTGCTTTTGCATGCAACAATGTTAAGCGGATGGGTGAGTTGGGGTCATTTCACCAAGACAACTTGTACTTGTTTGTTGATATGAAAACCTGTGGGGACAAGTGTGAGGTTGGTGCACCCTAGAACCTGGTTTAAACCCCCAGTGGCAAATTGTTTTGCAAATGACCTTTCCAAGGCGGTAACCCCTGAGGATTTCACTTCCGTTAATTGTTTGTGGCGTCCATTTTGAAATTGATTATTGTAATACTTTGCTCTCTTTTCCTTTCTACTTCTTGGCTGTGTGGGGAGGCTGTGTCTGCTGGATGTGGCCATTCCTGATATGCATATTTCACTTTGTCATAAACTGTCAGGTAAGCGCATGATATTAAACAGAACTCCCTGAGACGACTTATTATTCTAAATTGCAGACTCCTTATAACATTTTATTTTTCACTTAGGAGTGTGTAATGGTCGATACTAAGTACATCTTAACAATAATTTGAAAGCCCTGCACCAAGTTTTCCCATTTTATTGATCTGATGATATAACACGAATATTAAATCCTTTCATTTTTTTAAATTAACCCAAGTACAGGTATTATCAATGTTAATTCTCAAAAGTATTAGAAGTGTTTCCTAGTGTCATTTGGATTAATTAATATCTGTCTGCAATTCAAATATGTTATCGAATTTCTTGAATTAAAAAAACGCATTTGTAATGAGAAACATCTAAGAGGATTATTACTTATATGATATTTAGTACTTTATCTAACTTCCGCATGATTTACAAATGTTTTTCTTCATTCAAAACAATGTTCATGCTGGTTTTTTATGTTAAGGCACAGGTATCGTACATTTCAATGCAAAACAAAAACAGTGAAGAATGTCAGTGCTTCTTTCACGGGTTATTACAACTTCATGCATCTTTTGATGTTAAAGATAATTTTCAGCATTGTATTTCAATATGTGTTCTGTCAAATTTAAATAAAATAAAGTAATTAGGGAAAACTTTTTTTTACTTTTTCTTCTTGCCAATATCCCAATTCTCCTGAGAATGAGTGTGATATCCCAATACTTAAAGAACTGTAAAATTTAATGGTTTACATTACATAGATTTGTTAGTATCATGTCGTCAAAAAGTAAAACTAAAATAATTAGTACGATAAGCAAATATTTAAAGGATGCTGTGAGTTGACTTGTTCTTACCTTACAACCTGAAACTGTTTCTTAAATACGACTATGTTAATGCACCTATAGATTGCCACTACTGTATCATGTAAATCAATGCTTAATGTTTCGTTATTATTATGTGCTTTTATACTACTTGTGTCTTAAATACGATTACGTTAATGAACTTATTGCCATTACTGTATCATGTAAATCAATATTTTGTGTAACTGTTGTTAGCTTAGATACTATTTGTTCTGTCTTTGTCATATATTTTGCATCACAAATGGCCAAAGGCAAGATGTTGCCGATTTGCCACTAATGAATAAATGACTGTTTACGCAACTACTACTGGAGACACTGTACGGTGCTGACGGCATCAACAAGGAGCTGGAGCAAGATGCATTATCTATCTAAATCGTTTTTTATATTAAACATCGAATATGTTTTTATGATTGTATATTTAGCTAATGCACATATGTTTATTGATTTTAAATGATATGTAAGAATTTTAAAGTGGTAAAATTTATTTTACCTAATATTATGTGATTGCACTTTATAAATGACATAACATAACTGGCGATTTACTGTTTGTTTTATATTATATTCCTATTTGTCGTATATAATATTTTTCAGTAAGGCAACATATTTTTCCAAATGTCTGACGGTTTGAGTGTAATGATTATTGCCAGAATTGTTCGGGAATATGCAACAAATAGGATAATATAGAAATAGGAAGGAATATAATTTAAATTGTTTCAAAGATATACATTTGGTTACATACACTCAACAAAAGTTCTAATTGGTCACTTTTGTTCGTAATATTTGATTAGAAAAGCATTGAATTCACTTTTTATTTATGATCATATGCCAACAACAGTCTTCAACTTAAGCTTTAATCTTGTAATAATTGATTTTGGAACAGTTTGGCAAGAGTTATCCTTAATTTTGCTAAACATGCATTTTAAGCATAAAAAGGTCAAGCAAACAGAAATTTGCTCTTAATTCCTTGTTTTGTTTTAATATGACCCCTCATTAGTAGGAAAAACAGAAATGATTAATCAATAGCACATTTGTTTAAATAAACCCCTTTTAAAGTATCAAATTTTAAAATTACCTCCCTTTCAATTAAAGACTGTTCTAATTTTGACCCTGCGGTGTACGTTAATGGTGTTGGATTATTAAAGAAAACAATCAATACAGATTAAAAAGACATTAGATGATTGGTTTCAAGACAAAACAGTTCTTTCCACAACCTCTCTTGACGAAGGGAAGAAACGAAACTAGCATACATTGTAAACATATAAAATTAATGACCAATTAGAACTTTGGTTGAGTGTACATATACCAAAAGCTGAATGGGTAATGAAATTAATTTGAATTCATATACATGCAAACGCTAAGAAGTTATAATTTATTATAATACAATTTCAAACAAAATTTAGAATATAAAGTAGAACTCTTCTGTAAAGACCATTACGGTAATCATTTGATATTTTGATAATTTACGTTTTCAAAACTACAATATACAACTACCTTAGGAAAAGAGCACATTCGGGCCGAATCAAGACAATACAGATTTTTATTAAAACTGTCATAAACAAAAACGAGTTCATGTATACTATGCAGAGATTGGATATAAGTTATTGATTACATCACTAGATTATGAAAAAATATCTGCCAGTGATTAGGTCTACGTGCAAGTCAAAGTTATCCGAATGATAGAACTCAACGATTATGTCGATATATGTATCTGGCGATTAAATAATTAAAATGTGCGGGGCTTTATTTGGCGAAGATTTAAACCTTCTAGTGATCAATTGTAACTTGAGGTTTTTGATAACCTTTGTCACGCAATCTATTATAGTACCGGTTTATTGCTAAGATCACTTACAATCTTTTTAAATAATTAATGACCTTAAAAATTATATATATCCCATCCAATATAGGTTTGAATATTTTTCATTCACCTGAAAAAATAGTTCTCGGTTATTAAATTTTTGTGGCGATCTCCGTTATATGCAGGATTTATATTGTTAGATCCCTTGCCATAATTCTATAGAGCCCTCGCAAATTGTATGCATACCTGAGATTCCATTATCAGAACGAGGCTGAGTGACCAAACAAACTGACCAGCAATATGGCCACATCAAGGAGTAGTGCTAGACATTGTTGTATTTCCACGTGTATCAGATTATAGATTCACTGACAAAATAAGTTTCCATAAATTTCCAAAATATTAAAACTTAAGAAAAGAATGAAAAGAGAAAATAAGGAGAGATCAGGGTCCATTTTCATGTGATATTTACATGTATAATCTATGAGAACATATCAAATAAAAATATAACTGTGATTATTTAACACATATGAACTTAATTAAATTAAATTAATTAACAAAAGATAATTGTTTGTTCTTGGTCTTAGGTCTTATATTTCCATTATTTTATAGTCTATCAGCTTTTAATGCAAATATTATAATTATAATCTCATTTATGACATTTACCGTAAATCTTCAACTAAACATTTTCATCCATAACTGCTTCAACTGTAGTATGTTTAAATCATTCTAGAGATGATGACTAAATTTTTTTAAAGGACTCCAAACAGGCCGGCCCAAGCATACGAGTTAACTTCTTGGTTTAAGTACTTTGCATATTCTGATGCTGCTATTGGCTCTGATGCTATTCTATGCCGCATTGCTTCATTTGTCACTGGTCACTCTGGAATAAAGGCCTTTCAGTCGACATCATCTCCACGTATAGGTTTGAAAAGTGTAGATTTCGCTTCTTGTGGAGTTGATGTTAATGTAGACTGAGTGGGTACTAACAGTTAATTACCGACCGGTTGTTTGGTGTTTCATATCTTTTCTGCGAGTAATAGCACTCCTTACACAACTGGATTGCCATCAAATACTGGAATTAAAATTAGAATAACTATGGTACAGACTGTTTCTTGAAGGAACTTTCTTCCAGGTCAAGTTATTTATTGGACCCCTGATGAGAAAGGTTCAATCCATGAGATAAAATCTAAGGGATCAAGATTATCAAGTTATTTGTTTACTGTACTGACTTAGTAAGTAGCCCTTGTATGAAGTAGTGTTGGAAATTTGAAAGAAACAAGTGAGAATTTTTGTATAGCCTTAAGAATCGAAAGCAGGTTACAGATGCAAAAGGTTGTGAACTTATATTGTACCAAACATATGAGCTAATAATAAGAATGACTAGGAAAAAGCATTTTCCTGATAAGCTTTTAATGTAGTTTTCACAAAAATATCTGAAACCTCTGTCTAGAGATTTCTAGCAGATGATCTTGTGGTACTACTTATGTAACTTTTAACAAAAGAAAATGAAATATCTGGTATTAATGATAAATTTTGAGATTTATAAAATGCCATAGCTTGGGAATGTAAACAATCAACTTGCTCACTCAGCCTCGTTCTGGAAAATCACTTTATATTCATGAGATAATATTAAGACTGGTCTATTCTATTCCGTTCCGCAAATTCCTTGTTCATTTAGGGCAAACCCAATCTGTTATCTGGGGAATGGTGTTTATCGTAAAATCCACATTGAACGTTCCACAGCTTAATTACTTGTTGCACAATGAGTAGTAGGATTAAATATCAGTTTATAACTTCCAAATAAACTCATTTACATCAATCAAAGTGAAAACCTGGTTTGCCTTTTTTACAAATCGTCACAAAGCGGCCTAATATCATCTTGAAATGATATCTTGAAATGAACTGGTTTAAACATACCAAGTTTATCTTAAAGAGTTTCACTATTTCAAACAAATCTAACTTAAACCTCTCTGTCCTCCTTGCTCTAGTATAACGTTTATTTGCAAGATTTTAACAATTTAAAATATAAACAACTTACACACGATAATATAAAGGAATAACCTGTACATCCCAGTGTTATCTCCAGCTTTATGCGATACTTCCGTCTGAAAATATAATTGAGTAAATACATGTAAATGTACAGTTACTGTATATGTATGGTGCATATTATATCTTGCAAAAGCTCTTGGCTATTATGTGAAGCAGATGTGTTATGTTCCTCCATGTCTGAAGGTTTGTTCATTGGTTTTCTATTTTACGTAGTAAGTAAAGTTTTAAGTTTTCATTATCTTCTTGTCATGTCTGTAATATAATGAGCAACTACAGCGCTATCAAATCGTACTCGATGAACCTTTCAGAGGGTCAGTGTGACATGCTTAAACTGGACACACTGCCTGCGGATAGGGTCAGCCGGTACAATCACTGTATCGGCTTGTTATCGCTATGGTTGCAGATTGTTTATTATTACAATAGTTGTATAAACTGGTCTACATATACTGGACAGTTTTCTCTATTTGCAATGTTTGTCTCTCCTTAATTATATTATTTGAAAATAGGGATTTATTTTTAACTTTGCAATTTGTAGAAAACAATTTTTAAAAGTTGTTAAAGAATGAGGTAAAAGGCCAACAGAAATATACTGACACTATGCACATAAACGCTTGTCAGCGAAGCTCTCTATACAATAGATGGAAAAGGGAACATTGAAAGCCAGATAACACGACAAATATTGAAATATTACAGGCACTGTTTGATTGAGTCTGTTCATTAACAGTAACAGAACTGCATATATCATGCCGCCTAGGTTGAGCGCAACTCGATATGAACTTACAGAAATATAACAATCGTGCTCAATGACCTTCAAACGCGTAACAGCATTGATTGAATGTATTGGGCTACTTCAGTTTGCGTCTCTGAAATCCAATTCCAGACAAATAGCCAGTTTTTGCGATAAACAATGAATTCATAGTTACGAGTCTTTCAAACGTGATGTTAATTTTACCTTATTTATTGCTCCATTAAGATTCTGTGTGAACAAAATATCATAAAGTAATTCTTCTTAAATTACTCTGACTTGTGGTGTCATTCAAATGTCCGTGCAAACAATCGTGCATTCATAAATATCCGTGGGGAACTAATATAAATTGCTTTATAAATTAAACTGTTTTCATTCGCATTTGGAACACTTCTAATTACTTACTGAATTAGTCGTAGATCTTGACGTGCAAATAAAAACATCGCATACGTTTCTGCTGTCGTTGACGGAGGCGATCGAAGTCGAATGTGTGTCACAAATCAGTGGACACTGTAAAGTAAGAGGATGTGTTGGCACCAACATAAACTAAATTACTTATACACATACTTAAAACATTCGATTGATATTTTTTAGATTAAAGGCCGACTTCATGATCGTATTAATTGCATCCAAAAGAAATACTTAGTACTAACGATAAATATTTTTAATTAAACAATCCCTGAAACTTAAAGTATATCTTATAGATTGCTAGATACTACGATGTTTGAATTTTTTTTTTCAAAAGAATACTATTAATTTAATTGACTTGCTTTGGGATGAATGCCAGCCATAGAAATAAAATTCATTTTAAACTTAATCTAAACGCTACATAAACGACTCCTCCGCTGAGTGTGAGGAGGCCTTACGATGCAATATTTGGGCGTTATGGAGTTCTTCGATGTATATATTTTTAAAGAAACGTTTAAGAATTTTTATCGACTAGGTCTTACTTTTTTCAGAAATTTTAATAAATTTGCATATTTCTTACTTTGTTCTTGATTTCTTCCAAGTCTGAATAAAGATGTTCAGGTAAAAAGTACTGTGTCTGACAAGGCAAACTACTCGAGTTCGTCTGTTTTGATGAAAAACATTCAATGCAATGTTGTCCGATGTCAAAATATGAAAAGCTACGGTGCGAAGCTCCAGTATTATTGGTTAGCTGTTCAACAGTTCCAAATTCTATCAACACGACCATGCTGAAAATTGTACTAAATAAAACAAAAAGCCGGAGAAGGCAAAACAGATAAGTCTTTCGTTCTTTACAAATGTGCTTTTGTAAAACATCTTCCACGTGTCCTGGAACTCGGCTTGATAGATTGGTAGGTTCGCTATTTTCATGCCCACTTTCTATTCCAGTTCTCAGTACGTTTATTGTGTCAGAGACTACATCAGCAATATCGGTAGCAACGTCAAAATCATCGGCTACTTCTACATAATCTCCAAATACCTTCTCAACGCGAATTGAAAGATTACTTTTATTAAAGTTCACATAATCAAGCTCACTTTGAAAACGCTTTAGTAGTTGCCCCAATACTTGTAAGATGCAGTCAGAAACACGATTTGTGTCATTTTCGCAACACTGTTCATGCAAAAATACCAAGCATTTAATGGCATAAGAAGGAAAATCAAAGATAAGTTTTGAACGTAAACTAGTTTGACGTGTTCCAATCGTCCCAGTTTGAATTCTTTCGGGTAGCTGTCTCACAAAATATCTCACTTCTTCGTTTCCATCTTTGCCATTAATTAACAACTTTAACAGTCTGTACACCATTTTATGTTTTTTTGACATGAATGTTAGCATGTAATGCTTTTCAGATTCCGTAACAGTGGATACAACAAAAGTTCTTCGTATCGGGTGATTTTTGTATATTTGCATTTTGAGAATACTTCCAGTATTTCCAATGATTTTCACCCAGTCACAGAAACGAATATTCAGATCAAACCATAGATTGTTTTGGAGTTGACATCTATATGCCGCAGAAATGTCAATATGAACTATATCCAGTTCATCGTTAATACTTGTTGGAATATGCAGTTCCAGTTTAGATGCAGGTCCATGCAAACCAATATACTCACAAGATAGACCTGGCACATTATGGTTTTTAACAACTTCCTTTAAGCGTTCATGAAACTCATTAGAGAGCGTCATAAGTTGCCCCTCTTCACGCTCATCACTTGAAGTGTTGCTCTCTTTTAACACATAAATAAAATCAAACTCGTCTGGATTTCCATTTTTGGTCCTTTCATAGAAACTACCAACTTTTAAAAAACGAGTTTCTGTATAAGCATCTTCTATGTTAATGGATACAACAACACGCTGAATCAAAGTCTGAACCGAAGATTCTACGTACTTCTGGATAACGTCGACCTTATCCTGATTGATTTTGAACTCGCAATAATTCCGATACAGTTCTTGTAAGTAAGATTCAGTCAGGTCAGCATTGTAGGCATGCCCAGGACGGCTTTGCGATAATAAAGTCAATTCATCACATTCGATATCTACACTCGTATCTGTATTTGTAGCCATATTGACGAATGACCATCAAAGGTGACTCAACTATACATTCTGAAAAAAAACAACATTATGTCAGTAATCAAAACATAAGCAGTAGCCGCTTTTCCACATTTATAAGAACACTGGAATTATGCATTGTGTAAATGTCGTGTGAAAAAAATGTGTACAACACACTAAGCTATTTGATAAAGAGAGCAGGATTTTCTAAAAAGCTAGATATTCACTGCTTAGTGGTAAAATTGGATAATTTTTTTTAATTTTAGAATATTATTTAACTCTTTAACAGTATGAAGCTGCAGCACATTAGTAAAATCTGTATACTCTCGATGAATAAAATTTGCAGATAACCAAGAGCCATACAATTACGGAGGCAGCCATTTATGCAAGAGATAGACACAGTACATACTACCCGTATCCCCCAAAAGGGATAGTTCAAGTATGCCTATATACTGCCATCTGGCATCCACAACGATTGACACTCCAGGGGCCGTGCTCGTGTAACATCTTAAGTGAATAAAAAAATATTTGCGCTTGAATTTTAATTTCTACCCAGACATATTTCTAATATATTTTATAATTCAATATATTTATCTTGGTAGGCAATTTCAACATATAAATGTATTAGTGTTATACATGTTTATACATGTATCATATTTTGCAATCCAATCCATTCATAAAAAGGATTAAAAGTTAATGACGTTCTTTTTATATCGTCAATGTTTCTCTTTTTTTCGGCGTTATTCGGCATTAGCTGTCTAAGCTCACTTTTGACCTATTGTTTTCGACCAAGAAATGTTGCCTTGATGAATCAACTTTTACCCTCCCACTGATTAACATTGTTGTTTGCAAAAGCATACAAACATACAAAATCATAAAAAAATACAATCGTGTACTCGAATGACCTTATAATCGCTAGAACACCAAGCTCCAAAATTATAAAACTGAAAATGGAACCAGTCTTAAATCTCAAGGATCTGATTGGCTGAAATGACGACACATTACGATGGGTGTTCGAAAAGTAATACTTATGTCATTCCAGGACTCATATTGATGAGTGTAAACATATTGATGAGTGTAAACACGTTATATGACGTTATACGTCTCAAGTTAGCGTAACATTTTGTCTACCAAGCCTGAAAATGTCATAGCCAAGTCGAAAACTGAGGGTTTTGTAGAACTTTAAATAGGGTGAACTAGAGTATACTAGACTAGTTTTCGGCTAAAGCAAATATCAGTGTCATGGTTCAGATAATAAACAAAAGTAACCAGCAATGCTTATATATTTTGAATACATCATGAAGTAAGGACATTTATACCTATCCATTTGATAATAAAACTAATTTGATCTGCTATTCTGGCTTCAAACAACACGTTCCTTAACAGGGGAGGTAAGTATACAAAATGAGAAATGACAGGGTTTCGTAACAACACTTAGGGGGTAAATAGAGACACATGAATTAAAAAAAAATGCGCGTTAAAAATGACCTCTCAGGCAGTAAATCCATGTATAAATTGTGAGATTCCAATAAATAATATGAATCTTAACTCTTAATCGAGAAAGTGTTTCCCTTTTAGACTTGCTATGACACCATTATTCAAGTTTTAGAAACTGATAATTTTCATAGTTAAATTGCAATAAAGTAATAAATCACAATCTCTACAAAATAAAAATTTAGAAAAGATGACGAAGTAAACTTGTTTTATTTGGGTTTTTGCCTGGAAAATTCGCAGTGAGGTTTATATACCCTAGAAAGATTCTGACACAGCTACATTCGTGAATTCAAAACTGGCCGAAATGTTTAGAGTTAATAGAGGAATGATAGATACATCCATGAATAATTTAAAACATTAGAAAATCGATATATGTTCTGCAATATCATTACTTTTCGAACACACCTCGAACATGTAGGCTTTATGTAATATAAATATTTAAAACAATTCCTTCAGGCTGGAAACAATCAAGATTACTGGCAAAGAAGCCATTACTACTCAATTACTCATTGTATGAAATGGTGAAAGGTACACATTTTGTTATTAAGATAAAACATGTAATATTTTAAATCTAAGAAATAATCAACTCTATAGGAG
This sequence comes from Corbicula japonica, assembly GCA_038501625.1. Taxonomy (NCBI): domain Eukaryota; kingdom Metazoa; phylum Mollusca; class Bivalvia; order Venerida; family Cyrenidae; genus Corbicula; species Corbicula japonica. The sequence goes on along the minus strand of JAZAYU010000344.1, from coordinate 282,103 downwards.
AAATGGTGGTTGATTGTAATATAGATATACTACCGGGGTATATCATTTTAAAGACTTTTATCATGTATTCATGTAAAATATTTTTGCTAATCCAACATCAGATGATTTGTTTTATTATTTTGGCAACTTGTCTCATCCTGAAGTGTACCGGTTTCTTAATACATTTACACGGATATGTGCTGATTCTTTATACAATTTTCAGTATCTTAATATCCTCAACTCTTATCACAAATTTTAGATTGTGATTAGCAAAGATAGTTCTACTTTTAAATGTATAAAACTAATGTAAATATTGTAGTGAAATGTGATATTTCTATTGTAGTTCAATATTTGAACAGCCATTTACAAGTCAAATTAATGTAATGTTTTCTGTAATGTTTTATGATGAAATGATTTGTGTAATGTTTTATGTATTGTAAATGGTTGAGACAGTAATAAAGTATTTAACTGTGAACGCATAAATAGCATGAACGAGTGTGAACCAGTTTCAAAATATTATTCTAGCTTTTTATTGCTCCATATGCATATTTTACCTTTTCCATTCTGATAGTGGTCTCAATTTTACTCAATCAGATAATTTGTGAATAAATGTAACAAAAGCGATAAAACTGAGCAAGACGATTCATTATTCAAATGATGGGTTTTACAAAAAACAAAACAAACTACAATTCTTCAAGTAAAACACCACTCAGAGAGCATGATATTATTGTAAAACACAAAAACACATCATAATGTGTACAAGCGATCCATGGTGCATTAAGTGAATTGGTCACCGGAAATGAGTTATTTGAAGAGAAAAAAAGAAGATAATTAATCCTTTGCCATGCAGAAGCTCTATTTTTTCCAATATTCGTTTTTTGGCATACTGACTTATTTTTTAGGGTGAGTATTATTGAAAAAACAACTATTGTATCAATGTTTTCGATTTTGATTAAAAATGATAGTGCCTCTAGCTGGGAGCGAACCCGCACCGTCACGGCGACAGCGCCTAGCCCTGCAATTCCCGCGTCGCAACCAACTGAGCTAACCGGGACAACCCTAAAAAAAGTTGATCGGATAGCCCTGATATACGTAACGATCACTGCATGACATCGGTAACGGGTTATTTTACTGATAACAGTACTGACTATATGTACGGGGAGACTTTTTACGGCCGCCACACTGCACAAATAGCGCTACTGTGAATTTCAAATGATAGTGCCTCAAGCTGGGAGCGCAGTTTTTGTATGAAATTTATTTTTTATATATTTTTTTAAAAGAGTTATATCGCATCACACGAACCCAATTTTCCTTCCACCACGAAAATCAATAATTGATGGTAATTTCTTCTTATAAATGATACAACAAAGAATGAAATCAAAACAACTTACATTCGTTTTCGGACCTCTATTCCTATCGTTGTATTGTAACTGTGGTCATACTATAAACAATAAACTACTTTTATAAGCTAGCGAGATGCAATTACAAATTGTGAGTCAGAGTTGAAGTGGAAAGAACGTACAAGACACCAAATTCAACGCTGGAAAAAAATCGTTGTTTCGCCATGTTTTGTCCTTTGGTTGCTTAGCGCGATATTTCAAGAACACGATGCAAGGTCGAGAGATCACGATGCGATGGCACGTAAAACACGATGAAAAGCGATGCAACATATACTTTACAAGCAGCATGCTCGATAGAAGGAATAAGTAGTGAAACGAAAATATAGACTGTGCTGTCCAAAATTGAAGAAGTTATTCGGAAATAATAAATTCGACAATTATTTTTTTATTTTCAAGTCTTATTATTATCTATGCTATTAGATGTAATTGTCTATTATTATTGGTCTACACAAAGCAAGATTTATTGCAAACTCTAGTTCTTGCACAACTTCTAATGTATCCGTGCTCTTAACATCGTGTCTTACAGCTATAAAAGATTAGGTATTGCAAACAGGTTATTGAACCACTGGCAAAATTTATGTTTGCCTATAAACATTCAAATGACGTTTCAAAGAAGCTTAAATCAATTAATTTTCAGGCGTTCTGTTTGTCTTCTTATGATTTCTCTACTTTATATACTTCTCCTTCATAATTTAATTAGAGAAAAGCTAACCAGTCTCATTGAAAAGCGTTTGCTAGAGAAATTAAAACCTGTATGAGCATAGGACATTTTTTACAGATGGATCTTATGATAATTAAACAGTATGGACCTGTCAAGACCTTATCGAAGCGCTCACATTTTTATTGGATGATATTTATGTTAATATGAGATGTGGTACCTCTATTTATAAACAAGTAAATGCATTCCAATGTGTACTAATTGTGCAACCCTCTGTTTTTATACTGTTATGAAAGAAATTTTATGTAATCTCTTTCTTCCGAACATCAAAACGGCATTATTGCAGCCTTTAACAACACGTCGAGGTACCTTGATGATAAGTTAAATATAGATAATAACCATTTTCATTCTCTGCTTAAAAACATTTATCGTGATCATGAACTACAACTTAATAAAGCAAAAACTTCAGTTAAGCAAGCAGATGTTCTAGATCTTTATCTCTCTATTGAAATGGATAGGTCACTACTACAATATATGATAAAAGAGACGATTTTTTTAATATATATAGTAAATTTTCCGTTTTTAGACCGCGGTGTTCCTCGGGCAACAGGGGTTTGCACTCACAGCTAATTCGCTTTTCTAGAGCTTGCAATGATGTTAATGGTTTAAATGAACGTTATCTTTGCATAACATGAACCTTTTAAAACAAGGTTATCGGTATCATAAATTAAGAAAATTGTTTCATCGCCGATACCCAGATTTAATTCAAAATACAGGTGCAGTTTAAAATCACTATTGCAAAATTTTTATTTTACAGCCATTTTTTTCTCCCGGTTTTTTCGTGAAAACCAGCTGTAAATTCAAAAAGAAAGGTTACCAACATGATATTCTACAACGCTCTGCAGGCCTGATTATTAACCATCTACAGTTGATCATTATGCTTCCCTCTTAGGTTTCACGACGGTGGTAGGGGTTTAGAGTTTATGAAGGTTTATGGAGAAATCTTTTTTAAAGAACTTAGAAGCTCTTTTATCCCTTTCATCGTGTTATTGCTAATTTTACTCCAGGGACTATAGTCTCGGTAAGATCATTGAGTACTCGTCCCTTTGGCTTTGCAATGCTATAAGCTTCTTATTTTTTATATGTTTGTGTGCTTTTGCATGCAACATTTTTAAGCTGATGAATGGGTTGGAGTTATTTAACCAGGACAGTTCGTGTTTGTTTGTTAATATGACACCATGTTTGGTCAAGTGTGAGGTTGGTGCATCATAGAACCGGGTTTAAACCCCAGTGGCAATTTTTTTTGCAACAGACCAAGACCACTGTTCCAAGGCGGTAACCCCAAAGGTACTCTTTTTCGTTGTTTGTGGTATCTTATTTAAAATTAATATTGTGATAAACACATGCTCTCTTTCCCTTTCATTTTTCACTGCCTGGGAAGGTTGTGTTTTCTGGGTGTGGCTATTCCTGATTGTATATTTCACTTTATAGAAAAAATTCATTCAATATATGACAATAAAATAGATTCGTAAAATTACATTGCTTTTCATGCTCCGATAATTACTATATGTTTCCCAACACTAGACTTACTCAACCTGGAATACCTGTCTGAGCATACAAGTACTGTATAAGCACTTATCAGTACTTCAGAACTCAATAAGTACTTATTTTGCAGAGGAGATTTTCACTTCCTTTTTTATTTCCTTAATTAAAAAAAAAAACATTATTGTTAAGACAATGTTGTAAAATAAGGCTATGAAAATGAATAGATTACCTCAAAGCTATTCAAATACAGCGGCAGCGTTCAGCCAACCATGCAATAGACAGAGTCCATTATACTACATACCATCCTATCCCCAAAAAGGATAGTTCAATAATGCCTATATCACTGTATATTAACCCATTCTATAATCTACCGGATATAGCGAAATGATTTTCACAAAAACATTGAATACAGTTTCAGAAGTGACCGAGTTTTTATGTGTTGTTATGAGAAATCAATCAGCCAAATATGCATCATAAACGGCAATGGGGAAAGCTCTTGTTGTGAATGACGTTATTTGCTTTTGTATGTGATGTACTTAAACAATCGCCCAAATCACCCACACAGAGTAACATTTGCACTGTGTACTGTTCTTAAATAAGGGTAAATATTTATGTATTGAAAGGTATTCTCGTTTTAGTGATGATGCAACAAAGTTTTTTTATTCTTACAATAGTCCGAATGCCGTAGCCAATCAATTAACCATTAATGCATTAGACCAAACATGCATCAAAATTTCGACAAAGACTGTATCATTTATTGAACATGTTAGCTCATTTGTACGTTTATAGTGATCTGTCTGTATCTGTTATAGCGATTATTTCAGATGATATGTGTATATTTTTCGGATTTTAGAACAAATACTTGATGTCTAAAAGGCATGTATTTAAAGTGCTTCGAACAGAAAACTGTTACGTAAATATAACGGTCTTCGTGCCTAAACCCGAAACAATTTGCTATGCCTAACTACAATAGTAACCGGTGTTCTAAAATCAGGAAGTGCAATATCCAAGCTGCTCTGAGAGCTATAATTTACTACAAGCGATAATAAATGTCGTCCGGAAATGGTTTGGAGTTCATAAACATACTAAGTCTAAATTTGGTTAAAAGTAATTAACAGGTTCGCGATAAGACATATAGGATCAGTGTTATGGTTCATGAGAAGATATGTACTTAACAAAACAAGGCAAATATTGTAAGACTTACACGTACTAATAGTTAAAAAAAATTTTGCGCCAATAACAAAACAGAACTGTTCAAATTTCTGAATATTAAATCACATAATATTGCGAGTCTCAATTTACTTTTATATGTAGATTTCCCAGATATTTTGGTCTAATATTAAATTTTGTACGCATACAGTTTGTTAATGATTTTATTTTTACATTTGGAAGAAGACGTGACACACAAATTCAGAGGCAAAGAATTTATTTAAATTTTGATTTGATCTGATGATAAACTGTTTAAAATGCTTAATAACCATTTAATGTACGACCAATTTACGACTAATGTAGATCCGCATCAGCCGCTAATTCCACGCCATTTGTCTGGATATACACTGGCCACTTTTTGTTCCGAAATAACCTAATGAACGTAAAAGCAAACAGTGTAGATCCTGATCAGACGGCACGAATATGCCTGCTGATCTGGATCTTCAATATTAACCCATGGGACAAAAGCCATATCCCATTGAGTTTATTACAAATGTACAACTATTAAAGACCATACAAAATATAATTTACTGGTTTTGTTGAGGGTGGGTACCTACAATGATGTTGTAAACTTCATTTTACTGTGTTGTTTACGAATTTTTTACATGCAATCAGCTCGCTATATCCGGTAGATTGTAAAATCGGTTTATATACAGTGTATATACTGCCACCCACAATCATTAACATTCTGCATGGGATGACTCTACTTTAGAAAACGTGTTTTAAATGCTCCAGCCCTTCTCGAGAGATATTATTATTATTATTATTATTATTATTATTATTATTATTATTAATTCTTACAAATAATTATTTATATATTAATCAACATTGTTTGTACGTAGCTATTGGTTTCACCCACAAAATATATGAAAGTTTCACGCGCACATGCGATGCCGAAATTAAACACTTAAACATGCCACTCATCACACTTAATCAATCATCAAATACACAGAAAAGTATCAATCCTGGGATGAGATAATTGACTAGACAATAACAATGTAAAAAAGTATTTAGTTCTGCACTTAGTTCGACGATCAAAATTTAAATTTTAAACAAAGACAGTCTTCTTTAACAGCCATTAGTGTCACTATATTAATCTTCCTGCCACTCCAATTTTAAGAGCCTAATAAAATGACAACTTCTTGTCTTTATTGCTTTTTTGATATATTGTCTTACTTTCTTTCTTTTACTTATATAAGTGTCCTGTTATTGAAGGAAACAAATTCGCTTTATTTCTAGAATGAATAAATACTTACTTCAAACAGCTTCTTGGAAAAGCATTACTAAATTTTCAAGGTCAACAAACATAAATCAAGTCAAAGAAGAATCTCTTCATTTGTTGCTGATGCATTTATTTGAACTAATTATCTAATTGAAACTGGCGAAGTTACTTTGGCTACTGAAAATACTTGTTTTATTGAACTCAATTTGAAAAACAGTAAGTATCTCAAAACTTTCGTTAATATGGCGTTTTCAATGCCTCTGATTGTGACTTGCTGTTTAAGGAAAACGTATACAACAAAATTTGCAATGTGCGCATTAAAAAACCATCGGTCAAATCACGATGCAATAAAAACATTTAATTATGTTCTAAAGACCAGTGGTTCAAATCATTGTAGAAGCTAATTTTCACTTGACGCTATCCAATCCACTGACGAAGCTGCATTCAACTGTACCAATATTTTAGTGTTAACGGCCGTTGTCATTACCAAAATCACCACGACGTACCAAGTTTAAAAGTAAATATCTTTCTAGAGAAAGCGAATTGGAAGCTGTGGTTTCAAATAATTGCAGGGAAATAATTGAACTTTATCATAGAATATTTAAAATATTTCAGATTTAGTAATAAAAAAGGAAATTTGCGGCCGATTCGTCAAATGACATATTTTTGGCAAAAGATTGCACTTTTTCTGCAATTTCTCTGTAAATAATATCCTGTGTGCATCAAGATTTTGTCAGTAGAGTCCTTAACAAACAGGGAATCAATATGTTTATTTTTTTCTGCTAAGATATTGCGGGAAAATGTAAAAATAAGGCAAATACTGACTTTCGCCGAAAAACGTTCATGTATACAAGCAACTGTCGGCGGCATATCCACGGCATTCACCTTATCGGGTTGAACGGTGTGATGAATTGAACTATCAGCATGTGACTTTCATTTGATATGATTACCATTGGTCTTTATCCCCTGCGACCCCGATATTCGATTTCGTTTTTCAAGCAAATAAAAATGGTCAAAATCAGGAATTGTTTTCATGTTGCCTTCTTGATATAAAATATTATCATTTCAACAAAGCTGATACGGTGTTTAAAACAATAGAAGTTTCTGAATCCATTTATGCTCCGAAATAAGCCTAACTCCAATTTTAAATGCTCTTGATACACAGTTATCGAACGTTTTTCTACAGGTTAAATAGTAACATCGTTTACACGGTGTCCTGGATGTTTGAAATATTGATATAAATATGTTTTGATCTGACTATTGTTTAAGATTTTAGAACAATGGTGGCCAAAACGTGTTTTAAAAAGGCTTCCTGTTTTTCCAACGTCTCCTGTCGTTTATAAATGTAGAAATGTTATATTTTGAACACAGTGTGATTAAATTGGTGACAGTTTTATTTTGAATTGTCTTAAACAAGTAAATGATTTGAGAAATCGGTCGACCAGTCACATTAACTGAAATAGTCGAAGATAAACTGACGGTTGTAGAATCTATATTTAAAAGATTTTAATGTATGCGAAATTTTGACAGACGACACAAAAGATAGCCTTAGAGGTTAAAGTTTTAAAAGGAATTTATTTTGAGCTATAATACAATATGGTGAAAGAAAACAATTGCATGATAAACGACTTTAAGTCATATGGAATGTTTTCAAGTGACGTCACGCACGTGAATAGTCATTCACAAGAGGCTTAGTTGAAATATCTAAACCTTAAACTTAAAAATTATATGGTAAAGATGATCTATAGTCCAAAACGTTGCAAAACTGTTGAATTGTTAAAGAGGGATTGGGAGTCAGATAAAAAAAAATATAATAAGTGGAAAACAGGAACTTCATAATTTGTGACTTAAAAACTTGAAGAGGAGTCATGATACTGACGTGAGATAATGGTTTACAATGAAAGTCAAGTGTCGTCTTAGAGAGTCTTTAGAGAGTCATTCACTTTTTGATTTTAAGTACTAAAGCTGTCTTTAATTTCTCCAATATTGCTGGTGAATTTCCACGAATAAAAGATGAAATGTGTAGCTCTTGATGTAAAGTGCATACGCACAAAAGAAGGTCGCGTGAGAAAAACGCATTTATAACAATTATATCATATCAGATATGATTTAAGAATTGTATAGAGAAGAAAAAGAATAACAGGACATTCAGAAAACACATCATGCCAATAAAGCAGATAGTAGTGAAGAAAAAAAGAGCATATGATCAATTTACTTGACAAAATATGAAGTTAGCAAGTTTAATGTACAGTCAAACCTGCCTTAGCAGCCACCTGCATTCAGTAACCACCTGTCTTATACAACCAGTTCGAATATGTCCTTAACTGACATTTTGTTCTAATTTTTACCTGTCTTAAACAGCCACATGTATTAAGCAGCCAATTTTGTCACTCCCTTGGGTGGCTGCTTTATACAGGTTTGACTGTATTAGCAAAAAAGCAGACCTGTGTATTATCTAAACACACTTCTGATAAAATTTCTGTTTTTAGTTTTTAGAATCTTCTACACGTATGATAAGCAGCATTTATGTTCCAAGATCATCAACAATAATAATTCTATTAACATGATCATTGTTAAAATGAAACCATCTTATTATCGTGTTATGTCTTTTATTTCTGAAGAATTATCCCACTATTTTAGAAAAGGACTAAAAAGCGGATAAATCTAAATATGTACGATGAGTATTAAATGTGTTTTTACTCTGAACAAAGAAGTCCTTTTAACTAATTGCCCAATTGATTTTTGAAATCCAAAAGCTATGCTATTTACATTGTAACATAGACTGTCTAACAACCAGTTTTACAATGTAACATAGACTGTCTAACCAGTAAGTTAAAAATTAAGGGAAGTTAATAGTATTCTTGGGGTATTTATGTCCGTGGATTTTTTTTACCAGCTCCTTCGACGAATATAAACCACCACGGAATATAGAATTTAAATAAAAATATTATTATTATTTAGAAATTGAAAACCACAATTTAAAAAAACAACGTAAATTCGACTTAACCTAAAACTGCGAAATTTTATGGCAACGAATATAATTGCGTCTACAGTAGTTCATTGATCTTAAATTTCACCAATCAATTAACAATAAAGCTACTCGTGCGAAATGAGATATAAAATGAGGCATATGTCACGGGAAATAATGTAATCGGTGATATGTTGGACATTTTAGTTTTTAATATATTTCGCAACAATCTACAATTTTATATTACAAAGCTGACCGTAACCGCACACTTATATTTGTACGGCCCCAGAAATTTGTAGTTTTTCAATGAACTTACGTAACATCCGTGTGCGCGTGTGGTTTTTGTTGACATCGGTCCTGACTGTCGCTACATCATGTAATCAAAAGCCGAATGGAGATTCGGCGGGAAAGTTCCACCAGAAAAACTGAACCCTACATTGTTTTTATGCCTTTTCAATATTCCCAAACACACTTTGTTAAAACCGACCGTTTTTCATAAAAAATCCATATTTAACCGCCGTGTAATAGTGCCCGTCTGCTTATATGAATAAACTCTAAGGCCTACCACTACGCTCAAGTAATTCCGTAGTATACTTCACGCCAAAAATGTAAAAGGCTTACCAAACAAATTTTGGTTGACTGGATTTTTACAAAAAAAAAACCCATAAAATTCGGTTTTGTCACTTTTTCATGTTTCTTTTAGCAAAAAGTCAACAGTAAGGGGTCTATACAGACCATATGATCCTGAAAATGAAAGAAATACTTATGAAGCTGTAAAAAAACAAACGAATGAGCTTAGAACAACGTCTCTCTTGCCTTTGGGGTTCCAAAAATAACACTGGCAGACAGAGTTCGTAGAAGAATTGCAATTGATGTCATCAAGTTAGGGACCAGGCCACTCTTTTCTCAAGAACAAGAAGCTCTTTTGGCTGGCCATCTGAAAACTATGTCTGAGTTAGGCTATGGCTACAGCCGACAACAAACAATAAATCTGGCAACTGATTATACAATGCATTTAGGGTCAAGAGAAAAGGAACACCAACTGACTGACAAGTGGCTCTACAAGTTTTTAGGGCGATGGCCAGACCTAAAAAACCTCGCAGCCTTGAAGTAGCTCGTGCTAAGTGCGCAACCAAAAATGCAGTGGACAGTTACTTTGTTCAAGTACAAAAAATACTAGCAATGTATGAACTTGAAGACAAACGTTATTTAATCGACAACATTGACGAAAAGGGTTTAGGCACAGAGCACAAACCCTTAATGATAATTGCCAGTAAGTTCAACAAAACCCAGGCTATAACATCAGGCAAGTCCAAAACAGTCACTATTATTGGCAGTGTGAATGGCATTGGGCAACAAGTGCCACCATATTTTGTTTTTCTTGGTGCAAGGATGGTAGCTGGTCTGATGGATGGTGCATCTGCTGGTGGTACATTTTCACAAAGGTAAAACACATAGATATTTGCAGGCTACATGCAGAATCACTTGATAAAGTATCTTTCATCCAGAGATGACAATCCTAGTGTTTTATGATGGTTACAAGAGCCATGTCTTGCTGGAATTGATACAATGGGCAAAATCAAGGAACATAATTCTTTTTATCCTTCCGCTACACTGCAGTCATATTCTTCAGCCTCTTGATGGGAGCTGCTTTGGGCCTTTCGAGGATGCATGGAATGCTGCCTGTCACCATTTTATCAGGGAAACGGGTGGATGCGAAAACTGGGTCCAAATTGTTGCTGATCAAGCTGATCACGTATAACTAGGTCATCAATGACGTGCGTGTTATTTACAATAAATGATGAAAGATTTATGAAACTTTGTATTTTCATAAAGGAAAATATCATATTTATACATCAATTTGTTGTTGAAATATAGCAAAATATTTTTTACATGACGTCACTAACCGGAAAGGTCGCTAAGTGGGTGAATACATACCTTTCCGGGATACTTCCCTACAACTAACCAGTTATTTAATGACATATTTTGACAATTTAATAATACTTTTACCGCGAATTGCATAATAATTAATTCCATCTGTTTAACTTTTTGAAGTTATTTCAAGGATTAACGTAAACTGTCAGAATGTAACTTTAACCGTGATGCGCTCTAGATATAGAGGATTGTTTTTACTAGTGTAAGATAAAGAGAATCTATCATTGGTATTCGGCGAAGATCAATGTATCTCAACCCGAGGGTAATGCTTTCCAGACGGAAACGAGGCTCGTGGACTCCGGAATCATGTATTTTCGTATTTTCACTCGTGGCTTCGCCACTCGTGAGAATACGAATTCCGGAGCTCACTCGGTGAAATATATTTCTATCTTACACTGGTTAAAACAAATATCCTCTATTTATTATGCAGATTGCGGTAAAAATAACGGAGATTTAATACAATCTCCGAGACTTCACTGCGTCTTTTCGGTTCGTCTACGGCGCTTATACAGAGTGTTATTTATTTTATTGCGATCTTTCAACGACTGTATGGTCCCATCGCGATTCTACCGCTTTCATCGTCGTTTGCATGACAAGTGCGAACAAAATGGTATATATTTATAAGATATGCTAATAAACATTCATTTCACAATGGCTGATGTCCACCGGCAAGCCGTGCTACTGCTTGTCCAGCAGATAAATTGTGCATATCAATCTGGGACGACGACGGAGGGCCAAAAAGCATAGATTCAACTGTTCAAGAACTATTCACTTCGTTTTATAGGAAGTGCAAACGAACATCTTCGGCATGCTGTCTGTGCAGTGTGAGCGCCGTGAAATTGCAGTGCACGCAATGTAAGCACCACGAGAGCACAATTGCCCAATATATAAAACATCCGTAGGAACGCGATAGAACACAGTGGCAGCTACGTAGAAACGCCTTGGTCGCTGTGAGGACATAGAGGATATTTGTTTTTACCAGTGTAAGATAGAAATATATTTCACCGAGTGAGCTCCGGAATTGGTATTTTCACGAGTGTCGAAGCCACGAGTGAAAATACATAATTCCGGAGTTCACGAGTGAAATATATTTCTATCTTACACTGGTAAAATTAAATTTTCTTTTTATTTTATGCTTTTAGTGCAAATTTGTGTGAATTAGACAGAAACGTTGCATGAAATGGCGCCAAAAACGTTTGTCTTCAACATGACGTCATGACGTCATATGACCAATCTTGAGTCCGATTTCTAAATTTTCTCATTCGGAATGGTATGTGCGTTTGGGTACCAACGTAAAAAAACAGTGAAAATAAAAATGATATTCCGCTGTTTGAAAACGGTGAAATACCACTTTTATTTCACCGGGAAAATTCTATATTTCACTGAAAAGCATAAAATAAATCATGATAATTACATCTTAACGAAAAAAAAAAACAATCAAAAATATGCTTGCGATCTCACCGCCCAGCTTCCTAGTTAATTCACAAAACCATAGATCATCGTTTTTTGACGCCACATCGCGACCAAGTTCTTAAAATGTTATTTCGTTATATCCTATTTTTGATGAAGAGACACTCTCATAAATGTACGTCAAATCTTCCTCTGGGTAACGTAACATTTTCCCTGCCAAATGAGAGGCGTATAATTGTGATAACGCAGCATACGTAAACAAAAATATTATTTTTATTAATATTTAATTTGTAAGTTAATACAAAAACAACGTAGTTTCCTGACTTTATCATAACTAAAGCACTGCCGATAACAGAACGAGTCACCAGTTTATGTAAAAAACATTTTTCATCGTGGAACTGCTGTTGGATCTCCGTGACAAGTAAGTATGTCTAAGAAATATACAAAAATGCATCCAACACGTGATCAACATTGTCATTACTTGAAGCAATGTAAACACGCTTTCATTTAACAACGATCACGCGCTGTCGTTGCGCAACAGTTGTCGTTACACGCGTCAGCCCCCAGTGGAAGTAGGCAAGTATCTTTTATACATCGATTAAAGACGCAGAAAAAAAGTGTTTTGCTCGTCGAAACTTTCAGAAAACAGAAAGGTGTGGTTGATTGTTTTGGTGGCGTTATTAGGCGCGTCACGGGAAAAGGTACCTTAGGAGAGTCGACGTCAATTCTTGAAATGACGTCATAACAGACGACATTTTTCATAAGGCATTTCGCGGTAACAATAACATGTTGTAAAAACGTGTATCAAAATATCACATTTGTTATACGAAAATGATAGATAATTCCAAATTATTTATTTAAGAACTTTTCCCGTGGCCTCTAATTATTGCTGCCTTACAAATGTCGGTTATTTCCTTTTATCTCTACTTCTTGACTGTGCGGAGGCTGTGTTTCCGTTGCTCAGTCAACATTGTTATAACGCGTAAAGTGGAGGAATGGAGTTCAGAACCCAACATCACAAATCTGAGAGTGCTGGCAGCACCTGTACCCAACACCATAAAACTGAAACTGGAGGCCAGTCTTAAATCTCAAACATCTTGTTGATGGAAAAAGAGAAATGTGTCCATTTCCACCAGTCAGGTTTTCGAGATTTCAAAATAGTCTCAAGTTTCAGTTTTATGATTTTGTGGACTTGTGCTATCAGCATTTCTGATCGCCGAAGGTTAAAACTTGAAGCATTTGCGATACCAGCAATCACTCCTGAGAATTGGCTTCGCAAGGTTATGAATGAAATGAATCAGTCATGTAATTTCAACAAGAAAAAATGTTTTTTCCTACATTCTATCAGAGCTCAACAAATCACTACTTCAACATAATAACGTCCTTGAAAGCAAATCTTCCCAGGTGGTCTCGTAGGGAGTACTGAACTTTCTTTTATGTGTTTTAGCAATCATATTCATATCCAGCTGATCATAATCATGCGAAAACAGCGACAGCTGATATTGCGAGTTAGCCCTACCACATTTAAATCAATGCATTGCAGTATCTTAGATTCTGAAATCATTTATGGATAGTTTCATCTAGGAATAGGTAAGTATTTGTTAAATTAATTCCGGGTCTTTTCCGGGTCTTTTTCTTCTGATTGGGACATACTAATTAAGTTCAATTTAGTTTTAAAGTGAACCTGAAACTACACATCTTACTTACCTGCCTAATTTTGTTTAATGTATAATTTGCTTTACAAAAACTGTCGGGTGTAAATAATGTTTACTTTCAAAAAAAAACATTTTTGAATTGTTAAGAATAATTAATTTTTCATTACACTGTACAGCATAAAGTAGAGGTGTATCATTTGAAATCATGGCGACCAAGGCTTGATTCGAAGAATTGTATGTTGGTATTTTTGGATGGTTCAAATAAAAGAATTAAGAAATCAGGTCCCAAGCTCGTAAAATTGAGTTTGGAGACCAGATTCAAATCTCAAAGAACTGTGCCCAAGATCATAAAACTAAATCTGAATATCAGTCTCAAATCTCAAGCATCTGATTGGCTGAAATGACGACCAGTCTCCATTTCAGCCAATTAGATCCTTGAGATTTTTTGAGACTGATCTCAAAACTTAGTTTTATGATCTTGTGCCCTTATGAGCTAAAACGGGCACTTGTCTCCATTTCAATCAATTAGATCATTGAGATTTGAGACTGGTCGCCAAACTCAGTTTTGTAATCTTTGGCACTGATGTTTAATAAAAAGCCATCGCTTCTCTACCAGGACAAGAGATGTTACTGTTTACTTTCTGGCTTTGGCAAGCTGCTTGCTTCATGGCGGTTGCAGGTTTAGACTGTCAACATGCGATCACACAAGCTACAACATCTTTCTTTCACGGTAAGTAGTTGTTTTGCATGTTCACAGAGTTCACAACCAGTGCCGCTTTTAGTGTACTTTACTGTTGTATTTTGAAATCATTGTAAGCCCCTGTCACACTTTACCGCGTTTCCACTGCGTTTTCACACTTTCCCACGTTTTCATTGCGTTGGCACGGCGTTGTAAAATTTCACAGAGCTTCATGAGATCATCAAGAAAAATCAGATATTTTTCATGAATATGGAGATTTTATGGCGTTTTGACAGCAACCAAGGCGTTGCTACAAAGCTCCCAGGGCATTCCAACGGAGTTCTGTTGGCGATTTTCTGCGCTGTCACGGTGCTGCCACTGCGTTGCTGCGGTGATGTTTGCGATCTACGCGCACCTCGGCGTTCTTGGATGCCGTGGGATCGCCATGAGAATTCCTCAGTCATTCAAAGATTCTGATTAAATGAGATTCTAAAATAGAATCTAAAATAAAGTCTTTTTGATTAAAACTTAATACTTGATACAAACAAACTTCAGAGGAGTGGTTTTATACTAATTTTACGAAAGTGCATGTTGAAATTATTTTTTGAAAGCAATGACTAACAGTTAACAGCCATTAACTGTTTTGATTCAACACCCAAGTAAAATATCAAGTAGAACAACGAAATTTCCATTTTTAAAATAATATTCAACTATGCTGATTCCAATATATATTAGACGATATTGGGCATTTTTTTTGAATGCAATGACTAACAGTTAACAGTCATTAACTGTTTTGATTCAACACCCAAGTAAAATATCAAGTAGAACAACGAAATTCCCATTTTTAAAATAATATTCAACTATGCTGATTCCAATATATATTAGACGATATTGGGCAAAGAACGCGATTATAGGGTTCCTGGCAACCGTTTGAACGAAAGTAGATAGAAAATGACAGTTCTGGCACACCCTGAGGGCATTTTTTAACAATAGACACTTCCCTGGATAACAATGAACACTTCCCGCTGACGGACGATAAGAGGATTAACACTTCCCTTTATATTTTAGGACTTTACCGCGGGTTAACAATAGGGGGATTAAACAGGTATAATGGCTTCATTTAAAATAATTTTATATTAAATTAAATAAAACTCATTTGAAAATGTATTATTATTATTATTATTATTATTATTATTATTATTAGACGGAACGTCAAATACTGGTGACCCTTGACGTTACATGAAAAAATACGTTAAATTCTGTCTTTTTGACGCTATCATTCGCAGCGCAGAAAATGAAATTTATCAAGTACCCGGGGCTAGATTGCACTTTAGCGGGCGCAGGTCGGCCATGTTGGTGTTTACAATGTCAGCCAATTTAAATCTCCTGTCAAACTCCTGTCGGCGTTTGAGCGATAAAAAGCAAGGCTGTGGGGCGGCAGCCTCCATAAAAAACAATTACTAGACTCAGTCACGTGAATATTCGCGTAAATTAGCGCCCGCTAATGTGCAGTACTCCCGTACACGGACATTGTGAATATTTTGTATGTTAGATACGGGTTTGAAACAAATATTGATGTGACATTTTAAATTAACGACCGGTCTATGTTTTTGTTGGAAAATACGGTTTTGCATAAGTTTAACGTCTACAATTATTTTGCGTTTTAGTTTATCACGTCTTAAGTATTCGCGTTTGTGTCCCTTTCATATAATATTTGTTTTTATTCGGGTACATTCTTTCTTCAACCTTCTTTCTGTAGAGATTTCAATTTATTTTCACGGCGATGTTCTTTTTTTCTTTCTACTATTCCATATTTTAATATTTTCTTTAAATTTATGTGACGTACTAGGCCGTTAATCTATGGGAAAGGAAATAGGATAAAACTAAAAATTCCTTAAAAATGAAAGTTTCTTGTCTTAATATTATACCTTATCAAGAAATTTTAAGTGACTGCAAAATATTCAAGTATGTTGATTTATTTAAAAGCATTTAACGGATTCGTATATATACTAACGTCAACTTTTATGCTTACTTTAACGTCGAGGGACATTGGGTGTGGACAATTTATTTTGCTTAATAGAAAATACCCAAGCATGAAAGTACAATCATTTATACATCAAAATAATCGCAAGGAAAAGTGTATTTTTATTGGCAAATTACTTCTAAAATACAACACATGATTTTTCAATAAAGGAACAACGTTTAGTTATCTGTATACAAATATCATGCAGTTTTCTTATTTGGGGACATTTGAAAGGACAAACAATTTTACGGATTACGGAATAATGTAAATGACTTTCTAAAAAATCAGTGAATTTCACAAACAAGATGAAAAGTGTATTTTTATGGAAAAAATGTAAGCTTGAATGACAAAAAGTTTTATGTCAACTATATTATCAAAAACTGTACTAAAATATTTTATCGCGTACGGGACAAATTCCCTTCATTCAAATTTTCGTTTATTCGCTCGTAAATAATTCTTAAATTCCCAAACAATTTTGACAGAAATATGCGCCAATGATGTCACATCAACGTTGCAGTCGACATGTGTAAAATCCCCTGTCTTTTAACGCCCCACTGACGCATCATTAGAGAAGGATGGCTGCAAATGTAACATGGGACATTTGAATTTTGTCATGTCAGTATGAATATCGACGACTCGTTTTACGTACAAAATATCATTTTTAAAAGAATGTTTGCACTATTAAAACCCGCAATCCTAGACGTTTATTTTTATATATAACATTAACGTTTTCAAATATTTTGATTTCTGTGGCATAAGAATTGAACAGCCTAATCCGTATGTTTTATGAGGAATTACGAGCATTTGACGTTCCGTCTCATTATTATTATTATTATTATTATTATTATTATTTTAGCTGATAAATGCGATTATTTTAGCAGATAAATGCGATAAAAGGATTCACATTTATTTACAACACAAACGCATTGAAGTGAGCTTTGAAAATACTCATTGAAGTGAGCTTTATTCACTCTTCTATCCTTTTAATTTATGAAATGGACTCTCCTTTATGTCGATTTAATCCAGTTCATCTATTTATTAACTGAATCCTGAACTGTGTGTGTAGACCCAGAGCAGACGCAAACATTCGGATCAGCTTATCTTTTTATTATCATTATTTTAGCAGATATAAGAGATAACAATTACAGCATTCACATTTATTTACAACAAAAACTCATCGAAGTGAGCTTTATTCACTGTTATCCGTTAAATTTATGAAATTGTTTCTTCTTATTAACCATTCAATCCAGTTTTAAATAACGGATGTGTGTACTAGATACACCATCTTCTAAAAATGTAAAGATTTTATTCTAAATCTTACTATTACAAAAGTTTATGCGTTTTCTTAGTATTAACACTTATCATCAAATAGTGCATTCTTGTTTCTTATTCTTCATAAATTATCAACTAGTCCTAATAATCATTCTGAAACTATATTCGAAATTCATTTTTTTTCTTAAATGCACAAGTTTTAATTCACAACTCAGTTTTGTCGATGCAAAAACTATTAAATTAGAATTAATAAATATTTTTTACTTTAAGAATAGAAGATTCGTTTTCACTGCGTTATTCACATATTTTACATGTTTATTATTAATAATAAATATTTGCAACTGACGCTTGAAGAATCAGTATGTTATTCAAATATTTAAGAGGCCGCAATATTGTGCCTTTAAACCTCGCAGTGAAATGTGGTTGGGTGTAATCCTGTACATAAATAACAACTTTCGCAAAAAACTATTCATACGAATTCTTGAACATACAATGAAACAAATTTTATCATTCAAACATTGGAATCAGCTTATCTTTTCTGTGATTCCATTACAAAAGTTTCATTTTCAAGTAGATCTCAAGCGTGCATTTATCCTTCGATGCAAAAACTATAAAATTAGAATTAATAAATATTTTTGACTTTAAGAATAGAAGATTCGTTTTCACTACGTTATTCACATATTTAACATGTTTAGTATTTAATTTAACAATAAATATTTGTAATCCCTGTGAAGTGTTTGTTAAGTGGATTAACACAATAATTAATCCATGTCAAGTGTTTGTTAAGTGGATTGAGGTAATACTTAATCCGTGTTAAGTCTAATTAAGTGTATCACAAGTATGTGTTAGTGTCCTTAAGTGCAAGTCTGTCTGTCAACTGGGCCCAAAACAAATAATCCAGTGTGTCATTAATCATTATTCTTGAATGAAAGGGATTTCTTATGAGTACCTCTTGCGCATGCGTGAAATGATGGCGGTTTGAAAAAATTTTCTGGACAATAATTCTTGGAAAATTTGATTAAACTCTAGTGTTTACCTAAAGGATATTACAGAATGTGTGTTTGGACAAATATCTTGGATACATTAAGTGTTTTGGCGGGAGTAATAAGGTCGATATGACCAGAAACAAGCGAAAATCGGACAAAGTGTCACCACCACAAGGAGACAAAGAAGTCAAGCGTAGGGTGAATATGGCCTCTGGTCTACAAGGTCTACAAGATAAATCATCGGTGGGTACAAATCCTTCACCTATCCTGCCTACCACTCCACATTATTCATACGCAAATATGAACTCACCTGCTATGATCAATCCTATGGGACATTTGGTATCCCCACCCACATATCCGTACATTCCACAATATGTAAACATGAACCAAGGGTCACCTGGACTACAGACGACACAGAATTTAACCCAGAATACTAGCCAGAATAATAATCAAGAAAATAGTGTGTTACAAAGTTTACAAAGTGTTATGACTAGACTTGATAATATTGATAGAAAGCTCGGTCAGTTAAATACCATACAATTAACTGTTGATAGAATAACGGCTCGTCTGGACTCTATGGATCAAAAGATCACTGAAATTGAGAAAAGCCAAATATTTATGTCTGAACAATATGAAACGGTGTCAAAATGTACTAACTCTAATAAATTGTGCATTGATCAACTGCAGAAGGATGTAAAGCACCTGAGACTAGAAAATGAATCTTTAAAATCCAAAAATGATGATATGATGGATGGTATTATTGACTTAAAGTGTCGGTCTATGCGAGACAACTTGTTGTTTTTTGGGGTGCCGGAAGGTAACCAGCAAATTCCAGATAACCCACTGAACGTAGCTTTTGAAGCATTGCCGTTTAATCGCGGCTTAGAGGCAGAAGCTGATATCACCGACAGTGAGCACCCTTGCGAGTCTTCGGGGGCAACTGGTGGATCTCCGGTAAATGCTAGTCAGCCGACGGATACACTACCTAACTCAACGGATTCGAATGTGTCTTACAGCACCGTAACCTCGCAAAATGAAGATTGCAAGGTCAAAGTGTACGACTTCTGTCATAAGATTCTAGGTATAAAGAACCCGGATAAACTCATTAAAATAAATCGAGCGCATCGTATTGGCAGATTTATACCCGGCAAAATAAGACCGTTGGTGGCGAATTTTGATTCGGATTCAAAGTCTTTGATCCAAAGTGCTCTCAAAGCAGTAAAACTTCGCACTACGCCTTATAACGTGTCAGAGCAATTCCCCCCTGAAGTAAAAGAGAGGAGAAAAGCTCTAATTCCCGAACTTATTAAAGCACGCAGGGATGGTAAAACTGCTTTTTTACGACGTGATAAACTGATAATTCAGGAAAGTCGTTCTAACACCGACAAACGTGACCTGTTTATGCCATAGGGACTCAGAGAAAAGTGTGAGTTATCAATAACAGCATGGAATGTTGAAGGTTTGAAAACATGTTTGAACGATGAAGACTTTTTACAAGTTATTTCCAGTAGTGATTTTGTATTTTGTAGCGAAACGTGGCAACGCAAAATTGACAATTTTGAAATTGATGGTTTTGAATGTATTAGTGTTCCCCGGAAAGCTAGTCTAAGAGATGATATTAAACGAGGGCATGGTGGTGTTTGCCTGTTTTATAAAGCGTATTTGAAAACAGGTTTTACTATTTTAGACACTGATGAAAATGGTATTATTTGTTTGAAACTGGAAAAGTTATTCTTTGGTATTGATAATGATATTTATATTTGTTTTGTGTATATACCGCCGAGTAACTCGGTCTATTATGCATTGCCTGAGGTTAGTTTTTTCGACACAATAGAGCAATTTGTTAGAAAGCATGTCGAACTGGGATCAGTTTTGATAATGGGGGATTTAAATGCCAGGTGCGGAGAGGGTAATGACTTTTTAGATGTTACTGATTTCGAAAAGTATATTAATGTAATAAGTTATGATGAAAGTTACGAACACAGTTTTAATTTGCCTAATAGATTTACAATGGATCAAACGGTCAATACATCGGGTAAAAAGCTTTTAGAGTTATGTCATAGTAGTCCTATAAAAATAGTAAACGGTCGAATAGGCGATGATGCAGGTATAGGTAGTTTTACTTTTGTATCTGATAAAGGTTGTAGTGTAATAGATTATGCATTGTGTTCATATAATTTGTTCTCTATAATACAGGATTTTATTGTACATGATTTTCAGACATGTTCTACTCATGCACCTATTGAAATCAAATTTAGTGTTAATAAGTACTGTAACGAACAATACGATGTTCATTTGAGCAATGAAAAGCTCGTTTGGAACAATGAAAAAATAAGTGATTTTAAAAATGAACTTAATTCAAATATTGATATTATAGTAGAGTATGTAAATAATATCACAACAAATAAGGTGGATGTTAATATGGGTATGGATATATTGTCGAGGTCTCTATATGATATTGCTTTTAAAATTTTTGGCAAAAATAAGTCTTATCAAAAGATCTACAATAGAAAATATAAGAGCCCTTGGTTTAATAATAGTTGTGAACGTTCTAGGCGTGAATTTTGTTCTGCAAATCGGTTATATTATAAAAATAAAACATTAACAAATAGACACGTAATGATTAACTGTAGAAAAAGATATAAACAAGAAAAGAAAAAAGCCTTTAACATATACAATAATAATAAAAAGATAAAATTTCACGAGTTAGCCAGAAACGATCCTCAAAAGTTCTGGAAGGAGATTAAGAAATTTAAAAATAAAAATTCTAATAGAACAAATATTAGCACCAATGAATTTTATGAATATTTTAAAGACCTATTTTCCGATAGCGACGTTTTTATAAATAATGACGTAGAAAATGATTTATCTGAAAGTATTAATGATATCAGTATAGAACAGTTAGATTCCGATCTTAATTTAGATGAAGTTAAAAAGGCTATTTTACACTTGAAAAAAGAAAAGAGTGCAGGTGTAGATAGACTTATATCTGAAATATTTATCGATGGTATTGATATCTTAGCACCAATATTATGCACACTCTTTAATTATTTATTTATGTATAGTATATACCCAGAAAGTTGGGCACTGGGTACCATTGTACCAGTACCAAAAAAGGGTGATACAAAGGATATAAATAACTATCGTGGAATTACTGTAACAAGTGTGTTTTCTAAGATTTTTTCAATTATATTAGATGAAAGGCTGAAAAAATGGGCGGAAAATAATAAATTGCTTTCCGATTTTCAATTTGGATTTCGTTCACAAAGGAGTACAGTTGACTGTATATATATATTGAGTTCGATTATTAAAAGAGTTGTTAATATAGAAAATAAAACGTTATATTGTGCTTTTATAGATTTTAAAAAGGCCTTTGATTTAGTTTATAGACAAGGCATTTGGCTTAAGTTAATACAATACGGAGTTTCGTCGAAAATTGTCAAAATTTTAAAGGCTATGTATGAAAATGTTAAATGTTGTGTTCGGGTAAATGGTGATACAAGTAACTTTTTTAGCAGTAAAACTGGTGTTAAACAGGGTGAGCCATTATCTCCCTTACTTTTCATATTTTTCATTAACGACATGTATGAAGCTTTGAATGATAATACAGTTGATATGTTATCTTTACATGAATTGAAAATATTTATGCTTCTTTTTGCTGATGACACAGTTTTGTTTTCATATACAAGAGAAGGATTGCAAAAACTTTTAAATAACTTATATAAATATTGTCAGTACTGGGGTATTGAAGTAAATACCAAAAAAACTGTTATAATGATCTGTAAGAAAAGTAACACAATAGAAAATGTTAATTTTTATTACGATACATATAAACTAAGTATTGTTAAGAAATTTACTTACTTAGGGGTAACATTAACAGCCAATGGCAATTTTTATCAGGCACAGAAGGCATTGGCTGCCCAAGCACTAAAAGCATTGTTTTCTTTAAATACATTATTTGAAAAGGTGTCATTAGGTGTTACCGAAAAAATTAAACTTTTTGATTCTTTAGTTTTACCTATATTGTGTTATGGAAGTGAAATATGGGGTCTACATAAAGCTCCTGATATTGAGAGAGTTTATGTTAAATTTTTAAAGCAATTATTGAATGTTAAACAACAAACCATTAATGCTACGGTTTATGGTGAACTTGGACTTTTTCCATTATCAGTGATAAGAAAAGTTCGCATAATTAAATATTGGTTCAAAATTTTACAAAATCCAGATTCATTGCTATATAAAATTATGTTTATGAAAGACAATAATGACAGATATATAAATTCTTGGACAATAGAAGTAAAAAACATGTTAAATGAAATTGGTTTTGGATATGTATGGACTAGCAATAATATTAATAGTACTATTATCAATCAGATAGTCCAAAGAATTCATGATACATATGTACAATTATGGTTTTCTCAGATAAGCTCATACAGTAAATTAGATACATATTCTTTATTTAAGACAAGTTTCGAATATGAAAAATATTTAGATGCAGTTAGTAACAAATCTCATAGAGAATGTATGACGCGATTAAGATGTTCTTCACATAAATTATTTGTAGAAGAGGGTAGATATAGAAACATAGACAGAAATGAACGAATTTGTAAACGATGCAATATGAAAGCTGTTGAAAACGAATTTCATTTTATTCTCGTATGTCCTTTTTACAGAGAACTCAGAATTACATATTTACCGAAATATTATTATACTTGGCCGACAATTCAAAAGTTCAAAAGAATCTTTGAAACTAAACAAAAATCATTGTTGGTCAAATTAGCTAAATTTATTTTTTTAGCAAATAAGAAAAGAGATACCTTTATTTAATTTAAGTTTTATTGCTATTTTACTTTGCCTTATATGAAGGCATTGAGTAACGCTTTATCGTTGTATAGATAATTGATATAGAAAATATATGTCTTTTTTTTTCGCAACATTCCTTTGTTAACATACTTTTCTCTATGTATATGTTTATGTTGTAAACCGCCGTCAAATGATGGCAAAAAACATGTATAATGTTTATGCCAATAAAAGAACTTTGACTTTGACTTGACCAGAAAACATCTGTGTGCAGAAAACAGCCAAAATTAATTAAGTAGAAAATGCATCGTGTTTGCTAAAGAAAAGTTGGAATTAATATTGAAAGGACTTGTACACGAATATATAGAAGGTATGTAAAAGCATTTTGGTTCAAATATTTTTGATTTACTTATTTAACATTTGCATCTACTCCAAAAAGAAATGATTAATTCCTTAAAACAACCAAAGATAAAGATTGTTTAAATGTGCGCGCTTGAAATTGCTAAAATTATAAAGATTATAGCTACACATGTTTTTTTTGTAGAAAGTAAAATGGAATGCCAAACATGTGGAAAGTGTTCTGCTAATGAATGGAACCGGGACAGGCATTTTTCTTCCGTGCATGGCAATATCAAGTCTAAATCGCAACAAAACATCCCGCTGTAAAAAAGCAAAGCCTGGAACCACAAAATCATCGTCAGCAGTAACATCTGCTGAATGAACAACAACAACAACAACAACAAAATCATCATCAACAACCACAACAACACATTGATCATCAGCAGCAGCTGCAACAATATCAGCAGCAATAACGTCTGATGCACGAACGCCGAGAACAACAACAGCTACATCAGCAACAACAACAACTAGATAATCAACAACATCAGCAACAACAATTGGCACTCTTACTTTCATATCTCATTTATTTCACAAACATTATTTGCGTGAGAGTGTTTTGACTTTTTCAATAATCTTTCTATTTATAGAACATGAATAAATTTCCATTTCACCATTTTCGAAAGTACTGTACTTAAGGTGATAATTCATTTTATTTATATCCTGTGATTCATCTGTAATGACTTCATAGAAATCATCTCTTCGTTTCAAATATAAAAATACAATTGGTGAATATGTTGACTTTCCGTTTATTTCAGTAGGGCACATTAATTATTTAAGCTTTGACGTATTTCACCAATCTGGTGCACAAATTAATACTCGTAAATATAATTGTAATGAACGGTGATATTCAAATTTGACAAAATAACAGTGCGTAGGTCTTTTAATAAACGTAAACAAAACAAATGCTTGATATTCTATCTCGTATTTCATTTCTACATTTTAACTTATCAAAGTATCAGTATAATGAACCCATAATTTACATTAATATTCATAATTTTTCATACATTTTGTAAGAACAATGGCTTCAAGACACAATTTGGTCAATAAGGAATCAGTTCGTGACTGACACCCTACGTAATTCGTTTTTTGTACTTTGTCACAATCAAATACATCCAGTGTTAAAAAAGAATATTCAATGAAAATTATTTGTCATTTAAACAGATTAGCTTATCTTTTCTTTCAACACATACTTCGCATAAGTTAAAAGTGTGCTTTTAATCCTTGTCGAAGCAAGAAGGGGATTATTCTCCTTTGTATTCGTTAGATTCTGTTGATTTTCTTAATAATACTTAAATGAAGATGAGACTTTATAAAACCAATAAAATATTTGTCTAAAAAGAATTTTCAGAAAAGTTTATACTGCAATGTATTCATATTTATTGCATCCGATGCGCTCTTTGTTTCCGTTTCATCTATTTGTCTCCCAAATAGAGGCAATGCCATTTTTATCTTAGTAAAAGTTCTTCCAAAATTAATAATTGTTTCCTGGTTAAAATTTTTCAATAAATTCATAAATTATAAATAAAAATCAAATGAATAAACTATTTTAAATGAAACAGAAGAAAAAGTTTTGAAAAAAAAAATACGAAAATAAAAACAATAATAAAATTATAAAGTAAAAATGAAATAAATAAATAGTTGGTGTTTCGGTAACATATATAATTTGTTACCATTGCTGCAGATGTTAGTTCTTACTTAATTGTAAATTGTGTGCTCATCTTTTCATTTAGATCCTACTTTTTAAGGATTTACACCAAATCAAATACCATATTAATGGACCGGATAATTAAAGCAGCAAATGCAAGACGTTTAAACACATTACGATATAACAAAACAAAACAAACAACAACAAAAGTGATAGAAAAAAAATCAAATTCATTTCATTCTAACATATTTCACTGATATAATGAAAACATAAATAATTTCTTTTTTATAAATCATCAAACTACGTATCATATTTAAACTTGTCCACATTTAAAATGCTCTTTTCACAACAGGGTGGTTTTGATTTGAGAACTTTGGAAATATGATTTCGAACTTCTAACCAATTTTGATTACAAGTTCAAACTTTATTACTGACACGTTAAGAATAGAATTTTTGTTAATTATTTGCATATGTTTAGCAGAAACTAATTGTGTTTTTATACTCCTAATAAAAGATTGCAATTTGTCAAGAACACCATTAATAAGACTCTGATGATAATTACAATTTTGGGCATTCACCCCTGGTTAAATAGCATTCAATGAAAAATATTTTATCATTCATACATTCAGATTAGCTTGTCTTTTATTTCATTACAACTTTCACATTTTCAAGCAGGTGTCAAGTGTGCTTTTAATCCTAATCATTGAAAGAAAGGAGATTTGTATTCAATTTGTTGATTATCAAAATTATACTCCACTTCTCACCTATCAGACAATGTTTATTGTAAACTCCAGAAAAAATTCTTTTCGCAAGTTTACGCAACATAAACAAACTTAATCAAACTATTCCTTTAAAATCGTCACAATAGCCGGTACTTGTAAACTGTTACCAGTATAACATAATGCCGATCACTGCCTCAGTGTTATCTTCGACTTGCTCAATCGATAGGGTGTACAGCAGTTTGTGGATAGGCACTGTCGGCGTACGGGGTTACTTGTTACAGTTTTTTCCAGCGCGGGCATATAATTAGTGATCTGTCGTTTTGATTGTTTGTTCTATTCAAGAAGGAAATCCGAATATGTCTCATAGTAAATTCAAATGTATCTGACAAATATTGCTTGCGTACGTTTTAACATTCGTTTCTATCTAGTTAGACAAAATTAATTTTTTTCAACAGCATTTCAAATTTAAAATAAATTAGACCCTATTTCACTGTTGTTTGTTTTTAACACCTCTCTTCTTGTATGCTCATTTATATTCAGTTTTATCATAGCTTTAAAATTTTTACTCTTAAAGTGTTTAGAGTTTCCTATGTAATTAATATTTTAATTTCTTTTAACTGATATAATTGTTATTTTGGTATTAAAGTCTTATTTTATCATTTCTTTTTTTTCAAATTATATTTTCTGAATTGATATTTTAAAATTTCATGTTTCTATCATACATCATTCATCTTATTATTTTCTCGTTTATTATTATCAAAACTATTATATTACTTTTGGATCTTGTTATTGTTGTTGTTGTCTAGCACGTTAAATGAAATGAAAATTTTGAAGTATGCAATCGCTGTTATCAATATCGTGTTAAGGAATAGTTTCACTTACACTTTTGAAAGTGTGTTTCCTCTCATATAAGATTTAAAAGATTCACAATTTAACAAATGTGATTAAATGTATGCTGTCACTGTAAGAACAATTAAGAAACAACAATTTGTCATTTTTGTACTTTTCATACAAAAACATTCAGACAACTCAACAATAAAAATGATAACATGGTGTATTACTCATTTTTGCATAGATTACAATTCAGTTTCAAATTTCAGTAAGTATACCACTTACTCACTTCAATTTTTTATTCAACCATTATTATGTCATGATCATTCAGTTTTGATAGTTAACTCTTTCTGCAAAATAGTAAATTTCTTATTGGGGTTTTAGCGATTCTTGTGAACGACTAACCAAAACTGATGTTTTCGTTTAATGGAAACTAACACCATGTTGTTCATGTGGAAATAAATTCGAAAATGAGTACTATTTTTTTGGTATTATTTCAAAGTGTGCTTATTCATGTCTGTCTTAAAACAAAGTCTCGATTACGTGTTGTAAGAAGCGGTGTGTTCCGGTTAATTCTTTTCGCTCAATTTCTTTAAGCTGATTTCAATTTTTGCGGCATTCCGTTTCGAGGTAGCATCCTGTTGAGTTCTCTTTTTGTGTTAAAGTTTTGTAGTGTCTTTTGATAATATTGTAAACGCATACCCTCTTTCAACCTCTTTCTTCTTGGATGTAAGCTTTGTTTTTAAATGTAGTTATTTATGATATGACTTTTTCACGTTTTTATAAAGCGTCCGACATTGAGTGATGTCAAACTATTCTAGTTTTCAAATTTTAAATATCTTCTACTACAAAACACCAAGAAAATAATATCATTATAGTTATCATTTTCCTTTATCCATTTGTTATAAAAACATTTGTATCGGATAAGATCCAAAAACATGTACTTTCTTTTTATTTTGTTACATGTCTTTAGTACACGTTTTTGGATCTTATCCGATACAAATGTTTTTATAACAAATGGATAAAGGAAAATGATTTACTTAATCACATAAATGTATGTATTAATTGCATTAGCATTAATAAGACTTATAGAACAAATATACTTAGTGGACAAAAAATGATTAAAAAATTATAATCAAAAGACAATAAGTAGAATTCAATAAAAAGGACATTAAATGAAACATAAGTTGTATTGAATGACACATGATGTAAATAACATATATAATGAGGCTGAATAATTATAGTTTGAAATCACTAATGATATATAAAAATAGGGTAAATAATATAACTAACTGAAAGTATGAATGAAATGTAAATAAAACAAACACAAAAAATATCAAATACAAAAGGAAACATTCTAATAATTATAAACGTTAAACATTTGAAGATATGAAAACCAAAGCTAATACCTGATAACAAAATGAAGAAAAATATGTTGGTTGAAAACATCTCACTTCGAAGGAAAATCTTTTCAGTTTACATTTAAAATACTGTTTTTAAATTTTAATAACGTCTAGCTGAACAGAAAATAATCAAAATAGTTGATTACATCGACATTTTTATGTCGAATATATTTGAACTATTAAATTTTTACGTAAATTTGATACAGATCCAAAATTATGTAATGAATAGAAACAAATCCGAAGGGTTGATCAAGATTTCAAGGACATGAAATTCGGACAAATTAAAGGTATGAACATATCGAAGGATCAGTTTGATAGAACATATTTATGTGCAACAACATGAACTTGATCATTTTTTATTTCGAATTCTAAATATAAAAAAGATATTTTGATTTCGATGAAATTTAAAACTGATCCTCCACAGTAATGGAGAGAACACAGTATTTAAAACCATATGTGTATATATATGACAATGATAAAATTGACAAAAACAACAACAACAACAACAAACAAACTACAAATACGATTTCACAAACAGCTTTATCACTAAGTTTGTATAATAAAAAATGAAATTGACATAAAAACAACAAATAAAATTTCACAAAACACCTTTTATTAGCATATTATATACTTTTGGTATGATATTCGATACAGGAATTCTTTTACGAATGAAAATAACTATAATGATATTATTTTCTTGGTGTTTTGTAGTAGAAGATATTTAAAATTTGAAAACTAGAATAGTTTGACATCACTCAATGTCGAACGCTTTATAAAAACGTGAAAAAGTCATATCATAAATAACCACATTTAAAAAACAAAGCTTACATCCAAGAAGAAAGAGGTTGAAAGAGGGTATGCGTTTACAATATTATCAAAAGACACTACAAAACTTTAACACAAAAAGAGAACTCAACAGGATGCTACCTCGAAACGGAATGCCGCAAAAATTGAAATCAGCTTAAAGAAATTGAGCGAAAAGAATTAACCGGAACACACCGCTTCTTACAACACGTAATCGAGACTTTGTTTTAAGACAGACATGAATAAGCACACTTTGAAATTATACAAAAAAATAGTACTCATTTTCGAATTTATTTCCACATGAACAACATGGTTTTAGTTTCCATTAAACGAAAACATCAGTTTTGGTTAGTCGTTCACAAGAATCGCTAAAACCCCAATAAGAAATTTACTATTTTGCAGAAAGAGTTAACTATCAAAACTGAATGATCATGACATAATAATGGTTGAATAAAAAATTGAAGTGAGTAAGTGGTATACTTACTGAAATTTGAAACTGAATTGTAATCTATGCAAAAATGAGTAATACACCATGTTATCATTTTTATTGTTGAGTTGTCTGAATGTTTTTGTATGAAAAGTACAAAAATGACAAATTGTTGTTTCTTAATTGTTCTTACAGTGACAGCATACATTTAATCACATTTGTTAAATTGTGAATCTTTTAAATCTTATATGAGAGGAAACACACTTTCAAAAGTGTAAGTGAAACTATTCCTTAACACGATATTGATAACAGCGATTGCATACTTCAAAATTTTCATTTCATTTAACGTGCTAGACAACAACAACAACAAGATCCAAAAGTAATATAATAGTTTTGATAATAATAAACGAGAAAATAATAAGATGAATGATGATAGAAATATGAAATTTTAAAATATCAATTCAGAAAATATAATTTGAAAAAAAAGAAATGATAAAATAAGACTTTAATACCAAAATAACAATTATATCAGTTAAAAGAAATTAAAATATTAATTACATAGGAAACTCTAAACACTTTAAGAGTAAAAATTTTAAAGCTATGATAAAACTGAATATAAATGAGCATACAAGAAGAGAGGTGTTAAAAACAAACAACAGTGAAATAGGGTCTAATTTATTTTAAATTTGAAATGCTGTTGAAAAAATTTAATTTTGTCTAACTAGATAGAAACGAATGTTAAAACGTACGCAAGCAATTTTTGTCAGATACATTTGAATTTACTATGAGACATATTCGGATTTCCTTCTTGAATAGAACAAACAATCAAAACGACAGATCACTAATTATATGCCCGCGCTGGAAAAAACTGTAACAAGTAACCCCGTACGCCGACAGTGCCTATCCACAAACTGCTGTACACCCTATCGATTGAGCAAGTCGAAGATAACACTGAGGCAGTGATCGGCATTATGTTATACTGGTAACAGTTTACAAGTACCGGCTATTGTGACGATTTTAAAGGAATAGTTTGATTAAGTTTGTTTATGTTGCGTAAACTTGCGAAAAGAATTTTTTCTGGAGTTTACAATAAACATTGTCTGATAGGTGAGAAGTGGAGTATAATTTTGATAATCAACAATACAAATCTCCTTTCTTTCAATGATTAAGATTAAAAGCACACTTGACACCTGCTTGAAAATGTGAAAGTTGTAATGAAATAAAAGACAAGCTAATCTGAATGTATGAATGATAAAATATTTTTCATTGAATGCTATTTAACCAGGGGCGAATGCCCTAAATTGTAATTATCATCAGAGTCTTATTAATGGTGTTCTTGACAAATTGCAATCTTTTATTAGGAGTATAAA
Organism: Corbicula japonica; assembly: GCA_038501625.1. Classification (NCBI taxonomy): domain Eukaryota; kingdom Metazoa; phylum Mollusca; class Bivalvia; order Venerida; family Cyrenidae; genus Corbicula; species Corbicula japonica. Next base: position 250,761 of record JAZAYU010000344.1, on the reverse strand, counting down.
AACACAATTAGTTTCTGCTAAACATATGCAAATAATTAACAAAAATTCTATTCTTAAAGTGTCAGTAATAAAGTTTGAACTTGTAATCAAAATTGGTTAGAAGTTCGAAATCATATTTCCAAAGTTCTCAAATCAAAACCACCCTGTTGTGAAAAGAGCATTTTAAATGTGGACAAATTTAAATATGATACTTTGATGATTTATAAAAAAGAAATTATTTATGTTTTCATTATATCAGTGAAATATGTTAGAATGAAATGAATTTGATTTTTTTCTATCACTTTTGTTGTTGTTTGTTTTGTTTTGTTATATCGTAATGTGTTTAAACGTCTTGCATTTGCTGCTTTAATTATCCGGTCCATTAATGTGGTATTTGATTTGGTGTAAATCCTTAAAAAGTAGGATCTAAATGAAAAGATGAGCACACAATTTACAATTAAGTAAGAACTAACATCTGCAGCAATGGTAACAAATTATATATGTTACCGAAACACCAACTATTTATTTATTTTATTTTTACTTTATAATTTTATTATTGTTTTTATTTTCGTATTTTTTTTTCAAAACTTTTTTTTTCTGTTTCATTTAAAATAGTTTATACATTTGATTTTTATTTATAATTTATTAATTTATTGAAAAATTTTAACCAGGAAACAATTATTAATTTTGGAAGAACTTTTACTAAGATAAAAATGGCATTGCCTCTATTTGGGAGACAAATAGATGAAACGGAAACAAAGAGCGCATCGGATGCAATAAATATGAATACATTGCAGTATAAACTTTTCTGAAAATTCTTTTTAGACAAATATTTTATTGGTTTTATAAAGTCTCATCTTCATTTAAGTATTATTAAGAAAATCAACAGAATCTAACGAATACAAAGGAGAATAATCCCCTTCTTGCTTCGACAAGGATTAAAAGCACACTTTTAACTTATGCGAAGTATGTGTTGAAAGAAAAGATAAGCTAATCTGTTTAAATGACAAATAATTTTCATTGAATATTCTTTTTTAACACTGGATGTATTTGATTGTGACAAAGTACAAAAAACGAATTACGTAGGGTGTCAGTCACGAACTGATTCCTTATTGACCAAATTGTGTCTTGAAGCCATTGTTCTTATGAAAAATTATGAATATTAATGTAAATTATGGGTTCATTATACTGATACTTTGATAAGTTAAAATGTAGAAATGAAATACGAGATAGAATATCAAGCATTTTTTTTGTTTACGTTTATTAAAAGACCTACGCACTGTTATTTTGTCAAATTTGAATATCACCGTTCATTACAATTATATTTACGAGTATTAATTTGTGCACCAGATTGGTGAAATACGTCAAAGCTTAAATAATTAATGTGCCCTACTGAAATAAACGGAAAGTCAACATATTCACCAATTGTATTTTTATATTTGAAACGAAGAGATGATTTCTATGAAGTCATTACAGATGAATCACAGGATATAAATAAAATGAATTATCACCTTAAGTACAGTACTTTCGAAAATGGTGAAATGGAAATTTATTCATGTTCTATAAATAGAAAGATTATTGAAAAAGTCAAAACACTCTCACGCAAATAATGTTTGTGAAATAAATGAGATATGAAAGTAAGAGTGCCAATTGTTGTTGCTGATGTTGTTGATTATCTAGTTGTTGTTGTTGCTGATGTAGCTGTTGTTGTTCTCGGCGTTCGTGCATCAGACGTTATTGCTGCTGATATTGTTGCAGCTGCTGATGATGATCAATGTGTTGTTGTGGTTGTTGATGATGATTGTTGTTGTTGTTGTTGTTCATTCAGCAGATGTTACTGCTGACGATGATTTTGTGGTTCCAGGCTTTGCTTTTTACAGCGGGATGTTTTGTTGCGATTTAGACTTGATATTGCCATGCACGGAAGAAAAATGCCTGTCCCGGTTCCATTCATTAGCAAAACACTTTCCACATGTTTGGCATTCCATTTTACTTTCTACAAAAAAAAACATGTGTAGCTATAATCTTTATAATTTTAGCAATTTCAAGCGCGCACATTTAAACAATCTTTATCTTTGGTTGTTTTAAGGAATTAATCATTTCTTTTTGGAGTAGATGCAAATGTTAAATAAGTAAATCAAAAATATTTGAACCAAAATGCTTTTACATACCTTCTATATATTCGTGTACAAGTCCTTTCAATATTAATTCCAACTTTTCTTTAGCAAACACGATGCATTTTCTACTTAATTAATTTTGGCTGTTTTCTGCACACAGATGTTTTCTGGTACTCATAAGAAATCCCTTTCATTCAAGAATAATGATTAATGACACACTGGATTATTTGTTTTGGGCCCAGTTGACAGACAGACTTGCACTTGAGGACACTAACACATACTTGTGATACACTTAATTAGACTTAACACGGATTAAGTATTACCTCAATCCACTTAACAAACACTTGACATGGATTAATTATTGTGTTAATCCACTTAACAAACACTTCACAGGGATTACAAATATTTATTGTTAAATTAAATACTAAACATGTTAAATATGTGAATAACGTAGTGAAAACGAATCTTCTATTCTTAAAGTCAAAAATATTTATTAATTCTAATTTAATAGTTTTTGCATCGAAGGATAAATGCACACTTGAGATCTACTTGAAAATGAAACTTTTGTAATGGAATCACAGAAAAGATAAGCTGATTCGAATGTTTGAATGATAAAATTTGTTTCATTGTATGTTCAAGAATTCGTATGAATAGTTTTTTGCGAAAGTTGTTATTTATGTATAGGATTACACCCAACCACATTTCACTGCGAGGATTAAAGGCACAATATTGCGGCCTCTTAAATATTTGAATAACATGCTGATTCTTCAAGCGTCAGTTGCAAATATTTATTATTAATAATAAACATGTTAAATATGTGAATAACGCAGTGAAAACGAATCTTCTATTCTTAAAGTAAAAAATATTTATTAATTCTAATTTAATAGTTTTTGCATCGACAAAACTGAGTTGTGAATTAAAACTTGTGCATTTAAGAAAAAAATGAATTTCGAATATAGTTTCAGAATGATTATTAGGACTAGTTGATAATTTATGAAGAATAAGAAACAAGAATGCACTATTTGATGATAAGTGTTAATACTAAGAAAACGCATAAACTTTTGTAATAGTAAGATTTAGAATAAAATCTTTACATTTTTAGAAGGTTGTGTATCTAGTACACACATCCGTTATTTAAAACTGGATTGAATGGTTAATAAGAAGAAACAATTTCATAAATTTAACGGATAACAGTGAATAAAGCTTCGATGAGTTTTTGTTGTAAATAAATGTGAATGCTGTAATTGTTATCTCTTATATCTGCTAAAATAATAATAATAAAAAGATAAGCTGATCCGAATGTTTGCGTCTGCTCTGGGTCTACACACACAGTTCAGGATTCAGTTAATAAATTTCTGCAAAACACCCCTGTGCACAATAGATGAACTGGATTAAATCGATATAAAGGAGAGTCCATTTCATAAATTAAAAGGATAGAAGAGTGAATAAAGCTCACTTCAATGAGTATTTTCAAAGCTCACTTCAATGCGTTTGTGTTGTAAATAAATGTGAATCCTTTTATCGCATTTATCTGCTAAAATAATCGCATTTATCAGCTAAAATAATAATAATAATAATAATAATAATAATAATAATAATAATAATAAAAATAATAATAATAATAATAAAAATAATAATAATAATGATAATAATACATTTTCAAATGAGTTTTATTTAATTTAATATAAAATTATTTTAAATGATGCCATTATACCTGTTTAATCCCCCTATTGTTAACCCGCGGTAAAGTCATAAAATATAAAGGGAAGTGTTAATCCTCTTATCGTCCGTCAGCGGGAAGTGTTCATTGTTATCCAGGGAAGTGTCTATTGTTAAAAAATGCCCTCAGGGTGTTCCAGAACTGTCATTTTCTATCTACTTTCGTTCAAACGGTTGCCAGGACCCCTATAATCGCGTTCTTTGCCCAATATCGTCTAATATATATTTGAATCAGCATAGTTGAATATTATTTTAAAAATGGGAATTTCGTTGTTCTACTTGATATTTTACTTGGGTGTTGAATCAAAACAGTTAATGACTGTTAACTGTTAGTCATTGCTTTCAAAAAAAAATGCCCAATATCGTCTAATATATATTGGAATCAGCATAGTTGAATATTATTTTAAAAATGGAAATTTCGTTGTTATACTTGATATTTTACTTGGGTGTTGAATCAAAACAGTTAATGACTGTTAACTGTTAGTCATTGCTTTCAAAAAATAATTTCAACATGCACTTTCGTAAAATTAGTATAAAACCATTCCTCTGAAGTTTGTTTGTATCAAGTATTAAGTTTTAATCAAAAAGACTTTATTTTAGATTCTATTTTAGAATCTCATTTAATCAGAATCGTTGAATGACTGAGGAATTCTCATGGCGATCCCACGGCATCCAAGAACGCCGAGGTGCGCGTAGATCGCAAACATCACCGCAGCAACGCAGTGGCAGCGCCGTGACAGCGCAGAAAATCGCCAACAGAACTCCGTTGGAATGCCGTGGGAGCTTTGTGGCAACGCCTTGGTTGCTGTCAAAACGCCATAAAATCTCCATATTCATGAAAAATATCTGATTTTTCTTGATGATCTCATGAAGCTCTGTGAAATTTTACAACGCCTTGCCAACGCAATGAAAACGTGGGATAGTGTGAAAACGCAGTGGAAACGCGGTAAAGTGTGACAGGGGCTTACAATGATTTCAAAATACAACAGTAAAGTACACTAAAAGCGGCACTGGTTGTGAACTCTGTGAACATGTAAAACAACTACTTACCGTGAAAGAAAGATGTTGTAGCTTGTGTGATCGCATGTTGACAGTCTAAACCTGCAACCGCCATGAAGCAGGCAGCTTGCCAAAGCCAGAAAGTAAACAGTAACATCTCTTGTCCTGGTAGAGAAGCGACGGCTTTTTTATTAAACATCAGTGCCAAAGATTACAAAACTGAGTTTGGCGACCAGTCTCAAATCTCAATGATCTAATTGATTGAAATGGAGACAAGTGCCCGTTTTAGCTCATCAGGGCACAAGATCATAAAACTAAGTTTTGAGATCAGTCTCAAAAAATCTCAAGGATCTGATTGGCTGAAATGGAGACTGGTCGTCATTTCAGCCAATCAGATGCTTGAGATTTGAGAATGATATTCGGATTTAGTTTTATGATCTTGGGCACAGTTCTTTGAGATTTGAATCTGGTCTCCAAACTCAATTTTACAATCTTGGGACCTGATTTCTTAATTCTTTTATTTGAACCATCCAAAAATACCAACATACAATTCTTCGAATCAAGCCTTGGTCGCCATGATTTCAAATGATACACCTCTACTTTATGTTGTACAGTGTAATGAAAAATTAATTATTCTTAACAATTCAAAAATGTTTTTTTTGAAAGTAAACATTATTTACACCCGACAGTTTTTGTAAAGCAAATTATACATTAAACAAAATTAGGCAGGTAAGTAAGATGTGTAGTTTCAGGTTCACTTTAAAACTAAATTGAACTTAATTAGTATGTCCCAATCAGAAGAAAAAGACCCGGAAAAAGACCCGGAATTAATTTAACAAATACTTACCTATTCCTAGATGAAACTATCCATAAATGATTTCAGAATCTAAGATACTGCAATGCATTGATTTAAATGTGGTAGGGCTAACTCGTAATATCAGCTGTCGCTGTTTTCGCTTGATTATGATCAGCTGGATATGAATATGATTGCTAAAACACATAAAATAAAGTTCAGTACTCCTTACGAGACCACCTGGGAAGATTTGCTTTCAAGGACGTTATTATGTTGAAGTAGTGATTTGTTGAGCTCTGATAGAATGTAGGAAAAAACATTTTTTCTTGTTGAAATTACATGACTGATTCATTTCATTCATAACCTTGCGAAGCCAATTCTCAGGAGTGATTGCTGGTATCGCAAATGCTTCAAGTTTTAATCCTCGGGGATCAGAAATGCTGATAGCACAAGTCCCCAAGATCATAAAACTGAAACTTGAGACTATTTTCAAATCTCGAAAACCTGACTGGTGGAAATGGACACATTTCTCTGTTTCCATCAACAAGATGTTTGAGATTTAAGACTGGCCTCCAGTTTCAGTTTTATGGTGTTGGGTACAGGTGCTGCCAGCACTCTCAGATTTGTGATGTTGGGTTCTGAACTCCATTCCTCCACTTTACGCGTTATAACAATATTGACTGAGCAACGGAAACACAGCCTCCGCAGTCAAGAAGTAGAGATGAAGGGAAATAACCGACATTTATTTTATGCGAGTGCTGGTCTTTCGGCTGGATGTTCTTTCTCGCGAGTTGTAAATAAACCTGACGGGTTCGGATCAAGACTTAAGTAACTTGCTTTTATAGCATGGTTAAGTGGATGCCGACATGCTTTAATACTAGAGGTTCGAACCCCAGACTATTAAGACAAGGACTTCTTCGCAGAAATACAGCAGCCCTATTTACCCACCTTACTTATACGCACAACTAATTAATGACAAACAATTATATGATTGGAAAAGGCCGCGATATTTTATTTCAAAATAGAAAGTTAAACATGGCACATATAAAACACATATGATAATGATTTTATATTATATAATGATTTTATATAAATATAAGGGGAAACTGAATCCAATAATGTGCAATGCACATTCTGTGTGTTGAAGGGCACGAAACTGTGTACAACTAAGGGAGTTCGCCAACGAGTTACCTCCCTATAAAATAAAGGTGTTGTTGTTGTTGTTGTTTTTGTTTTTTGCAATGTTCAACGTCTGCTGTATCCCAGCTAAGATGCAAAATGGTACAGAAGAAAAAGAAACTAGAAACCAGCCAAAATGCAGAGTAATCCAATTCCTCCCCCTTGGGTGAACATCACTTTCTTTTCTTACTGTGTAAGGCTAAGGTTACACAATCTTTGTTAATCAAAATTAAGTATTCTTGATCAAAGAAGATATGCAAATTACGAAGGGAGTTCGCCAACGAGTAACCTCCCTTTAAATTGATCTCCGCTGTTATTGTCGGTCATCCTGATGACCGACATATTATAATCGACCAAACTTGAGATCTTTAGCCTTATCACCGGTTAACAGTGACTCACGGTCCAAAACGGATAATTTAGACTATGCCACCTGTTCGAAAGACGCATGCAAAAAGATAGTGTAGAGGCTGATGTTTGATTGCGTGATATTTAAAGAAGACGTTTACCGGAAAAGATAATAATGTAGATAATCATGTTTCATGTATACTTAATTGATTAATTGATTGTCAGTCAGGATGACCGACAATAATCATGTTTCATGTATACTTAATTTATTGTCAGTCATCCAGATGACCGACATACATGTATTATTATGGACCAAACTTGAACTTTGAAGGGTAACACCGGTGAACAGCGGCACCGGACGTGGTCACTTTAGACAAAGCCGCCCGTCTTAAGCTTGAGAATGCTATTCCGTTCCCCCTATTTGCAAGAAAAGTCTTCTAAATGTTGATGAAACAATATTTGGACATTGTAGTTACGGCAAATCAGAAATTGAGCTAATCTATAACGACATGTTAAATTATGTAAACATACGTGTGTTGTATTTTCTATAGGGTATAGAAATGATGTTATGCGTCTTTTTTAGAAAGTCACGTGATGCAAACCTTTATAGCTAAATATTAGTTGCAGATACGTTGGACTGATACTTTATTTGAATCAAACAACTGCTCAGGATGATGCCATATATGAAATAGATTCGTTGAGTTATCTTGATTTTCTTCGTCAAAAGCAAGACACCGTTTATGATTTTCTTAGAGACTAAAGGATATATTTCTGGTTCTCGCATATTTTCTTGTTTTAACCAGGTTTTTGAAAAAACAAAACAGGTTATTAGATTAGTGTTCGTCGTTGGGCGGGCGGGCGGGCGTAAAACTGTTTGGTTCCCGGCGATTAACTTTTAGTTCGTTTCATGGTATTGAAATGAAACTTGGTGTATATTAAGAACAGGTGTGCTCGCTTGGAATTGCTTTTGGGGTCGGTCCGTCAAAGGTCGAAGTCACCGTTACTAAAAATAGAAATTTGGTTTCCGGCGATTAACTTGAGTTCGGTTCATCGTACTGACATGAAACTTGGTGTATAGTTAGAACAGGTGGCGGGCTTGCTTGGGATTGCTTTCGGGCTCGGTCCGTCAAAGGTCAAAGTCACCGTTACTAAAAAATAGAAATTTGGTTTCAGGCGATTAACTAGAGTTCGGTTCATCGTATTGACTTGGCGTATAGTAAGAACGTGTAAATAGCTCGTATGGGATTGCTGATGGCAGGGTTTGGCACAGATCTGGAAAAGTCATGGAAAACGAGTATTGCCTGGAAAATTCATGGAATCTTGATTATTTGGATTTTATAGTGGTAAATCATAGAATATTAAAACATTGTCATGAAAAGTTGAAAAGTACAGTTTGTGTAGACAATCCGAATCACTAAAAACCTTTGGTAAGCAAAATTATATAAAAAGTTAAAATTACCTTTTTTGTTTTAGGTTTTGGTGTTCACAAGACCTTATCTAAAGTTTGTTTATTTCATTCAAGTGATAATGAATGTAATTTATGTTACAAAAACCCCGCCGCCCCAATATTCAAAACTTGCCTTTGCCCTTGAATAAATGCACTTTCAAAGAAATACGAAGTGATTTGTTTTGATTCCCCGATTCCATCTCAAAACCGCATCTATCCATGCGTTCTCTTCTTGGGGTCTATTGTGAACGGTTGGACTCGTCGCAATTGCAATCCAAATTGAGTTTAACTTGTAAAAGATTTCCGGGGATACCCCTGACCCCAATGTCTGCTTCCCCATACAATATGCAATATAACGGATCTGGCTTCGGTCTTGGGCTGATACTAAACAATAAAAGTATTTTGAAAAGTACAGTAAGGTAGACAACACAAGCACTATCATTTCTATGTCGGGGCGATTAACTAGAATATACTGCAAGCAATGCTAAACCAGCCTTTAAAGTAAAGAAATAGTTGTGAAGAATTTTCAGAACAGTGGCATAACGACAATTTCTTTGATCATAGATTAATTTAAATACAAATATTGCTTCTCGAGTTTCTGTAATAGTTTCAGAGAAAATCGTTCTAACTAAAACAAAAGATATGAGCAACATACAACTTAAGTGAACGTAATAAATGCATCTCCATCCTAATTTATTGTTTACTGTCTTCTAACGCTCGTCAACTTCAAGTTTGACCAGATCTGCTGCCTTAACTAAAACTACACTTTATGTTGGTAATAAATACTGAATATTATAAGCATCGCTTCTCTGCTCACTGTACAAATAAGCATCGATAGTGGAAAGTTCTATGGTATCTCTGTGAGCATTCATGTTAATGTAACATATTCATCCAATTCGATGGTGCCTAAACAACGTCATTATTTCTACACGTCTACCAGAAACATGATTATTTATATTAATTGCCGATACACGACTTCTTCATGTTTCAATAAATCAATCATCAGCCGTTCAACTTTGTTTGCATGCTTTAAAGTAACAGCATTTGTAATGTATATATGTTCTTTTGATTATGTATTGTACATTCAGAGAAATGTAATTGGAAATAAACTTGAAACTTGAAACTACAACTAAATTCACAAATGGTTTGTCAGATACAATCTACGTGGCATTGATCGACAGAAAGCTGGACAAATCCTTGACTTCGGGTGTTCCAAAAGTAAATGCAAACACGAATACATACTTATTCTATTAGTTTATCTGCTAATAACCGACTAGCTTTTTGGAAAGCTAAAACTTGTTTTGTAATGTCCAGCATCGGCTGTATCCCAGCGAAGATGCAAAGCGATACAGAAGGTAGAGGAACCGAGTACCAGCTAAAGTGCAAAGTAATCAGATTCTTCCACCTTGGATGGACATTACATTTTTATATTAATATGAGGATAATGATACACAATATACTTCCTTTTATTATTTTAGCCTTATATTTATAGTACATTATCGAAAAGCTAGACAGTCATGTGACGAAAAGTACGTTAAATGTTGTTTTCAGCAGAATTTTAACCAGAAAAAGTTGATAAACCTTGTAATTTTTTGTTATAAATCTTGATAATTGAACAAATATTTTATTTTCCCGCATTTGTCATTAATTCATTCTTTGTTATAAAACGACATATCACCTGACTGTCTTCTTAACCAAAATCAGTTATAGTTTACAGCATTACATTAGTTTATTTAATTTTTGTTTTTGTTTTGCAATATCTAGATTTTAACGAAAGAAATAATTTTCCGGATATATGTGCACAATGAATGAGATATTGTGTATCCTTATGCTATTTGGTAATAGATTATAGGTACATGTTTCACACAGTTTGTGCAACGAATATCGCGACATTGAATGTAATTGTTGATCAATATAAATGTCTGTCAGTTAAACGTTTCTAGTCTAACATCAAATTTTTGGAATGCTTGAGCATCACGTTTTGTGTTGCACGTCATTTAATATCTGATGTTTGTGTTTGTTTAATCAAGTTTCATCAGTTGGGTCTGGCTTCACACAAGCAGATATTATCAATGGTATTGCACATTGTTGGTATCGACTGGGGTTTGACTTCACCCTGGCAAATCATGTCCCCGGTGTTGCAGTTGTCTGTTTTCATTTCATCTGAGGATCGGTGAATCATGTCCACGTTAACGCGGATTGTCTGGTTCCTGTACGTGACTTGTTATTGCACATATACATGCCTGAAAGATAAATTCTAGCAGCAGAACATGTGGATCACGACTACAGAACTTTACATATTTATATTACTTGAATATTATCGTACAGGTCATGGTGCGCGTTCGTATGCTGTTATTGTTTTCCTTATAAATATGGGTGGGAGGGAGGGAAGATGACAAGTTTTCTCTCGATGTTGACTCCACAAAATCCAGCAAGAAAATGAACGACCACGTGTTGGGGTTTACAAAGTGAGATATTGTGTAAATTATCGTAGTTGTCTTCACATGCTATTGTTTAGTGGCTTACAGCAGACCTTGACACAGTGAAATGCACTCGCAAAAATAAACGGCATTTATTTGTTTGAAGGACAACATAAATGCAGTTATTTTATGCGAGTGCTGGTCTACGTTACGGCTGGATGTTCTTTCTCGAGAGTTGTAAATAAACCTGACGGGTTCGAATCAAGACGTAAGTAACTTGCTTTTATAGCATGTACTGGTTAGATGGATGCCGACATGCTTTAATACTGGAGGTTCGAACCCCAGACTATTAAGACAAGGACTTCTTCGCAGAAATACAGCAGCCCTATTTACCCACCTTACTTATACGCACAACTAATTAATGACAAACAATTATATGATGGGAAAAGGCCGCGATATTTTATTTCAAAATAGAAAGTTAAACATGGCACATATAAAACACATATGATAATGATTTTATATATAATGATTTTATATAAATATAAGGGAAAACTGAATCCCACAAAGATTGTATTTGGTGTAATTTGTCTGTTTTCAAATAATGTGCCATGCCTGAAATGCACATTCTGTGTGTTGAAGGGCAACTAAAAATACGATTTGCTACACAATATGTGGCAAATGTATTGCGCCAATATAAGGTTCGATCCTGATGTCATTATTGCTACGAACTACCAACGCGTATGCTTATTTTATCTCCACGATGATGTTAAGTCAATATTTATGTTTTATTAACTTTATTGTCTCGTTATTATAGCGTTACATGTCGCTGTGTTACCGTCAGCCTACATCAAGTCATTTAAATTGTAAAGATAGGATATCATTAGATTTTTCCCTGAAATGTCGTACTTCAATTCGCAATGTTATGACAAAGTTTGTATACTTGAGTAAGTGTATGACAAAGGCGAGAATGAATGAACATGAGGAGCCAAGTACGAATTGAGGTTGGTAAGATCATTCTAGAAGATCAACGTAATGTTTTAGACTTTCATATGAAATAATGGAGGTCGGACTTATTCCCGAGATTCACACTGTTATAAACATTAATTTTGTTTCGCTTATAGGAAGAAAATTTTCCAACAAAGAATAATTATAGATGTAAAATGATAAAATGAAATAGCCGAGTTATAAAGGCTAGATTAAATAACTCGTTATGTCACAGAAAAAAACACAATCAATGTACCTCTTATTTTGTGAATAATTCGAATTTCAGGAGATAAGCCAGTTCTTATATTATTTTTATATAAGTAAACAAAACGCGTGATGTTTCAACTTGAAAATCTGTAGACCTGAAGAGATATAATATCCGAATTTCTTCAAATCAGGAGTATGTGATATGGAATTCAAAGGGTGAATAAAGTTGTATATTTAGATAATTTTCCATTCATTTAAGCAAAATTTATTTTTAGTAACTGTTGTCAGAATGGTAGACCACGTACACTTATACCTAATTCGTTGACGACAGTCTTAAGGTATAAAGTACTAAAAACTTACCGCTAATAGTTACAGCAGTCTTACACTATACTTAGCCTTGTGTATAAGTTGTGTTCCTGATGTATGTTAACCATGCTGTTTCCCGGAAAACTAGTATAAGGCAAACATTTTCTGAAAAGCAAAACGGAAATATACGGAAGCCCATTAGGGCCGTTTTGAGTTAGAAGTTAGAAGGCAACTATTCGAACATAGATGTTAGATCTTAGAACTTAGGTCTTAGAACTAAAAAGTTAGACGTGAAAACGCCATATTGAATGGAAGACAGACAAGAAGATGGATGTGAGATAAACTTCTTATTTTAATTCTTTTAATTTTATTTCTTATTTCTTATATCTCTGTAGCGTTGTTTGTGGCGTGTGGCGCCCTAAAAAAGTCTTCCCGTACATTCATCAGTGCTGTTATCAGTTGCGTCCTTTGAAAGTCGTAAAGCACGATACTTATGTACTATGTTAATAGTATTTCTAAAATTGCCTTTGTTTAAGGGATTGCCACACTCCTCCCAACTTTGTTCATCGATAAAAAGAAAATTATCAAAATCTCAATAATGGCAAAATGCCGTTCAATAAAACTTTGCACAATTGAATGTTACTAATGAATATTTATTTTGCATACAGTAGGACTCGTTAGAAAAGTAAAGAAAAAAAGCTTGACCTAAAAATTCCTTAAAATTCTATTTACATAAATTCACAATAACTAAACGATACAAAACATAATTTTAAATTCCCACGTGAGCGCAATGATACTGACAAGAAAATGTTGTGTACTTTGTAAAAAAATTTCAACTACAAAAAGAGAAATCAGTGATTGTCATCGGTTTACGCGACCAGGAAGCGAACAGAAAATTGAAGGTCAAACACACTTTTACTAATATCTCCTAAAGTTTACATATGTAAGTCATGAGGACACAATAAATTGTTGTCAGTATCATGTTACTCATGTGGGCATTTAAAATGATGTTTTGTGTTGTTTAGTTTTTGTGAATTTATGTAAATAGAAATTTAGGGCATTTTTAGATCTCGCTATTTTCCTTGACTTTTCTAACGTGTCTTACCATCTGCAAAATAAAGATACATTAATAACATACATTTGTGCAAAGTTTTGTTTAACGGCATTTTGCCGTTATTGAGATTTTGATAATTTTCTTTTTATTGATGAACAAAGTTGGGAGGAGTGTGGCAATCCCTTAAATGTTTCGGCCAGTTTATAGATGGGTGGTATCAATATAGATTTGGATATTGTTCAATCACCCCAAGGATATACTGCCTGCTTTGAAATTTTGCCTTTGGCGTTTTCTGTGATATTCAGGATTTATATTCTCAGATCCCCTGTCAAAATTCTATTTTGTTAAGTTCCGGATCAAAATTGTACTGTTTATTGGTGTGAATATTGAGTTAAGCTCAACCCGGAGCTAGGCGGCGTGGGCAGTAAGATGCATTTCCATTGTGCCCATGAACAGGCTCAATCAAACCGAGCCTGCAATATTTTCGTATTTGTCGTGTTTGATGGCTTTCAAAGTTCCCTTCCTTTTCATTTATTTTCAAGAATTGGTGAGATATAGCTAGTAAGTTAAAAATCAGGTGAATATATCGGTACACCTTCAAGGGCTGAGTTGAAACAATCAATTTCAATAGGCATAGGTTGACAAAGCTATCTATAACTGACTGGGACGAAATTCAAAAATGGTTTTTTATAGCCAGTACAAACTAGTTTAGCCAAATACGTCTAAAAAGATCTTCAAGATGACAATTTGAAGAGCATCTTTAGGTTCAACCTAATTACTTCTTTTACTTCAGAGAAAGGGGAAAGCAAGGTGAAAAAAAGGCAGATATAAACGTTATTTCATCATCTAGCAGAGGTTTCTGCAGAACACGAAAGAATGCAAAGGTATTATATTTGAGTATTTAGACACTCGGCTCATTTGCAAATAAATGACCTCGAAAAAATGTCAGATTATTTAACATAGGGTGTTGTATTTAGTGAGCATCGATACCCAATTCAATAAGGTGTAACTCATTGATTCATATGACATATGAAAAATCTATAGTATATGATCTATTTAGTTTCTAAAGTAACTCTATCAGGGATAAAATTAACGGTCACATGAAGTCAATTTTCGTGATAGGTTTATTTTTATCTCACCAGAATTTTGTGACCAGGTGATTTTTGCGATCAAACTTAGTCTAGCTGGCTAGCTGGCAGGCTGTCTAGCCGTCTTTCTGTCTGTCTGTCTGTCTGTCTGTCGGTTCGTCCATTTGTCCATTTCTCTTTCTGACAAAATCCAAAAGATGTGGGAATTGTATATTGGTTAATGTTCTTTCAAGGTTATAAAAATAATTCATTTCTTTTAAAAAAGCTGTTTGATTTTTATTTAATTTGCTATGATTATTTCTCTTTTTAAAGTTGTTGCTAGCTATGGAAACCAAAGGATTTGCAATCAATGGATTGTCAATGTCATAGGTAATTGGAAATGATCGTTTTATCAATTTATCCCAACTAAGTAAAACATATTTTCTGCTTTGTAGGAACCTGATGAGAAGGAGGAAAAAAAGAACTAATGATGAAACAAAATAATCTATAGAACGACAGTTTCAGTCTGAGAAACAAAGCTGTATTACTCGCGCTGATTAAATGGCATAAAGTGACAAACATACATACTCAATCCAACCAAAAAAAGGATCTTATTCATCAAATGGAACATGCATTTAAGTTGTTTTATATCACCCTTTCATTGAATAGTAATTCATACAATGATTTTCTTTCTTTTTTATATTTGACAACTACTTGGCCTAATGCAATGCCATTTACGCGAAAGAATGGCTTCATCACACTTGATTTAGAGGCTCTTTTAGAAGATCTAACTTCACTGGTAGCAGTTGGAATAAGTGGCTGCTTTAGATGATCCAACTTCATCTGTAGCAGTGGTTATGTCATTCGATGCTGTTTTACCAAAAATTAAAACAACAAAACAACATATAGCTTGAGTATTTCTTGTTTTTGATCATTAGTGTTTAACGATTCTTGACTACTTAAAAAATTCCTTATCTTGGATTATTTGGCCATGACCTAAAGATGACAGTGATCGTAAATAATATATAATTTATTTATTGAAACTAAAATTGAGTATTTCTTCAACTGTTTGACTCATATTCACAAATACATAAATTTTATTGATTTTTCCCATAACTTTAACATTTCTTGACCTTTTTTTATTCCTGTTTATACGAAGGAATCCCTGAGATAAGCACTTCTTTGAATATTTGACCTGAAGATAACATAGAACTTTGCCACAAATAGTATTAAATTTTACAAAGCATTAATTATTTTTTAAGTGTGGCACGGCGGTATGCCATCGACAAGTTCTTGTCGAGGTTTTGGTATTATTATAAGTGATAAATGAGATAAGTATATTTTTGCATTTTTTTGTAGATAACTGTTACTTGAATAAAGTTTTATGTTTAAGAATGGAGTTATTTTTCCTTCTTTAAGCTTTAAATTTGAAAAGCATAACCGATTTCTTTAAAAATTTCTGTCTAAGTTCTAATGTCTAAGAACTAAGTTCGAATGTCTAAGTTCTAATGTCTAAGTTCTAATATCCAAGTTTTAATGTCTAAGTTCTAAGAACTAAGTTCTAATGTTCAAGTTCTAATGTCTAAGTTCTAAGAACTAAGTTCTAATGTCTAAATTCTAAGGTTCAAGTTCTAATGTCTAAGTTCTAAGAACTAAGTTCTAATGTCTAAGTTCTAAGAACTAAGTTCTAATGTCTATGTTCTAACAATTTTATTCTAAGAACTTAGTTATAACATAGTTTTGTAGCTTTTTTGCATGTATGGTAAAGATTCATTTAGTTATGCGATCCATTATATATGTACAGATGACCCCAATTTGGAGCCACGAGCAGGTCACACCATCAAACATTTTTGCAGAATTATGCCCCTTTGTCACCTATGGAAATTGTAGCAAATGGTATTTCAATACTATATAAGACAAAACATTTTCTTTAAATATACTTATATTATGATAACCACAAGCGGTATCCGACAATTTAATAAGTTTTCTGGCAATAAGCACAATTAGCACAAAAAAGATATTATTTTCGACTAAACAGGTTAAATGGTCAGTAATCACACGAATTATGTAGTGCTACAAGTTATTTGATACGATTTACGAAACCTCCTTTCATTGTAAGTCACTGTAAAATCAATCATCTCAATCATCATCTCAGTCATCGGTAAAATTTCAATCTACGTCGGCTGTCAAAGGCCTTCTGTTATCCAACAACAACACTCGAACGCGATCCTCGGTTTCGTTAATAAAGCCGTTTACTAATAGGTGATCCATAAAGTTTCTGGGATATCTGTATGTCCTCCCAGTTCAACATGATGACCATAGTTATGTCCACCATCAAGTACACAATACATTATATCGGGTCGTCCGCAAGTAATATCAAAATTCTTTTAGGCTCGAATATTATGAGCTTTCCACTGCTGAGCTATCATGTCGAGTTCTGCTTGGATCAATCCATGAAACAATATCTGAGGCATTTTGATGTGTATAAGACTTGTTGCATCCAAAACGTTTACGTCAAGTAGATCCTTGCAAAATTAAATCCACCAGTGGACTCTTTGTCTACTAAGTAATCCCAACAGGTGTGCTTTGTGTTCACCAGTTCCTTTGATATCGATTTTATCGATTTCTCATTACAGACAGCACAAGTCGGTAGTCAGTCACTAACTTTTGCCACATCGAACAATAACCTACACACTCCTTTAGATTTCTACAACTCAGGTGTACGTGTTTTGCGTCCGGCAAGATTGTTAGCTTTCAGTATACGCTTAAGTTGACGCAAGCTTAGTTTACTATCACGCACAATATATAATAACAAAATAATATCATTGTATGATAAGCTATAGAAGATGCAATGCTTCATAAGTTCTAGTCTTATAAAATGCGTCCCTCTGAGAATGACAGCTAAATCCGTGATCACAACTCTAGTTATTGGCGTAATAACAAGCAGCCTAATTTAAAACGTCCATTCCCATTTAGTGACCATTTTTGTCGTCTGGAAAAGAAATAAAAGAGAAAATACAGCAATATGAAATATAATAAAATTATAATACTCCATAGAAACCCGATAGTATCAATTATTATACAACTGACAGTTCATGATACTTTTTAAATATCGTTCAAAATTTTGACAAAAGGGGTTATAACACAAAGACAAGCAAACGATACTTGGGTTGTTTTGACAGGTAGCCCCTGTGTATAAACGACCATCTAGAACAGTTGGATCGGAAAGCCTAATAATACATATTAATACATATTAAATATAAAAATCACTGGCTGAATGATTGACGGGAAGCGGAGTTAGAAACACCTCCTTTTAACAATCACACAAAACACCTCTAATGCGACCTACTGTAACATTTATTGGTACATATACTATCAAGATCAAAATTACACTATCGATTTGATATAATTCTTGTGAAAATATCATCAATGAATTATAACTCACCCCTTGCTGTCGATTTTCTTGTCTACCTGCCGCTGTTGATATTCTTGAAAAAATGGAGGACCCGCTTTAAAGAGATTTCTACATTCTAAGTTCTAAGACCTAAGTTCTAAGATCTAACATCTAAGTTAGAATTGTTGCCTTCTAACTTCTAACTCAAAATGGCCCTAATGGGCTTCCGGCTTCCGTAGAAATAACTAACAATTAGTTTTTGGATATTAATTGATTGCTGTTATTATTTAATTAATCTTACTGTTAAATGTACTGCTTTTATAACAGCCTTTTTAAGAGTTGTTTTAACCCTGTTTACATGTGCTATAATCGGTTAAAAAGCCCATGAGATCTTATGTTGTCTTGTATTCGTCTTTTCGACTCAAAATTAATCTTATTTTTATTGTATTGTATTGAATTATACAAAAAGTAGAGAAAGGGACAATAACGGCTGTTTAAAAAAATGGCTGGAAAAGTGAAAAAAAATAGTGAAAAAAATTAAAGTTCGTTCAAATTCCAAACTTGTTATTCTGAATTTGTTGCTTATTGAAGCTGATTAAAAAACTGAAAGATTTTTTAAATCGGTCAACTGGTTGCTGAGATGTTGTCATTTGAAAAATGGCAAGTGAAGTGAAAAAAATGTAAGGAATTTAAGTTCATAAAAAGTCCAAACTGGTTGGTCCATATGTTTGTACAGTCTTTTCAGTGATCAAAATCAATCAAGTTATACCCATCTGTGGCAGAATAAAAATTTTATTGAGCTTTATTGACCTATATTAAATAAATCAAAGAATTTTAATTTACGTGATTAAATACAAGTATTACTGTTTCTTATTATTTAAATGTGTATTTCTGTTAAAATACATGTTGAAGCATCAAATATAAGTGCTTTAGAACTTGTGGAATCGCATAAAGATAAAAATTTCATATTGTTAAAAAATTGTGTCACACTCCTGACAACCACATAAGTGCAGTGTACTCAAAAATGTTTCACTAAGGCCATTCCTGTTTGTCACAATTTTACAAAACATGACATAGACTTCTAGGAAAAAACATGCTCTTGTTTTCATGTAAAGGATATGTTGACAGAATATTGCAATATGTGCATAATGTCACACTCCTGACAAATTTAGCTGACGTTCCCTGAAGGGAGCTGCAGACAAATATAATTTCAATAGAGGTGATAATATATATAATAATTATTGCATCTAGAAACATGACACTTAATGATACACAAAACATTTCTTATGTAATATTAATCTTAAAAGTCCTATAAATTTATAAAGCTAAGAGGTATTGATTTTCTTGAGGTATTTTCTAATCTACCACGCTTGACTTAATAGCATATATTTTGATTATTTTAAGTATAATATGCTTAATTGTATCATTATTTGATGCCTAATAAATGCACCTTTAACTAAAACAACACTAAAACTTGTCTTTACTCAAGCTTTTTGTAAAATAATGGTCTGAACAAATGTGATTTTGAAAAGTGTCACACTTTTTTGTCACACTCCTGACATTTTTTGCCCTTTATTTTAGAATATTTTTTTTAACGGATGGTGCTATTCTGATGAAACTTCACAAATCTTTAAAGGGCATGATGAGACACCTCTGCAAAGTAGGAAAATGGAAGTAACTGTTTGTTGTACATTTTTATAACAGGAAAACCCAAACCAGCCATTTTTTTAAACAGCCCATATACGCTTTAGTTTTTTGAACAACGTTCAATAGGATAATTTCTCCTATTGTTGCATAATATGTATTTTACATCTACATGTACGTCATTCCATTAGATTTTTGTAAGGTTGGGATCAATCGTTATTTGATTGATAAGATTTTTACATCCCAGGAAGCAGCCAAGACTAAATCCTTACCTTATGGTTTGTTTTTCTTACTTACCTTTTCTTTCTTTATTTTTTTTATTTTATTTTTGTTTTCATCCAAGAAGGGTCAGCACCAATAATTTTTATATTGGCGACCCAACTGCTGTTAGAGTATAAGCACAGCCTTTTTAAAAATTATTTTTATTATTTATTTATTTTTATTTTTGCGAACCTCGACAACACGCTCATCGAGACGTGTTTATGTATAGGCCGAGAGAACGCTCTCCCTGGATGTATGAGTACAAGGCTGGTCTGTGGGACAAGGCCGACAACTTTCTTTTGAGTGTCTTGGCCGCCTCTAACAGCTTTTTGGGTTAAGAGTTTGTTTACTCTAACCTCCGATATATGCTATGGTAACGTCATCCCAGCTAATATGCAAAGGTATTTAGACGCCATAGCAAGACTTTGACGTATTTTGTTAACGTCATTTCGAAAATTTCCGGAACTGTAAATTGTTTTTTTTCTTTTTTGTATAATGACTCCTGCTCTTCTTTCCGTTAATATAGATTTCAGGACGTTGTACACTGTAACGTTTACCAGCATTTATTTTCGTCAGACTTGTCAATTACGAAGCTTCGATATTAACTGGTCTACGTTTTTAATACTTATGGTTCAGTTATTATTTATCAACGGGTGACGCAGAAATACTTGATTACTTGCGAATAAGTTGTTGTGTATGTATTTAGATAAATTTGTAATAGATATTGAAGTCCGGAATGTATAATTGCTCGTATGTTTCCGCTGTGTTGGCTGAAAGTAGCTTTCTTTTTATTGTTATTCATTTATAATTTCCTGTTCTGAGTAGAGAATGATAATCCGTTCGAATAGCGCGACATCACTACACGCCTCGTGCAGCCCCACGCACCACGTGCAATCGCGAAGGATAAACGATGTATAATTTACACATATTGTTCACGGTTTTTTGAATTATTAGTTTTTCTCGTTGTTCTTTGTTTGTTTGTGAAAATACCGTTTATATTTTTTTTCCATATATATTAATTCCGAAAGTAATCAAATTGTGAAAACACTTTTGCTATTAATTTATGTTTCCCCATCTGCCTTGGAGTTTAAAAAACAAATGATTTTTCCCATGAAGAATGCTTGATTTTAACAACATTAGATCTGCAAAACCTCAGACCACGTACAAAACCATTACTCCCTTCGACAACGAAGAAATAACGCGTCGCTGGCGTGTCTCGAGCTGAAAAGCTCTAGTTATGTGTGGCAGTGATGCTTCCCGTTCGGCCGACCTGGCCACTGGCTTGCCGTAGAGGGGGAAATAAAAATAGGCCATAGTATTTTTAGCAAAGTTAGTGCCGTGTTGGTTTGTTTTAAATAATAAGTCACAATTTCGGTTATAGGAACACGTTTTTAAAAATAAAATTAAAGGATAAAATGGTTGAATAGCAGTAAATCTCGGTCTGTATCGAAGCTGCAAGTCTGAACCTGTCTGTGCGCAAATAATAAATAATTTTACTTATCTTTTAATTCTTGTTGTTATGCAATGCACAATACGAAACTGCATCTGTTTAAGTCTTGTTGATTGATGTTAGCGAAGATAATTTTCTTTTAAACTTTGTGCAAAGAGATGACAAGTTTTCTCTCGATGTTGACTCCACGAAATCCAGCAAGAAAATGAACAACCACGTGTTTGGGTATTGTAGTCGTCTTCACACGCTATTGTTGTTTAGTGGCTTACAGCAGACCTTGACACAGTGAAATGCACTCGTAAAAATAAACGGGATTTATTTGTTTGAGGGACAACATAAATGCAATTATAGGCCTATCTGTTGGAGATTCCAAACAGTATATATGGAAATAAGTGCACAGACAATAGTAACAAATTGTAATTTATCACTGAAGATAAGATCGAATTTGAAGTTCATATTTTCATGGATTAAGTGTCAGAAATTTCTGCTTTTGCTTTCATCATAATTTCTATTGTTATTATTAATATTAGTTCTTTCGTGAACACAAACCGGTAAATTTTCCATGAACATGACGAAAAAGTCTTCTATGCACAGCATCAAACATTCTGTCGACTGCCTGACGTGGTGTGGTGCCGACCGCCTGTCGTGATGGGGGTCTTAACACACATCAAGAACCGGAGAAACCAGATTGGCTTGATACGGGTGTCGCTGATGTTATGAATTGTCTATTTTCCATTAGCATGACGAAAAAGTCTTTTATTCATAGCATATAACATTCTGCCGACTGCCTGACGTGGTGTGGTGTCGACCGCCTGTCGTGATGGGGGTCTTAACACACATCAAGAACCGGAGAAACCAGATTGGCTTGATATGGGTGTCGCTGATTTTGTGAACTGTCAAATTTTCCACGAACACGACGAAAAGTCTATTATGCAGAGCATCAAATATTATGTCGACTGTCTGACGTGGTGTGGTGTCGCCGCCTGACATGATGGGGATCGTAAGACAAACCAGGATCCGGAGAAACTAGATTGGCTTGATACAGGAGACGCTGATTTTGTGAATCTGAAAAAAATACAGAAAAAAGAAGAGCAGACACGTTCACTCAAAAATTGAATTTAAGGGTGGGTGGGTGTGTGCCGTTTTCGTTCCTAGCTTACATGAGCTGATGACGTCAAAGAATACGTCATCAAAAGATAACTCCAAATGTATTACTAAATCATTCATCATGATTTACGTCCCTTTGTTAAAGCATCAATATTAATTTATTCCTTCTATAAATGGCATTATCGTCTATAGCCGATAATGCTTATTATCTCGGAAATAAATTCAACAACATAGTAACCATGTACAACTGTTTAATATTTGGCATAATATGGCCTGGCAGTCGACAATAATCATCAATGTTCAATTTGATCAAATTTCAATGTTAAGTTAATCAAATGTTGAACCAAAAATTAATCAATCAAATCAATAATCGAACAAATCAATAATCAAGTATCATCAATCAAATGTCAATCAAATCAATTATCAATCAAATCAATTATCAATTAAATGTCAATTAAATCAAATACCAATCAAACGTCAATAAAATCAATTATCGATAAAATAAATAATCAATCAAATGTTAATCAATCCAATTTTCATGAATTAAATGTCAAAAATTTTCTGCCAATGAGCGCCAGTTGCGCTCACGCCAACAATACAAATTTTTGACATGACTTTCAAAATGGTGTTCGCATGCCAGAAATTTAAATAAACTTTCAATACTGCCAGGCCTAATAAACAATTTATACGGTCGGGTACATGTATAGAATTCGGGCTCGTTTGAAATGACTCCAGAGCAGATTGAATTGTTAACAAAAATATGTCATTTCGACAAGCGATAAATGTACACCGTCGGGTAAAAACAGACCACTGGAATGCAAATTTGTCGTTTGAAATGCGAGTGTTTGGCCTTATACCCAAAACCAAATCATTTATCCATCAGAGGTCAATCACAACATTTATTAGTCAATCAATCACCTAAATAATCAATCCATCAATATTGACTTGTAATTTACAAGTCAAAAGCCGCAAGTACCAACTGTACATACCACAGAATTAAACTTAAATCAATCAATTATCAATCAATCAGTCAATCAATATTGACTTGTAATCAGCACTTAAATAAATCAATCATCATACAATCAAAGAAATATCAAATCAAATCAAATCAATCAATATTGACTTGCAATCAAGTCTAAGATCGTAAGTACCAATTGTACAAACGACAAAATAAAATAAACTAAAATCAATCAATTATCAATCAATCTATGTTCGTAAGTACCAAATTGTACAGACGACAAGAATAAAATAATAAATAAATAAACTAAATTCAATCAATTATCAATCAATCAATCAATCAATCAATTCAATCAATATTGACTTGTAATCCACAAGTCCAAGGCCGTAAGTACCAATTGTACAAACGACAAAAAATGAAACTGTTGGTGATTCCAAACAGTAATAAACAAATCAAATCAAATCATAACAAATTAAATCAAATCAAACCAAATATAAAATTAAATCAAATCAATCAATATTGACTTGTAATCAACAAGTCCAGGGTCGTATTACCAATTGTACAAACGACAAAAATAAATAAATAAATAAATTAAAACAATCTATCAATCATCAATCGATCAATCAAATCAATACTGACTTGTAATCAACAAGTCCAAGTCCGTAAGTACCAATTGTACAAACGACAAAATAAAACTGTTGGTGATTCCAAATATTATTAATCTAATCAAATCAAATTAAATTAAATCAAACCAAATCAAATGAAATATGATCAAAACAAATCAATCCATATTGACTTGTTCAAAAAGTTCATCGCCGAAAGTACCAATTGTACAAACGACACAAAAATAAACTAAAAGAATCAAATATTGATCAATCATTCATTCAAATCAAATAAAATCAACTAAAACGATAGTTATGTTGACTAAACATATCATTATATTATATTGTTTAAAGCGATGTGCCTCATAATTTGACTAAGTCTCTTAGTGCCGCACTCTTTGTATCTTCTTAAAAGTCATATGTCTATGGCATTATATATTGTATCTTTATGCCCTTTATCTTATTGTTAAAAAGTGGTGATTTTTAACGGGTTATTTACTTCGTCTTCAAATATGTCCAAAATGCCTGCGGAACTAGCCGTGCATCCGCATCTAGGGCCAAATGACGAAAAGGTTTCTTATTGCATCAAATTATTATTAACACCTGGAACATGTACAGCATTAATATGAAAACTAAACTGCAATGACCAAATACCGATGGACGAAAGGGTTAAACGGATTATAACTCGCTCCAGATTTCGAGATAATTATCCGTACAAAGCCCATGATTTCTCTATTTAAAACATATTTTAGTTGGCAAAACCTTTCTTTCTACTAATAACATGCCAAAGCAATTGATGCCGACCAAGGTCCCTCAAAGTATACACCACAGCCAAAGAAGAAGTAACCTGCACTCTCATTAAAACTGGTCGCTGTTAATCAACCATTTGTATTCTAACATAACAAAACATCGTTATATCGAGTGAGAAACAGCCTACTCATTTCGACGTTGATATGTTGTTGTTTTTTTTTTGTTGTTTTTTTTTGTGTTTTTTTATCTACCATAAGTACACGTAATTTATTCGATGTTTTTGTTTTAAATCTACCCTAAAGTACACGTAATTTATTTTATCCTATGGAATTCAAATCTCCCTTAACTTAGAATTATTCCTGACACAAAAAGGTGAAATATGCTCAAAAAAGGCTCAGCAGGGAACTCATCTAAAAGGCAAAAACATTCATCTTGAACTATTGCCGTATAAATGCCCTGTGAAATTAAATCATCCAAAAATTGACCAGTTTTTTTTCTTACAGTTATGATTGCAATAGCCAACTCAAGAAATTAGAAAACGTTTTGAAAATTGAGCAACTTGAACTGAAGAAATGTTCATTGAGATGCACTTATCAATGACATATAGGCCTCCTAGATGAATGCCTAATAAATCAATATCCGATGTGTGAATGGGATAACGCCTGAAAATGTACCACATCATCAAAATCTGAGTATTGAACCTTTGTCGAGAGTTTTAACTAACAATAGATTCATAACCTTTAACAGTTTTCAAATCTTACATTCAATCGTTGCACTTGACCTGGAGTATCCTGGAGGAAAACCGTTTTCAAAACCATTTTTTTAATTATTATTTTTCAGAATTTTTTTTATTAAGGGTACTAATCAAAGTACCTTCTTAATGCATCGCCTTTACTTGGCGTTTAACCTGTTACAAAACCATGATATAATTGCCAGCAGTTGGATGAACATTTAATATGCTAATATTTAAGGGAGAGAACCGCTTACAAAAATTTGGTGCGTGATTGAGGAAAAATTTCGTCCCTTGATCCAGAGACGACTTTACTGGGTGTGCCGCTTTGCAAACATATGGATGCATGAATGCATGAGCGTACATACACAAGGGTTTCAAAACAGAGCCATCTTGATAATTAAAGTTATAACAATAAGATAGACATTCAGATTTTACATGGCTAGCAGTAAAAACAGACTACAATTTATCTATAAATGGCCGTCATTATTTGACCACGACATTGAAGGCTCATTAGCCATGCGCAGACGGAATTGAATATCATACTGGTAACAACTGCCTAAATGATTCAATTTAGAAGCCCCTCTCATAATTACATGTACATATAGCATAATTTAAGATCTCCGAGGCCCTACCCTGGTGTTTTTGTATGTAAATCAGCACATAATTTATAAATGCATATGTCCATGTAGGCCTGCCGATATTTTCGATTTTCTTGACTTTTGGAAATTAACGTGTCGTTAGTAAGTTGAAAATGACTATCTGCGTCTTTTAATTTTGAACTTAACATTTTAAAAGTAGTGTTAGATCTAAATTTACATAATATTTCCCTAGGCCAGGATGGATTCGAACCCCGGAACCCTGATTTTGAAGGCAAAAGCCTAAACCAGAACATTACTGTCTCCAATAATTTAATAATAATAATAATAATAATAATAATAATAATAATAATAATATTAAAGGACCTTTCTCACCTGATATTGGGACCCCTTGGGACTTCATGTAGATTCTGAGTGGCCTCTGTCTGGAAGGGGGACCAGCACTTGCAGGACACCGAAGGCTAGCGACTGCAACTTCATGTGTCGATGGAAAATGACAGCTGTGCCCAAAGCACGGTCAACTGAAAATGGCTGTGCCGAAATTCCAAAGCTTGGCGAGGATTGCATCAACGTTTTCCGTGCGGCCGGCACTGCATACATCAAAGAGAAATTCGGCAGTGGCCTGTGTTGCTTTTTGATCCATAGTCCTTCCGATCCACTGCACAGCCGGTGGCGAGGTTCTAGGCGTGGAGTTCCAAACGCTTTGACCGGCACTTGAGATCCACCCGTAATTCATTAGATTTTTCTGTCGATCGCAGCTTTTATTCGACCAAAACTGCTGAAAGTGTCAGTGTTCTTTCATTTCCTTACTCTTTTTCTCGCATTCTTGAGAAATTTCGCTGATGTAACTGGATATATTTTAGTCAGTAAATTTTGACTGCCGTCTTCGTTCCTAGCTTACATGTGCTGATGACGCTTATTAAGGTTTCCGAAAATATTGTGTAATTGTCACAAACCCCTAAATATTAATAGGTATCTTAGGTTGTCGTCTTGCCATTGTAACTGTTTGGCATGCGGGATTCCCGATCCGATATCCATGGGTATCCAAGAAATTTATGTTTCTTCATGAAGTAGTTTATCTCTCTCCTGCTTGACAAATTGGCTTAAAGATGCTTGGCCACGTATCCTGACGAATATATTTTGGGTACGATTGCTTCATAGTAGCCTTAAAATTCAATTAGTTTCTTCATGATTCGAACTATGTTTTACAAAGTTAAGTCTCGATATATTAAGCATGGATATACCGTGTTTAGGAAATACTGTGCATGTTCACGATGAACCTAATACAACTGATTAACTGATTAAAAACACTTGTTTAGATAAGAATTGTAGTGATTAAGCGGAAATGTAATAGGTTGAACAATGAAAGATGAGTAGTGGTATTTTGAGGGTCCCCCCCCGATATTTCTGCTCGGAACCGATATTTTTGCTCTAAAGGTGACTATGGCTTAAGTAGCGCGTTGGACACGTAGTAAAGTTAAGTCTGCGACTGTTTCTGAGTGCATAAGTCTGCGACAGTTTCTAAGAACGTCGCAGACTTCCAGTAATTTTGGTGGCAATCGAGATCATGACATTTATAACTTATTGAGACTCTCTCGAGTCTACTGCAATAGTCTGCGACTGTTTCCGAGACCCTCGCAGACTTCCAGAAATCTTAGTGCCAATCGAAATAATGATATTTTTTTTTACTTCTATGAACGGCTTTTTCTAAAACTCTTGCAGACTTCCAGGAATTTTGGTGCCAATCGAGATAATGACATTTTTAACATCTAAGGACTCTCTCGTACTTCAAAGACTTTAAATTCATATTAATTAACTAAGCTGACAGTTAATTGTGAATGTATTTGTCGACCTCATTTGGTTTTCAAATGAATGAAGGGCGTTAAAAGAAATAAAATAGCTTTCAATCATTTTAAATGAGATTCTTTTGAATTCGCAGGTGTTTTTTATGATATTTATGCAAATTGAATGTCGTAATTTTTTTGGATAATATACTGGATTGATGAGACTGTCAAACATTACTTAAGTTCACGCTGTGTCCGTTTCTTAGATGTTTGTATATTTGTATGACTGTCAAATTTACTGTACATTTTGTTAATAAAATCACTGAATACGCTCGGAGTTTGTTGATCTTAATCAGAGTTGTGTACTGCCTTAGTGTCTACCATTTAGTGCATAAAGATGTATTTACATTCTTGTCCTCCCTTGCATGAAGCTGTCAATCGCCTTTACTACGACCAGTACCAACTCTATGTAGTACTGTTATCACTATGATACGCATTTAAACCCCACACAGTAGGCGTTAACTACCAAAAACCAATTTCGGATAAGCAGAAAGTTTACAGGTATGTTTAAACCCACATCCAAACTACATATCATTGAGATAAAGGTTTCGCGTGATTGATTCAATAAAAGATGGCCAAGCTGTAGTAATTTATGCCGGGGTCACCGGGTGCGTTGTGCCCTGGATAAACGCCCCTGTGAAACTTAGTGTTAAAGGAAATATGAATTACCTCGAACAAAACTCCGAATTAAATCCTCACGTGCATAATAATAGAACTGCATGATCAACGTTGAATTGTAGTAGCCTTATTGTGACTTTCATAAAAGGTACTTTTTCACCGTATAAAATCATAGATTTTTAACATTTGATTGAAATAAATTGTTAAACATTTTAGAAATGAAACGTAGTGTTTAAGTAAATATGGATTACCTTGAACAAAACTCCGAATTAAATCCGCGTATGCGTAATAATAGAACTGCAGGATCAACGTTGAATTTTAGAAGCTTTATGGCGACTTTCAAAACCGAAACTCTAAGACATTTATATAGAATTTCAGAAAAGAAAATCACTAATTCAGCGACTTATGGTGTAAACCATTGCAGTCTTAGACTATCGGTATATAAAATTTAATTTGCCTTTTACTCACAGTACTTGTAAAATAGTGCAGTTATTCAGGTGAGCTTTTACTTTCTTTAAAGAAATGCATTTAAGGTTTAAAAGGTACCTTTTCACCGTATAAAATCAGAGTTATATTTTAATTAATGTATGTACATTCATTTCCGTTTGCTTAAAAAAAGTTAAATACCGTAAATGATAAATTAATTAGCCCATATATTACGTGAAATGATTTATCAAATTCGTGAAATCAAAGGAACTAATAAAAATTTGTTGGTTTTCAAGTCATACTTTGTAGATAGTTCCTGATATATTGTTATTCATGTGACACATAAATACCAATCTTGTCTTTTGTTGCTTTAGCATAATTTAAAAATGTACCACACTACATCAACTCAGAGGCGTAGTCAGATGTAATAAAATAAAAATGCGAAGACAGAAAGGACGTGTGCCCACAGAGCTCTATTCTCATTAGAGGGTCTCCCTCTACGCGCCTGAACTGTTCTGGTCAAGCGCAGTATTAATATGCATAACTGGTTTTACTTGATAAGCAGTCATGTTGAATGCCACCTTATATAAATACATGATATTTGGATGATTGCATTATTCCGTCAGTGAACTTCTGCATTACTTATGAAAAAAAACACATGTCTGAGCAAGTTCTATTTCACCTAACGCAAATTTTATGCGATTTTAGAAAGAAGGTCGATCAAAAGTTGTAAACCATTGCAGTTTAGACTCAGTTCACTCTACACATCGGCGCTATCTGATCAGGGTCTTCACTGTTCATTATTCAGTCAATCAATTTCTGCCTAACACCCCCATGAACAATGAATGGACTTTATTAATTTCAAAGAAAGTTTGTCAGTTCTGATGGAGATTGGACACCAGTCTCAAGACTAAAGAATATGATTGGCTGAAATGGAGACAAGTCTGCATGTCATCCAATCAGACGCGTGAGATTGAGCGATTGCTATTAGTTTGAATACTTTAAATTTTACAAACTATGGCTGTACATAGATTTTTAACATTTGATTGAAATAAATTGTTAAACATTTTAGAAATTAAACATAGTGTTTAAGTAAATATGAATTACCTTGAACAAAACTCCGAATTAAATCATTGTGTGCGTAATAATAGAACTGCATGATCAACGTTGAATTGTAGTAGCCTTATTGCGACTTTCAAAACCGAAATTCTTAGACATTTATACAGAATTTCAGAAAAGAAAAACACTGAACAAACACAACAAGACACTTTATCACATGTTGTCCTTTTTGTTCGTCAAAAAACAGTAATTTTAGTTTTTCATGGTACAATATCCGAATTTTTAATCACGCATAATTTCCTTCTTGCTTGTAAAGTTAGTTTTATTTTAAATAAACGAATATTAAGCTTGTGTATTTACTTAAGTATTGTAGACACCGAATATGTACGTAAAATGTGGGTCGCATGTCATAAAAAGAATGTTTACCTTTAGTGAGATACCTTCAACTCATTGTTGCGGAACATGTAAACATTAGACTAAATGTGGGTTATAGACGTATAAATTTTCATATAGTGTTTAAGTAGACTCTTACCCAGAAACTCAAACGCAATAGACTCGGGAGAGTCCATAGAAGTCAACATATGTCATTATATCGATCCTGGAAATCTGCAAGGGTGCCAGAAACAGTAGCATACCTGTGTTATGGACTCCGGCAGGTCTTAAGACATGTCTTAATTTTATTAAGCACGAGGAGTGAAATAGAAGGCATGAAGAGTAAAAGAGGTGGCTAGAGGAGTGAAAGAGGAAGGGTGAGAAGTGAAAGAGGAGGCATGAGGAGTGAAAAAGGAGGTATGAGGAGTGAAAGGGGAGTCATGAGGAGTGAAAAAGTAGGCGTGAGAAGTGTGAGGTAAGTATGGGCATTAAAGAAATGAATGTTGGATAGGTAATTGCGTTAACCTCATTTATGTACGAAGGAAAGTAATTTCTTAAATGAGGATAACGAATAAATTGATTCAACAAAAGAAAATGGTTTCATTGGTTTTATTTATATCATACTTTTACCAGTTATATCTAACATTCCCTCTATATTTTTACATGTAAACGGCTAAACATGCAAACTACTAAATTAAGATGAACTGTCATAATTTTTATGTAAACTTCCTCCAACGATTTATTTTATAGCAATTCATGATTTCTCGTGGTTAACACTATCATTCAGAGTCTTCTTCTTGTTCCATGGCATCCTCTCTTTCCAGCTCTGGAATTTGGTATGTATCTAGGACTTTATCAAAGAGAAACTTCCGCTTGAGTATGCCGTATTTCAAAGCTTCGTCTTTGTCGTACCCATCTGTATCAATCAGCCGACTGACTGTTTTCTTTATAGATTTGTAGATAGGATCGTTTTTCATTGCATCAAACCATACCAATTTACTGCCAAAACTGTTCATCATTGCTTTCCTGTAGGTGCTTTTCATATTACGGAAAACATTTTCTTTGGCTTCAGATTCACTGATGTCGGCATCATCCTCCATGAGCTCATTTACCTTAGATTCATACTGCAACTGGCACTTTTGAAACGCAGCATCTACAATGTAGCTCCAAGGATCGAACTCCAAGGGCTCATCTGAATTGACAGATGTATCGTCATCACTGTCACTGTGATTTGTCTCATTGTCATCTATGGGCCCAAAGATATCCTCTTTCACTGATACGTCTGACATCGCGCCTTCATCCGAGTCCATATTTAAATGCGCTGAATTTTTATGTCATAACATCTTATCCTTTCTCCCAAAATTTTTAAAACAAATATCGCACTGAAACATCCCAAAGAACTACAACTTAACAAAGCGAACACTTCAGAAAAGCAAGCAAACTTTCTCGATCTAAATCTGTCCATTGAAAATGGTTATGTCACTACTAAAATTTATGATAAAAGAGATGATTTTAATTTTAATATAGTAAATTTTCCGTTTTTAGACGGCGATGTTCCCCGTGCAACATCTTATGGGGTTTATATCTCACAGCTTGTTCGCTTTTCAAGAGCTTGCAACAATGTTAATGATTTCAATGAACGTAATCTTTGCATTACAGAAAAACTCTTAAAACAAGGTTATCGGTATCACAAATTAAGGAAAACCTTTTGCAAGTTTTATCGCCGATACCCAGATTTAATTCATAAATACAAATGCAGTTTAAAATCACTTTTGCAACAAGGTATTTCACAACCAGTTTTTTATGGTGATTTAATTTATAAACTTAAAAAGATTAAAGGCAGTGTTAATTTCTCCCGGTTATTCGTAAAAACCATCTGTAAATTTAAAAAGAAAGGTTACCAACATGATATTTTACAGCGCTCTGCAGGCCTGGTGATTAACCCTTCTACAGTTGATCATTATGCTTACCTCTTTGGTTGCACGACGGTGGCAGGGGTTTAAGAGTTTATGAAGGTTATTGGGGAAATCTTTTCTTAAAAGAACCTAGAAACTCGATTTGTTTCCTTTATCCCTGTCATCGTGTTCTTGCTGATTTTACTCCAGGAGCTCTGGTCTCGGTAAGATCATTGAGTACCCCTTTCGGCTTTGCAATGCTCTTAGCTTCTTATGTTTTATATGTTTGTGTGCTTTTGCATGCAACATTGTTAAGCAGATAAGTGGGTTGGAGTCTTTTCACCAAGACAACTTGTACTTGTTTTGTGATATGAGAACCTGTTGGGGCAAGTGTGAGGTTGGTGCACCCTAGAACCTGGTTTAAACCCCCAGTGGCAATTTGATTTGCCACTGACCGTTCCAAGGCGGTAACCCCTCGGGTTCTCATTTTTGTTTATTGTTAGTGGTGTCTTTTTTGAAACTGATTATTTTATTAACCATGCTTTCTCCCCCTCTCTTCTTCTTGACTGTGTGGGGAGGCTGTTTTTTCTGAATGTGGCGATTCCTGATATGCATATTTCACCTTTTCTTCAATGTTTGAAATAAGACTGAGGAGGAGTGAGAGAAGCGCTCAATTTAATACTTGTCCTATAATTGCGATTTTTTCGAGTTCACCTTTGTTCTCTGTTGGCTTTCTTCCAGTAGATGGCGGTTATTCACAACTTTCCGCGAGCAAACGCCAGATATCATCTCCCCTATCCTCTCCTATTTGCTCGCGGTAGCACGATTCACTCCTTACACTTACTTAATTTGATCGGATAAATTAATTAAGTTGTTAAATATTGTATGCGTTATCAAGATCATTAATAAACAAAAAGATCCTGAGGTCTG
This sequence comes from Corbicula japonica, assembly GCA_038501625.1. NCBI lineage: Eukaryota > Metazoa > Mollusca > Bivalvia > Venerida > Cyrenidae > Corbicula > Corbicula japonica. The sequence goes on along the minus strand of JAZAYU010000344.1, from coordinate 217,506 downwards.
CATGGGTGTTCAACACAATCAATGACTGATGGGCATACATGTAAGTTACGAGTTTTATGAGGGTGACAAATAAAATATCGTAGTGACTTTAATCAAAACAGTTAGGTGTCATAATATATCTGTCAGTGATTGCTTGGATGTCGAAGAGTCAAGACGTGCTTTAGAAACATGGACTTATTGGATAACAAAGACATTACGAGGATGCGTAAGAGGCAGATTAAAAGGAGCATATATCAACGTGATCAGAGACCTCAGTCTGAAATATACATTAGAATGGTTCTACCGGCAGAGCAGACAACCGCTATAGCTAAAAGTATGCTCGAACGTCAAGCTAAGCCTAAAGATGTGTCAGTTATAGGTCTGAAAGAAATACAACCCACCAGTGAAAAACGCAAACGCCAGAATTCAAAATTAAGTAATACAACCAGGAAGAGTAAAACACCTAGACTGAATCCGCCATCTACTGGAAGAAAGCCAACAGAGAACAAAGGTGAACTCGAAAAAATCGCAATTATAGGACAAGTATTAAATTGAACGCTTCTCTCACTCCTCCTCAGTCTTATTTCAAACATTGAAGAAGATGTTTCAGTGCGATATTTGTTTTAAAAATTTTGGGAGAAAGGATAATATGTTATGACATTAAAATTCAGCGCATTTAGATATGGACTCGGATGAAGGCGCGATGTCAGACGTATCAGTGAAAGAGGATATCTTTGGGCCCATAGATGACAATGAGATAAATGACAGTGACAGTGATGACTATACATCTGTCAATCAGATGAGCCCTTGGAGTTCGATCCTTGGAGCTACATTGTAGATGATGCGTTTCAAAAGTGCCAGTTGCAGTATGAATCTAAGGTTAATGAGCTCATGGAGGATGATGTCGACATCAGTGAATCTGAAGCCAAAGAAAATGTTTACCGTAATATGAAAAGCACCTACAGGAAAGCAATGATGAACAGTTTTGGCAGTAAATTGGTATGGTTTGATGCAATGAAAAACGATCCTATCTACAAATCTATAAAGAAAACAGTCAGTCGGCTGATTGATACAGATGGGTACGACAAAGACGAAGCTTTGAAATACGGCATACTCAAGCGGAAGTTTCTCTTTGATAAAGTCCTAGATACATACCAAATTCCAGAGCTGGAAAGAGAGGATGCCATGGAACAAGAAGAAGACTCTGAATGATAGTGTTAACCACGAGAAATCATGAATTGCTATAAAATAAATCGTTGGAGGAAGTTTACATAAAAATTATGACAGTTCATCTTAATTTAGTAGTTTGCATGTTTAGCCGTTTACATGTAAAAATATAGAGGGAATGTTAGATATAACTGGTAAAAGTATGATATAAATAAAACCAATGAAACCATTTTCTTTTGTTGAATCAATTTATTCGTTATCCTCATTTAAGAAATTACTTTCCTTCGTACATACATGAGGTTAACGCAATTACCTATCCAACATTCATTTCTTAAATGCCCATACTTACCTCACACTTCTCACGCCTACTTTTTCACTCCTCATGACTCCCCTTTCACTCCTCATACCTCCTTTTTCACTCCTCATGCCTCCTCTTTCACTTCTCACCCTTCCTCTTTCACTCCTCTAGCCACCTCTTTTACTCTTCATGCCTTCTATTTCACTCCTCGTGCTTAATAAAATTAAGATATGTCTTAAGACCTGCCGGAGTCCATAACACAGGTATGCTACTGTTTCTGGCACCCTTGCAGATTTCCAGGATCGAGATAATGACATATGTTGACTTCTATGGACTCTCCCGAGTCTATTGCGTTTGAGTTTCTGGGTAAGAGTCTACCTAAACACTATATGAAAATTTATACGTCTATAACATACATTTAGTCTAATGTTTACATGTTCCGCAACAATGAGTTGAAGGTATCTCACTAAAGGTAAACATTCTTTTTATGACATGCGACCCACATTATACGTACATATTCGGTGTCTACAATACTTAAGTAAATACACAAGTTTAATATTCGTTAATTTAAAATAAAACTAACTTTACGAGCAAGAAGGAAATTATGCGTGATTAAAAATTCGGATATTGTACCATGAAAAACTAAAATTACTGTTTTTTGACGAACAAAAAGGACAACATGTGATAAAGTGTCTTGTTGTGTTTGTTCAGTGTTTTTCTTTTCTGAAATTCTGTATACGTAAATGTCTTAGAATTTCGGTTTTGAAAGTCGCAATAAGGCTACTACAATTCAACGTTGATCATGCAGTTCTATTATTACGCACACAATGATTTAATTCGGAGTTTTGTTCAAGGTAATTCATATTTACTTAAACACTATGTTTAATTTCTAAAATGTTTAACAATTTATTTCAATCAAATGTTAAAAATCTATGTACAGCCATAGTTTGTAAAATTTAAAGTATTCAAACTAATAGCAATCGCTCAATCTCACGCGTCTGATTGGATGACATGTAGACTTGTCTCCATTTCAGACAATCATATTCTTTAGACTTGAGACTGGTGTCCAATCTCCATCAGAACTGACAAACTTTCTTTGAAATTAATAAAGTCTATTCATTGTTCATGGGGGTGTTAGGCAGAAATTGATTGACTGAATAATGAACAGTGTAGACCCTGATCAGATCGCGCCGATGTGTAGAGTGAACTGAGTCTAAACTGCAATGGTTTACAACTTTTGATCGACCTTCTTTCTAAAATCGCATAAAATTTGCGTTAGGTGAAATAGAACTTGCTCAGACATGTGTTTTTTTTTCATAAGTAATGCAGAAGTTCACTGACGGAATAATGCAATCATCCAAATATCATGTATTTATATAAGGTGGCATTCAACATGACTGCTTATCAAGTAAAACCAGTTATGCATATTAATACTGCGCTTGACCAGAACAGTTCAGGCGCGTAGAGGGAGACCCTCTAATGAGAATAGAGCTCTGTGGGCACACGCCCTTTCTGTCTGCGCATTTTTATTTTATTACATCTGACTACGCCTCTGAGTTGATGTAGTGTGGTACATTTTTAAATTATGCTAAAGCAACAAAAGACAAGATTGGTATTTATGTGTCACATGAATAACAATATATCAGGAACTATCTACAAAGTATGACTTGAAAACCAACAATTTTTTATTAGTTCCTTTGATTTCACGAATTTGATAAATCATTTCACGTAATATATGGGCTAATTAATTTATCATTTACGGTATTTAACTTTTTTTAAGCAAACGGAAATGAATGTACATACATTAATTATAATATAACTCTGATTTTATACGGTGAAAAGGTACCTTTTAAACCTTAAATGCATTTCTTTAAAGAAAGTAAAAGCTCACCTGAATAACTTCACTATTTTACAAGTACTGTGAGTAAAAGGCAAATTAAATTTTATATACCGATAGTCTAAGACTGCAATGGTTTACACCATCAGTCGCTGAATTAGTGTTTTTCTTTTCTGAAATTCTATATAAATGTCTAAGAATTTCGGTTTTGAAAGTCGCAATAAGACTACTACAATTCAACGTTGATCCTGCAGTTCTATTATTACGCACACGCGGTTTTAATTCGGAGTTTTGTTCAAGGTAATTCATATTTACTTAAACACTACGTTTCATTTCTAAAATGTTTAACAATTTATTTCAATAAAATGTTAAAAATCTATGATTTTATACGGTGAAAAAGTACCTTTTATGAAAGTCACAAAAAGGCTTCTACAATTCAACGTTGATCATGCAGTTCTATTATTATGCACGTGAGGATTTAATTCGGAGTTTTGTTCGAGGTAATTCATATTGATTCAACGTTGATCCTGCAGTTCTATTATTACGCACACGCGGATTTAATTCGGAGTTTTGTTCAAGGTAATTCATGTTTACCTAAACACTACGTTTCATTTCTAAAATGTTTAACAATTTATTTCAATCACATGTTAAAAATCTATGATTTTATACGGTGAAAAATACCTTTTATGAAAGTCACAATAAGGCTACTACAATTCAACGTGAGGATTTAATTCGGAGTTTTGTTCGAGGTAATTCATATTGATTCAACGTTGATCCTGCAGTTCTATTATTACGCATACGCGGTTTTAATTCGGAGTTTTGTTCAAGGTAATTCATATTTACTTAAATACTACGTTTCATTTCTAAAATGTTTAACAATTTATTTCAATCAAATGTTAAAAATCTATGATTTTATACGGTGAAAAAAGTACCTTTTATGAAAGTCACAATAAGGCTACTACAATTCAACGTTGATTATGCAGTTCTATTATTATGCACGTGAGGATTTAATTCGGAGTTTTGTTCGAGGTAATTCATATTTCCTTAAACACTAAGTTTCACAGGGGCGTTTATCCAGGGCACAACGCACCCGGTGACCCCGGTATAAATTACTACAGCTTGGCCATCTTTTATTGAATCAATCACGCGAAACCTTTATCTCAATGATATGTAGTTTGGATGTGGGTTTAAACCTACTTGTAAACTTTCTGCTTATCCGAAATTGGTTTTTGGTAGTTAACGCCTACTGTGTGGGGTTTAAATGCGTATCATAGTGATAACAGTACTACATAGAGTTGGTACTGGTCGTAGTAAAGGCGATTGACAGCTTCATGCAAGGGAGGACAAGAATGTAAATACATCTTTATGCACTAAATGGTAGACACTAAGGCAGTACACAACTCTGATTAAGATCAACAAACTCCGAGCGTATTCAGTGATTTTATTAACAAAATGTACAGTAAATTTGACAGTCATACAAATATACAAACATCTAAGAAACGGACACAGCGTGAACTTAAGTAATGTTTGACAGTCTCATCAATCCAGTATATTATCCAAAAAAATTACGACATTCAATTTGCATAAATATCATAAAAAAACACCTGCGAATTCAAAAGAATCTCATTTAAAATGATTGAAAGCTATTTTATTTCTTTTAACGCCCTTCATTCATTTGAAAACCAAATAAGGTCGACAAATCATTCACAATTAACTGTCAGCTTAGTTAATTAATATGAATTTAAAGTCTTTGAAGTACGAGAGAGTCCTTAGATGTTAAAAATGTCATTATCTCGATTGGCACCAAAATTCCTGGAAGTCTGCAAGAGTTTTAGAAAAAGCCGTTCATAGAAGTAAAACTCAGAAACAGTCGCAGACTTAACTTTACTACGTGTCCAACGCGCTACTTAAGCCATAGTCACCTTTAGAGCAAAAATATCGGTTCCGAGCAGAAATATCGGGGGGGGGGGGGGGGGGGAACCCTCAAAATACCACTACTAAGATGCTGGTGGCCTATCTATATGATTTCAGAAACGGTACTTCTATTCGGTAAATTTTCCAGTTGTTAAAGTCTTCATTCGGGCAATTATAGAAGAAAGAAAACATACAATTGGGCCTAAAATAAAATATTGTTTGTTTCCCCATCCACGACCGACCCGAAAAAATCTGCGCGACCCGAAACATTTTATCGCCGAAACCTAAATGATAATTTTTTGCCTGATACGAAAAACCTCAAGACGAAAAATGCATTTTTTTCGAATCATTTTGAGTACGAAACTGATCGCAAATAGGTATGGCGGCGGACGCCAGTAACCGGTCCTAATTTCACACTTTCCGACACACACTCTGTACCTAGTCTATGAAATCAATCCACAACAACAACCTGAAACAGAAATCAGTGATTACTGTAAACATATGCCTATAAACTACTCAGGCAACACAAATTCAGGCTATGAAGAACTCCTGAAAAAATCCAAGGAACACTGAAACACAGTCCAAGAGTCACTTTTGCACAGTCGGCCAAGGCAAAAATCACGAAACCCAAAATCTTGCAAAATATTAATGTCCAACCGACAACTCCCAGAAATGGTTGCTTTCAAACCAGCTGAAACAGCAGATTCAGAAAAGAATATAGCCAATAGCTGTCATCCCTACCGATTTTCCGCAAAATATATCCAAAAACATGCAACTGAATTTCTGAAGCGGAAACAGATTACTATACAGGATTTCCCTAGTTTCGAATTCAAGCCCCTGCATCACACTGATCATCACCTGGCTGCTTTTGGTTTCTAATAGTTATTAAACAAATATATTCTAAATACCTTGAAAACACAAAACCTGTTTCTATAATTAATTTTGGCTTGATAAATGTCAAAATATCTTCATAGTATCCCCTATTTCATAATTTCTACATGGCCAGTTCGAGTAAGTGGCTATCTTACTGGTATGCGCTCCCTATTAGAGCACTCGGTGGTTATAAGACGCTTGACGGTAACCCATACCTCGCGAAAGGCATCTGACCATCGTAGAGGTCCGACAGATTATGCTTCGGTCCGGTTAAATGTCGCATCGCCTCGTTCTTTCTGTCCGGCGACTTTAAATATAAAGAAAGCAACATTTTCTTCTTCATAAACTCCGATTACTTCCCTTCAGTCACAGTTAAATGATTTGTTATTGGTTGCTTGATTCCTATTGTCCAATCGTGAATTCGATAACATCATCTAACGGCCATGTAATGAAAAATGGTGTTTGGGTTGTCGAGCGTTTGCAAAGGATATTCTATGCTGAAATCACGAATCACAGAGCAAATGCCGGCGTCCAGGCCAATCAGTTTAGAATTTATAGACATTTAAAATGGCTTTGTTGCCTGTGTTGATTTTCATCTTACAGAAAAAATACAATGGAAGTCCAATAATTTTTCATGGGATAAAGGTGAGAATTTGTTTAAAAGACAGGCGATCGGCAGTCGAAGTAATATATGTTTGATAAACCAGAAGTAGCGTAATAAATAGAGAATAACAGGTTACTGTCTTGCGATATAAGTGTTATCAGGCGAGGCCGATATGGGGAGCGGAGGGGCCAGGCTCTGCCGGGCTCCTCCGCCCCCATATCGGCCGAGCCTGATGCCTGGCCCCTCCGCTCCCCATATCGGCCTCGCCTGATAACACTTATATCGCAAGACAGTAACCTGTTATTCTATTTATCATGCACTTACCACTTAAATGTCGATGTTTTTCTACTGTATGCTAAATTCATCTGGAATAGGTTTACCGCTGTGATTTTGTGTATGCTAAATTCATTATGAAACGTTTTATCGCCGTGATTTTTTCAAAAATAAACGTTAACAACGCGCGCGGTATTTCTTACGCGCCGATAAATAGTTCTCCTTTATAACGGCCCCTTTTTTATGATTTACATATAATTTTAAGAAATTAGTTCATTTTGAAGCGATAAACTACCCATTTCTTACCCAAATTTAAGATAAACACATAAAAATAAGCTCAAACGAACGTTTATTGCTCTGTAATATGATCAATCAAATTTATTTAGCGAGGTCATGGACACCATATTAATTTTTCTGACAGAAAATGTGTTTATTTCGTTGTGATTTGATTAATAATCAGAAATCGAATTTATGACAAAATAAAGTGGCAACAGAAAAGTGAAGTACCGCTATGTTTCTAGAATTCAGTGATTTGTGTCATCGTTATAATTTTTGACATTGATCAACATCCGTATCTAGCCTTCTAGGAAATGTCACTGAGACAAATTGAATAACATAAGGCATCAACCCAGCACCGAATTCGAATCTCCATCAGACTTTAGAGGGGCCATGATAGCAAATATCACTTGTTTCCTCGGATAGATCTATGCTGATCTTCAGAAGAACATGGTCTACAGTACAGTAGACCCACTAACTGAGATCAGTCAACACCTGACATGTTTAGTGTTGAAGGATGATACCTCAAATGTATTACTAAGGTAATTTTTATTATAAAATGTAAATTTAAAATTGTTCATTTTCAGGGTACTGAATTGTTCACCCAACAATCGACAGGACAATTTTATCAGTTAAATAAACACATTTTGATTGAAATCAGAAGTGAAAGTACAAAAGTTACAAAGAAAAATCTTCAATTTGAGTCATCTTCAATTTTAGTCCAGTTATATGAATGATTCCATTCCACAGGTGTTTTTCTGTGCATTCCATGCGTCAGACGCATTTCCAATGCAAATTTTTATTTTTCTCCAAATTAAAAAAATATTCCTATTGAAAGATAAAATTTTTCATGCTTAACAGGTTCGCGAAATCTGGATGCTTAGTGCGAGAGTAAAAAAAGCATGTTTTAGGACAGTACGAGACGGGATTTATCAGTCGCTTTCCAGTTGTTTTACATTTTTCCCTATTTTGAATGTTTCTTGACATGAATTTTCTAATTTTGGAAAGAGTCTTTTTTCTCAAAAAGTCAGAAAAGGGCTTGTCCAATATTTGATTATGTAAATACCTTTATTACATGGGTGAGCATTGTAGATCCTGATCAGCCGCCACATTTTTGCCATCTAAACTGTTCGCTTATATATATTCGTTAGGTTATTTCGGACCAAGATGCAACTAATGCGAATCGAGATCTTAAATCAAGGATATGAATATTTCAACATCTGGTTCTACACTGGTGGCACATGCATTAAAATGTGTATATTTGGAGTAAAAGGTTAATTAAACATTTACCTTTAACCATAATTTTGTATAATTTTTATGAGTTTTACCCCCAAACCCTGTACCTGCGATGTGTTTTAATGCATATCACAAAACAGTAACCTGATTTATATTATTTTGTAGGTTGGTCCCACCATGATTGTCTAACCCTATGAATGGATGTCTCTGTCATGCCGAATTTACAAGAGGTACTGACCGTACTGGAGTTGTGAAAGACAAGAAAGGTAAAAATTTGAAATCAGACTCAGAGTTTTATTTTACAACATCATAATTATGCATGTTTATATACCAGAAGAAATTTAAATTATTGAAGAATACTTCCAATTTTAGGTTTGAAAGTCAACACTGAAAATAGTAGGCTAAATTAATGTGTAAATGGTGTGCATAAAATTAATTTTTCTCATAACTGGACAAGTTTTCTTAATATTTCATAAGACATTGCAGTACAATTACGTATAAAATATTGTGAAGAAACTTTTATTTTAATAAGCACTTGCTCCAAATTGTCATCTTTGTAACATTTATAAGATAAATCATTAATCATGATTTTTGGAAAGATTTCATACTAGTTTAAAAAACCAACAGACTATGCATTAACAATTTCCGCCTGCATGAAATACATTCACGGCCATCAGTCCCATTCCTAATTACAAAACATGGTTTTTCCCAAAACATGATTAAGAAAAAAATATATGTTACTTGCTTATGTTGAAAAATCACATTAAAGCCTGAAATTTAATTTGGGTGATTGGTGATCAATCTGTAGACTCTTTAAAAATAATTTTTATCAACATTTGATTAATGAAGTTGAAATTCTCAATTTCAGTGAAAAATTTGTAGTATTTCCCTTCTCAAAATGGAACCAAAAAACACTGTAAAATAAACTTTAAACATGTTTTAAGTATCGTATATCATCAGGATATTGTTAAAAATCACGGCAGAGCCTCGCCCTTCCGCCCCCCATTTCGGCCTCGACTGATAACACTTGTATCGCAAGACAGTAACCTTGTTATTCTCTACTGACGGTTTAACAACAACAGATTTCATTCTTCTTCCGCTTTTATTCAGTCACAAAAAAATGTGGAGCAGTAATTTTATTTCACAAAACCTTGTTTTTAAGCAATATGTGTCACTCTTCTGTCACAATTATTATTGCTTTTGCAGACCTGTTTCAATATATGTCTTTTTGGAGTCAGCCAAAGTCTATTTTTTTAAATGAAGTGTTTTTTTCTCGTTTATTTTCCAGAGTTTCCCATGAAAAAAATGAATCCACATCTCGCCAACAACACCAATCGTACGGGCCACGAATTTATAGGAATAACGCATTTGAAAACAGGCGAAAAACGACGAATTACTTGAGAAAGTCCAATTAGCAGTGTTTAATAAACGTTTTTCTAAGAAAAAATGACAATAACACCATTATTTCAAATCTTATAAAATAAAGTGAAATACGGAAAATTGTTTCGTTATCGATATTTGTTTACATTAGTTACAATGGCTTCCGGAAAGTAGTTCTGTCACTAAGTGGGCGGAGTTACGGATGAGAGGTCTCGTCGGATTTGACGACGGGTGTCCTCGGACTTTATGGTTAACTTAACACGGTGCAAGCAATATCGGGTCGGTGACCGATATGCGAAACAAATATCACCCCGGCGGGTATAGGAGCTTTAGCATTAGGGTGCATGATAAATATAGGATTACATGTACATCTCAACCATTTTATTGTTAGTTATTCTGTATAATTACGAACTCGGTCTAGCAAAAACTGGTGTTTTAAGTTTTATTGGTGAAAGTTTGTTAAAACTGAAATAAAATTTAATACAAGTTTCACATTTTTTTCAAACAATGTACCTAAACGACAAAAACTAAATATTTTGCAATATCATTTCCATCTGTTATTCAGTCGGGCATATTTTTTATTGTCCGGCAGATTTTCATTGCTCATCGTACCGAATGACCGCCACTTTTTAGGAACATTCTGTTTGCGTCTCTGTTAATTTATCTAAAACTTTTATTATTGCATGCGTCACATAATAGAAATAAGTGTAATATTTTTTTCTTTTGTTCGTTGCCAAAGTCATGTAGATGATGAGTTGCAATAAAAGTTTGCTGTTGCTGTTGCTGTTAAAAATGGAGACACCAGTCGTTCTTTGATATCCAAGAAAAAGTTGACAATGTGTGACATTGATGACGAAGTTGTTTATCCTGTTGATGTTTGCAGCACTTGATTTGAAAAGGAGTCAGAGTGTCCTGTTTCATGTTTAAAATATTGCAACTCTGAAATGATCAGTACCTGTATATAACTCTATAAAAAAAATAATAAATGATAGTACTCATTGTCAAAATGTGAAATTTGCATTAAATTGTATTTCAGTTTTAGTTGATCGGGAAGTTTATTTCGTTATTTATATAGCACTTTTCTTGGGCAGGCTTATCACAAGGGCGACTTGGTCATTTTGCAGAAATGCATTCATCTATAATACATGTATATAAACTTGGTTCATAAATTTTAATTTTAGAGTGTTCGTATTCCCGTTGGAGTTAATCCTAGAATATCGAAACGTGGATGTTCATTATTCTGAAAAAAATTAAAATAAAAAAAAAATATTTTGACCTACCTACCTACCCATACTAAATCTGCTTGGGTCGGGATGGGGAAACAAAGAATATTTTAACACTGACCTTGTAATTATGTTTTGGAACCTGAATCACCAACAACTTAAACTATCCTGCATATTAACACAATCAAGATAATGTGAAATGCGGTATTTTCAAGAGTCAAGTACATGATCAGAACGTAAAACCAGCTCCAACCCACTCAACATCTCGAGAATGATGGATTCAAAAAGCACAAGAGCGTATAAAATATATAGAGGATACAACATGAGTGATCATTTTATACGAAAATTATTAAACGAGTCGTCTAAATCGATATAAAACGAGGCTTTTGCCGAGTTTTATATCGATTATGACGAGTTTAATAATTTCAGTATAAAATGAACACGAATGATGTATTCTATTTATCACATACCTTGAAAAAACAAGCAAAACCCATGAATTCTCCCTTTTCTTTCGCCTAGTAGAGCGAAATTAAAACGTGTGTAATTCGGTCGTATCGGATGATACATAAGCTACACCCCAAAGAATTTATTCTACCGTTTTCCCATTTGCCAAAATAAGTAAAAATAAATAAATAAAATTAACTGCGCTAGAGTCTAGATAAAAGAATCTACCAGTAAAAGGCCTCTGAAGATGTGTTTATTTAAAAAATCGATCTACTATTTGATGTCATTTGTGTAAACTTTCATAACGGCATATGACAACATTGAAATTTGCTGGATATTATCTCATAATTTGGATTGAAGTATTTTTATTTTGTTTCGGAGATGTAGTAAGATCACACCGACGATGTTCTGAAAACGATGTCAGCGTCTGGATAATTTTGTTTTCGATTTAAATGAAATGAAAATGGCTTTGTTGCTGTTGTTGAATTTCATCATAAACTTTCGGCGTAATCAAGATGTCAGAAAGTTATATTTTTCTTAGATATTATCAATTAAAGGGATGCTTTAGTTCCTTATAGAGTATTTACACCGATGAACAGTCCAAGTTCGACCCATTCCAAACGATCGTGTGCATATGGCGGTGAATATGGAACCTTATATGCGACAATTTCAGAATTATACCATTTCACGTTCACGTCTCTAAATTAATTAGTATGTTTACCCTAAACATGAAAACAACCATGGTTGGAACTTAACAGTATAAAATTTTGAAAGGGTATCTGATAATATACATGTAAATCATGCATAAAACAGACAACGACAAAGGCAAACAATTAAAAAGCAGGACGGATATTCTAAAATTTACAACGATCTTAAGTTATATATTTTTACACATTAACAACCTAAAGTCAACAGATAAAAAGTAAACAAGGGCACAATACGTAAGTTAAACTGCCTAATTGTTAAAGTCCACGTGTAAGATTGTGTACGTTGATTTTACGTGTTAAATATTTTAAAAAATGGACTTAAATGTAGATATACGTAGTATGAAGCACAAACAAAAAAAAACTTCCGCAAAACAAAATGGAAAACTGAAACCACTTTTTTCTGTTCAGGTATCTAGGATTCATTTATTGTAAAAAAGTCAAGGTTTTATCGATACATTATAAATGTACTTTAGATTTGCAGCTAATACAGTAGCGTAGTACACTGTACGATTAAGTCCGTGCAGAAATAATATTGCAATTTTGCACAATACAACATTTGCCTACAAAGACTATGTACACGTATAGGCGAGAGTGGTATAAGTCTAGTGAGTTAATAGTGGCTCTTTCATTGTAAAAAAACCCACTTTTATTTATATTGTTTAATGTTATTTATTTTAGATTGCTTGTTTACAACTCACATATTTTTCTTTATATGCGTAATGTTGTCACTATTTGTATTATGTCTGGTTAATACTTTTGAATTAATAATATGAATAAGGCACTTCCTCAATGCGAACTCTAGTACAAAGCTCTTTTATTCAGTAAGTGTTTAACTTGATGCTTCTTAATAACTTTTAATATCTTGCACCATGATTTAATAAACCAAAATGAATAGAAAAAAAAGCATTTAATAAACCAAAATGAATAGAAAAAAAAGCTTTCATTTGGGTTGTTACACTTTAGCAAAAAGCAATGCATTTTACTGTCTTTACTCTGATTATAACACTTTAAAATTTAGTAGATTTACTGTCAGGCGGTAGCTTAAATGGTCGAGCATCATCATGATGATAAACTGGATCTAAGAGTGGAGTCCTGGTCAAGGTCAATTCTTCAAATCCAAAACTTCACATATCTATTTATATGTAAACAAAATAGTCCCTCCTGCTTTCACACTCTGGGCTTGGGACCCTACGATGGTGCAGTTGCCTATTTTGTATGGTTCTTCTTTTATGTATTAGTCTTAAGCTAACATTGAAATGCTTGTATTAGCATCATTGCAAACACCGAATAACATGTGTTTAATTGTTTCGCTTACGATAACAGGTAAACACAAAGAAAACAAGTGTCCATCGGTGTTGTTGACGGTAGGCCCCCAACTAAAACGACATTAAATGATGCCTCAAACTCTGAAGTACTTGTCCTATTCACTAAATACTTGAATTATATATCATATCAATGAACAAAGCCGTCTGTGGCAACAAGAATGATAACTCCTGTTTCACTATTGTTTGAGTTATGCCCCTTTCAAATACAACTTTAACAGGAAACTTAATGTTGCCATCGCCGGGACAACAAGAATGATAACTCCTGTTTCACTATTTTAGTTATGCCCCTTCAAATGCAAGTTTAGGTGAAACATATGTTCTGAGAAACACCAAATTCTAGTTGTCATGTTGTAAGTTAAACAACAACAACAAACCTAGGATTTTCAATTAGTGATAACCTGGATTAAACAATTAAATGGTAATGGTATGAATGGAGGATTCTTTTCATGACTGAGTAACAGATCTTTCATGGATTTTTAAAATTGTAACTGTTAAATAAAATTTTAATTAACTGAGCATGGAGTCACATATTTAGGAAAAGCAAGCGATTCAGATACAAAATAGGCTTTCATAGTGTGTCAATATATGAATAAGTTTCTGGCATTCCTCATAAATGTATTAGGATAGACTTTGCCCAAACAGTATTAATTTTCTTAAAATTATGTTTACCACTTAGAATGATAAAAGTTTTGTCGTGACAGACTCTTTTGGAATATTTTTTCCAACAAGTTGTCGGAATATATGAGGTAACTTTATTTTCAAAATTGCAGCATTTTGGTCCAAGCAAGTGTTGTCTGCATGTTTTATTCTTTAAACTTGTAAAATAATACAAATGAACCATAATTAAGTGTAAACGGTTAATGTGTTACCATATATAAAATTTATGTTAAAGTGTGTGTCAATACTTAAAGGGGAGGTATCTTGACTATCAGAAATGTCAAAACTAGTTTTGGCAATACTTTCAGATCTATGCACACTATTTTCATTTCCTAATTTATTTGTATACCAAATATCTAATTTTCAACATTTTTAAATTAAAAACATCATTGATGTGTCCTTTGTGTATGTGTATTAATAACGGGGTATTCCATTGAATGTTTCTAAATAAAAAATTATTTAATATACTACATCAATGTGATGATAATTTTCTGTTTGTCCATTTTTAGTTTCTGTTTAACAAGTTGTGTCATTTTTTTATTTACCTTTTAGAAAAAACGTGAGTTGTTTTGCAAGATAGAAGCACAGGGATCAGCACATAACTATTTTTCTAATCCTTTTGAATAAATGTTATAATAGTAGACCAATACATTAGCACAACTATTTGTGCGCGACAATGACTTTTCTATATATGTGATGATCGTCCTTCGCGCACAACCCAGTTACTATTCAAATCAATGCGGAACATTTTTCTTCTATTTCTATATGCCGCCGATCGGAAATTGAATCGCAACTTTGGCGGCTCCATAAAGCATCTTAAACAATATGTATCTTTAAAAAATTTACATACCTTAAGAGCCACATTCAAGTAGAATCAATATATGTAATCCCTAATAAATAACGGTTTCGTTTTTTATGCAAAACTCTTTTAAACTTCCACCCATGTCAACAAATTTCGATTTCGGCGCTTAAAGTTTACCTGACTCACGTTTATCGGTAAATAAAAGAATTTAAATCGGGTCGATTTCCACCACAGTTTTGATCGTAACTGCTTGAGACGTAAAGGACAGACATCTGTAAAAAGTCAGTATGATAATGGGTCTGTGCTTGCAGTCGAATTATTGAGACTAACCAATACATGTAACATAGATTCCAAGGATTAGAAAAAAGTTATGTGCCGATTCCATGTGGATACATGTATAAGATGCGAAGCAGCTTCAATTTCACAGGCTGAAGAAAACCACCATAGTTCATCCAGCATACCAATCGTATATTTATTATTCTCTCCGAATGAAACAATTTTAACTTTTTATCCCACAAAAGCCAATGATTTATGACATTTTGATAAATTACGGTGTGGAATACCATTGAGCTGTAGAAATCATTATGCAAACTGTAACTTAAAGAATGAAAGGAAAACAGTCACAATCTCCTAGAATATTATGAACAATAAAATGCTGATTATTGATATGCGTACATCTTTTATTTATTAGTTTTTGCCAACAATTTTCCGTTTTGTATTTTGACCTCCTCAGCCTGAGGAAAACAAGAGTAAACTCAATGGTATTATAAGATTCGCCACAATAACGATTCACCACAGATAATTAACGATTCGCCACAGCTGAATAACGATTCACCACAGTTATAAATTGATTCGCCACAGGTGTGATAAATAATACTGAAATGCAAAATGAAACGAATTACTCTATTAAATATTCTTTATGGTAGTCTAAAAAGATAATGGTAAGGCAATTTAGTGTGAACAAACAAAGAAAACAATGTCCGTCCCTTTATTCAATAGCAATTATTTTCTAATTTTTCTATATCATGAAACTGAAAATTGTGTTTCATTATGCTAACAACATTTTTCGCTTCAGATAGATGAATTTAAGAGATAAATACCGCACCGTCTATTTGTCCAAATTTTATATGAACTAAAAAAATAAAACGATTAATAAAACGATTAATATGCTTATTTTATTTCATTTCAATAAAAATGAAAGATTCATTTCAAATATAATTGTATTTGCTTGAAAATATTAATGAAACACTTTGAATTTTTTAAGATTATTTATTCTTAATGCAATATAATCAATCAACAATTTCTTACCTCACCAGAGCCAAATAAAAATGAACGTTTGTTCGAGTACATGTACAATGCTCGCACATTCCTGTGAAATTCCTTAATACTTGCTAATTGACTCGTTAATTGTCACGTTAATTATTACTTCCTACTCAAACATTCCTCCGCGTTTTTCATATTTATTATATTGTTTAATATGTTTCAAAAACAAATAAGTCATTAACAAGCAATTTTTATTTATTAATAAATAAAAAACATGAAAAGAATACAATTGAAAAAATAATTACGAATAATTGTTTGTTTGTATGTTTAGTGCAAATAAAGTATTCGTATTTATTATTTTATGCATTTATTATTTCACTAAAGGATGAAAGATAGAAAGAAAGTCATAACAACAACAAAACATCACATTATAATTACAATAACACAAATGAATTGATGGCTGACACAAGAAAACATCTACAAGAACATGACATTGAACACAAATAAAATGAATGAATAATGAACTAATAACAAGAACAATGTTAAATTTACAACTGAGAGCACATAATCTAGCACATGACATAAATAAATGCGCATGCATCTAACACAGCACTGCTGGTTTTATTGCTGACAAAAAAATTACATTTAAATGTAACACAGAGCACATGATCTAGCACATGACATCTGAGACATCTGAGAGGAGAAGGGGTTGTTTAAACTGGTCCATAAATAGATGCGCATGCATCTAACAGGGCACTGGTGGTTATTTTGTTAAGTCTGTACTGTTCCCAAAGACTCCACAGTCTTCCTTGAATTTTCATCGTCTGCTTGGACTGGTGCCTTTTAAGTTTCTTTTCTTTCACAAGCTTAGCTTGAATTGTGACGTCTCTAGCTTCTTGGAACAGTAGAGTAATTAATACATAGAAGGGTAAGTTCCCTTTTCTGGCGCGACGGTTAAGCTTGTTATGCCAGCCCTCACAATCGTTATTAGTTCTTACTGAACGTCCATACTGGCTCCAAGACTCCACTGGCCACATGTCGTTGTTGATCCAGGTATTTTCTATGTAGGTGAAATACTCATTCGTCTGTTCCGCGTCACTCTTGGCCTTCAGATGTTGAAAAGCTGGCAGGATATCAGCTGCTGGTAGAAGTGGCAGAGAGAATGTCTTTCTAAGAAGTCGATACACATCATCACGTTCACTGTAGGCTCTCTGTTAATAAAAGATGATTTATAGAAATGAACGACTCACTATAATTATGGTATGAATAACTGAATGTGTATATATTAATAGTATCTTGTTTTTTATTATGCATGTTGAACTACTCGAATAAAATAGAATAAGGTTAAATTAGCAAATATTTTTATCATTGTATCTTGTTTTTGTTATTATGCATATTGAACTACTCGAATAAAGTGGAACAAGGTTATATTAGCAAAAATGTTTTATCATTGCATATATTAAGTATGATAATGTGCTATTTTTACCTGTAGACCCATCTCTTGTACTTTGCGGTAGAGTGCTTGCTTAAAATGAAAGGCACAGCCCCGAATCTACGGCTCATCAAACACGTCCCTCAGTCCTTGCCACATTCCAGCTTCAAAGTCTACGATGAACGTCTCTACTTCCCGCTCTGGTAGGAGGTCGACGACCGCTTGGAAAACCTGCAAATTAAAAAAAAATATTGTCGGTACATGTACATGGCACATGCATTTATATTACTATTAAAGCTTCGATCACAATTGCGAAAAATTACTTTTTGTTTTTATACTACTGATAACATGTAACATATAATTATTATTTATTTAACAATTGCAATAAATTACATTTTATTTTATGCTTAATCTTATTGACTGTTATTTAAAAAATGTGAAAATGAATAATTTTGTCAGTGCCGGGGAAATTGGAATTTATTACACTGATTTTGTTATTATGCATATTGAACTACTCGAATAAAGTGGAACAAGGTTATATTAGCAAAAATGTTTTATCATTGCATATATTAAGTATGATAATGTGCTATTTTTACCTGTAGACCCATCTCTTGTACTTTGCGGTAGAGTGCTTGCCCAAAATGAAAGGCACAGCCCCGAATCTACGGCTCATCAAACACGTCCCTCAGTCCTTGCCACATTCCAGCTTCAAAGTCTACGATGAACGTCTCTACTTCCCGCTCTGGTAGGAGGTCGACGACCGCTTGGAAAACCTGCAAATTAAAAAAAAATATTGTCGGTACATGTACATGGCACATGCATTTATATTACTATTAAAGCTTCGATCACAATTGCGAAAAATTACTTTTTGTTTTTATACTACTGATAACATGTAACATATAATTATTATTTATTTAACAATTGCAATAAATTACATTTTATTTTATGCTTAATCTTATTGACTGTTATTTAAAAAATGTGAAAATGAATAATTTTGTCAGTGCCGGGGAAATTGGAATTTATTACACTGATTTTATCAAATAAATCAAAAATTTGTGATAATAAACTTCAGTATGGGGCAAGTCGTTATGGGGCGAATCGTCTATTAATGCAAACAAAATGTTTATGCACTGCAGTGCCCGAATGTGAGAAACTTTCGTGAATACTATTGCACTTTACAATGGGTCGACGAGTCTCACATGTTTGACAAATACATGTACAAACTTAATGAAATCTACCTCTAAACATTCAAAAAGATCTGTCTGGAAGACTAAATCCAGTTTACTGACACGGACGCAATGGTGGGTGATGTTTCGACAGCCTCGGTCTGATTTGATAGTTGCGCTCGCGATGGATCCCCGATAATGATATCACATGTACGCCATACGTATTTTTTCAATTTTTTAAAACAAACATATAAACAAAGCATTGTAAAATTTATGTTACAAATAAATTACGTTGAGTATTCTAGTTATCAAAAATAAGAATAAAAAATTACTGAATAAAAATGTGGTACTCTTGAGCCTATAGACGGTGAAGGGTGTATCCGTGCGATTTGGAAGCGACATGCGAGCAAAACTCTTCGGATCACATTGTTTTTAAAGTGATGGTAGTTGGACATATACGCCTATTACCGTAAAAGCTCGCTTGCTCGGGGGCTCGCTCGCTAGAGCTCGCATATAATGTGACTGGTTATTTTTAAAGATGCGAAACATACATTTGAGTATTTTGTTTGGCCAAGAAGTTTATATCGCATCAGAATTTTTAAAACAAAGTATTTCATACGGAAGCCCTGGAGGGCCACTTTTGAATTTCGACTTTTGGATTTATTTTACCGCTTTCTTTTGACTTTTGATTTATGAATTTTGACTTTTGATTTGTTACTTATGGATTCCGTAATTGTCCCACGTGCTTGCCGCATCATTTCCCAGGAAAATGGCGGATTCTAACGACGTTTTAGACGATGTAAGTTCATTTACCTAATCTCATATTCAAGAACAGTATATTTTCTATTTAGACCTTTTTATTTAATTCAGAAAAAAAAACATATTTTGCTTGCATTACATAGTATTTCATTAGGTATCCTTTTTTATCTATTTCTAGATCATGGAATCATTGCTACATTCGTTATCTCAAATTGACATACAGCGTACAGCGTATAAATCAAAGCTTCATTTAGACTAACATTGTTGTTTATTTGTTGCAGTTTCATTCGAAGGAAGAGATGGTATATATTAATTTTTAACCAAGTGGAGAGAAACACAAGGTACAAAATGTTATTTGTCATTAAAAATATAAACGTCAATTTCAAAATTTGCAGCTTTTCTTGTCAGCGCATAGAACATGTAAAATGTTGTTAGAACAACAAACAAACATAAAACTAGTTACATATGAAATGTTATGGCAAAATTTAATAATAATATACTAATGGTTTTCTATCCATTCTTATTATAAGGACCACAGCCCATCATGATAGGTTCAATACACATTGTACCTCAAAAGGTCTACTCCTACTGTTTAAAGAAGGCTAAGTTATAAGTATACTTTAACATGCAATATCCCTTCTACTACTGCTACTGCTGCTACCCTACTACTACTACTACTACTACTACTACTACTACTACTACTACTACATGTACTACCTCTTCTTCTACAACAACATCAGCAACTACTACTACTACTACTACTACTACTACTACTACTACTACTACTACTACATTTTTCTTATTTAGGATGCAGAAATCATGGAAAGGGAAAACAGAAAGGTAGCGGCCGTCATACTATGTACAAACTGCATATTGGAGGAAGACATTATCGTCAAAGTGAATATGGACAAATTTCATCTAGACGAGGTGGGGGCATTCGGAAGACAGCCTCAGACAGTGGAATCCAGAACTGAAGTCGAAAAACGTCTTTTTTTTTCATTTTATTATGTTTAATATATTGTACATTCTACAGGTACATTGTTGCTTTAGATACAAATTTCTTATGCAAAATAGCACTTAGAAGATTTAGAAATATTTGGTGTTTGTTATCTGTTTAAACGAATTTATTCCAAAAAGTGTTTGCTCTAGGTTTTTCGGCCAATCACATGCCCAGAAATTAAAACTTTTTAACATGTTATTTCACATTAACAGTTGATGTTGAATGTTCACGTGACACAGATCAACTATGACATGAACATATGAATAATACTGATAATTCTATAGCAAACATTAAACACTTATTAGGCTAGTGGCTAAATGAACCAACATTATATGACTTAAATACCAATCTCGGCTTCTGTGCTTCTTTGCGTTTTGATTATTTGTTATTTAGCTTTAACCTAAAACATGTAAAATGTAATGTTTGTACCAAAGCAAAGAGTAACAGCAAAATACAAAAGTTATAAGTTAAAAGTCACAAGATAAAAGTCATAAGTAAAAAGCTTTAATTAAAAAGTAATAAGGCACAAGGCAAAAGTCATAAGTGAAAAATCATAAGTGAAAAGTCATAATTCCCAAACCGCAAAAAAGCGTAACATAAAGTCAGCATCAATCAAAATGATCAATAAATATTTTTGCATCAACATTTTATATAACTTTTCCCTTTTAATTCCATAATGTTGATTGAATGAATTACTCGTTAAATCTAATAAAACAGACTTGTAAGAGTTTATGAAGGTTTATGGGGAAATCTTTTCTGAAAAGAACCTAGATATATTTCATACAGACCTGATGCAAAAAAAAATGCAAAAATTGAATTGAAGCAAAAATTTTAATTTTCACATTGTATTGGGTCTAGTTCATTAAATATAACTGTATTGCGCAAGTCTTTGAAAAAAATCCACTAATGGATTCCATTTTGTCGTAATGTACACCACATTTTTTATACGTTGGTTAGATGTGATTTTTTTCAACTACAATGTTTCGAGCTCCAGCAAACGGGTCTGTAGAATCGTGTCAGAATTATTACTGCAATAGTAAATAAATGAAGTTTTCTGTTCCACCATCACGGCGATGTAATCGAGAGCATTTTGATGTTCATTCAATGAGTCTGAAAAGTACCCGTTCTTTTATCTGGGGACCATACGCCGCTGAACATGGAAAGGTATTAATCTGAAAATACTGCATTGAAGGTTCACCGCCATATGCATACGATCGTTTGGGATGGATCAAAATTGTGCTGTTTATTGGTGCAAATATTGAGTTGCGCTCAAACCGGAGCTTGGCGGCGTGCGCAGTAAAAAGCATTTCCATAACTGCCCATGAACAGGCTCAATCAAACCGAGCTTGAAATATTTCATATTTGTCGTGGTCGAGGGTCTTCAAAGTTCCCTTTTCATCTATTGCAATAACCTGTGGGTCGTTATTCAAGTCCGAATCATCTAAGTTTTTACCTAACCCATCTACAGCACCACGGATACAAAATTCATATAGTGTTTGTTTGTCATAACCATCAATATGCCATGTAAAACTGGGTGCTTTGGCGCAGTATACGCGCTGGAGAAGACGATGTGCTTTGCCCGGCTCTACACCAATTGGATCAAGCGTTCTCAAAATTTCCAAGACGTCGTCCATTTTGACGTACACATGGTGATCCAACATTAACCTACGCCACATTGTACAGTAACCTATGCATTGTCCACAAAGTTATGTTTGCTAAAGATGTTGAGAGGGAGTGACTCGGCGCAGTAGCTTGGGTAATGCCGAACAGTATAGTGATGAAGACACAGATCGACATCAAGGTTTTCATCCTAATTATCTTTCATCCAGTAGTTGTGTCTGAAATGCAAGTTTATATTCTATATAAATCTGTATAAAGTTGTGGTATAAAATAGGTAAATGTATTATCTGCGTTTCATAAAGACTATTGAGTATGAAAAGTTAGATGCGAAAAGCTTGTGAAATGCTCTCAAGATAATTTTTACTCTCGAATAGTTCTATATCTAATTTTGTTCTCATGTGTTCTTTTCTAAAATTTCGGAAAATACCACAAAATGAGACATAAAAGCTAAATGCAAAATGAAGCTCAATCACATTGAAAAGACAGCTTTGTACGTGTATTCTCTGTCGACCTACTTGTTAATATACAGTTTAAAATTGAATAAAACATACAGTCACTTGTGGAATTACAGTCTGTGATAAATACTAACCTTATAAGCATATATAAAATAACATTAAATCTCCCCTCCTAATGACATCCTCTTCTCAATGACAAATCTCAATAAAATTAATATAAAAAATGTTTAAAGTTTGGAAAACATACCTGAAACCAACGTTGCTGCTCTCAGCTTCTAGAACACGTGTATAATGGGTTTGCCAGAAGTCATAAGTCGCAAGTCGAAAGTCAAAAGTCATAAATAGAAAGTCAGAAGTAAAATATCCATAAGTCGAAACTCAAAAGTGGCCCTCCAGGGCTTCCGTAATTTCATGAGCATTGTTCATCATTCTCTGTCATTTAAAACATTATGTATGCAAATTTCTTTCAACACGTTATATGGTATGACTTATTTATTGATTTTTTTCTAGTCTATTTTGATATTAAAATGACATTCATTTATTCGATGTCAATTGTTTTCCTTAATGTTTTGTTTTAGGCAAATCAAGCGCCTTGTAGTTATAACACAAAATTTTAAACATTTATGGGGTGAAAAGGACATTCAATATGTTGATGCCGAAGAGATATTTTTGCGGTTTCATCTTCGTAATATCTGGGTTTATCCAGCGTACCATTGTTGTTTTACCATCGTGCCATCGTTGTTTCATCATTATGCCATCGCTGATTCA
Source organism: Corbicula japonica (assembly GCA_038501625.1). NCBI lineage: Eukaryota > Metazoa > Mollusca > Bivalvia > Venerida > Cyrenidae > Corbicula > Corbicula japonica. The sequence continues at coordinate 194,048 of JAZAYU010000344.1, read as the reverse complement.
TCATCGTACTATCGTTGTTCCACCATTGTGCCATCGTTGTTTCACCATCGCACGATGTTGAAACAACGATGGCACGGTGGTGAAACCACGATGGTACCGATGATGAAACCGCGACATTGCATCGTGTTTTCAGCATCGTACCGTCGTGCTTTCGTGTTTTCACCATCGTGCCATCGTTGTTTCACCATCGTGCCTTCGCGTTTTCATCATCGTGCCATCGTTCTATCGTGATTTCACCATGTACCATCGTGCTTCGCGGTAAAGGAGAGAAAAAAACTATTTTTTCCATACGGAAGACCGTATTTCTACGCTACACATGACGTTATTTGAAGTCCACTGGCGCTTGAGCAGCCGCCCCACCCCTGCCAACCCTTACTAATGCGCCCCTTTTTTTGTAAAAATGGTGTCCAAGTCACTAAATATTATTCCATTCTATGTAAATATGCGAAAATACACCGTCAAAAATCGTATTCTAAAAAATATATATTTCTATGTATATAATCGATTATATCATTAAGTCATTCTACAGAAATTTATGTTCAATAAACAAGATTTTCCATAAAAGAATGAGGTACTATTATTGGTTGATATCACATGTTCCATTTTGCGTTTTTTTTTATTTAACCACAGTGACTGAATTTGTTTTTGTGAAGTAATACTTCGGAATACAAACTTTTGTTCTCGTGAAGATTTTGATTTGTTTCGCAACTTCCCTGTGACCGTTTCAAAGCCTATATAGCCTTTAAAAACTTCCGCCTACTCTGTGCTGCTCTCATTTTCCTAAAAGAAATGTTTACGCTTCAGCATTTATATAACAGCTGGAAATATTCTATTGCATTAGAACATTAAAATGAAGACTGCGGCATTTTCGGTCATTCTTTTTGTAGTTCTTGTGTCTTTTGATCTTTCAAAAGCATGGAGTGGGTAAGTTGCCATTAAAAATATTAATGTTTCAATTTACGAAACTACATTTAAGTTTAGCGACCTTAATTGATTAAAAGAAAACTTATAATAAACGTAATAATTGAGACTAATATCAAAATGTATTTTTCTTGTTTTACCTATCTTTTTAGCGAAATAATTAAAATGGGTAAATGCGGAACATGATTATGATTAATTTTTCTTAAATAGCCCCAGTAATTTCAGGTGAAAATACAAAATTAATATATACTGAACAAAAATAAAAAGTATACACTTTTTATGCTTATATTCCCTTAACATATCTACATTTAATCAGGCTTTGATTGGCGTTTCATTAGTTAATCTCTGTTTTTTTTTAAAGTTTAATTATTCATGAACATAATCTTCCACACAAAGACCTGAGCAACTGCCCATCGAATAACAACTAATAACTAACAAAGCACTACATATTCAATTTAAATGAGGGTAATGGTTGGAATTTCTAGCGTTGTTTAGCGTGGCTGGTTGTTTTATTTATGAATGTTTTGTGATTTTATTGACATAAAAAAGGAAAAATTGATTTAATTGCTATAAATATGAGTATTGTTTTGAATCACTTACTTCTTCCCCAAACCCTATATACAGCAACGGGAAAGATAACTAAGTTCTGAATGCAGACTTTCAAGACAATTTTCTTTCATTGTAATGATTTCAGAAATCACGGTATGTACCCAGATAATGAGAATCGCGGATAATGATAGATTGTGAGAATAATGATAGATCGCCAGGTCGGAGGAAACACCATGGAGAGGTTAGTTATTGTATGAATTTCATGTTACTGTTATCTAATACTTATCTTTTGCGATAGATAACAATCAAGCGATGTCCTAGCCTTCCTCTCATACCCATACATTGGGAATCGGCCTTCAGATAAAGTAAAACAAAGGAAAATGACCACGCAACATTCCAGATTTCTACAAAAAACTACGTATTATGCCCATTTAAAATAAATTTAAACATGATTTTTGTAAACGACTTTGCTGTTATCAAAGCCCAAACATCGACAATCAATATGCCACCCAGATTGAGCCAGTATTATGAGTATATTCCTTAACAAACATCTTTTTTCTGAGGCACCTAGAGCAAATTGGATAATGGGGATTCGCTTAGAAAAAAGTGAATGGATTATGTAAATTCTTGACTGGAAAATGGTATAGTTTCCCTTATTTCAACCTTAATACTATTTATTCTATTTTTTTTGCATGTTCCATCTCTTTCCGCAAACTGCTATCTTTATGAAACAATACCACCAGCTCTAGTGACAAGATAAATGACCCATTTCTCTTAATGATCTCCCGAAATAGCATAATTTCTTTCTGTCCCGAAGGCACCAACTAAGAACTAACCCAAAGCCTCTTAATACCCGGGTTAAGCGAATCTGTATTTTTGGTGATAAATACATTAGTTAATTACTATAACTATTATGGTCTAAGATACGTATTCACGTAATGGGAGCCAACCGTTATACATAAGAACGCTTTTGAGAATGGCGTCCTTTGCCAATTGGGTAGTTACTGTTAAAAATCTGTATCAATTAAGTAGCATGATTTAGTTGTGGTTTATATTATTTGTGCCAATATGCAAAACTTAGGCATACAATTGACTGAAAAAGAGCGAATTTCGCAGAAATTTTAGTCTAATAAGTACATGTCATGATCTGGTGTGAGAGAAATTTATTTGAGTAACGCTTAAGAAGTTTGGATTTAAATGAAAATTTACTCCTACCGGTTATTTGAATATTGTGTTAGAAGAGTATCATCAAAGTGCTGTTTAAGTTTAAATGCATCGTCAGAGTTAGCTGGTAGATAAAACAGATAGCCAATATCAGGAATATCAGGAATAGGCAGGATATTTATAATCTGATTTTATGTTTAAAAATCAAATGTATTTCACAACATTAATTATTTTTCATAATGTTCGTCCCCTTTCCAATATTGAAGAGATCTCAGTTAGTTCATTCAGCAAAGTATTTATTTTTAATATTAAAGTTTGAATAGTCAAACAATGATTTGCTTTTCTCAGCGTTGCGCAATTTATACAAAGTTCCTTCCCTTTAATGAAATATGCCATGTGATTGTAGCGCTTGAGCTTTATTAAGTAACAACTTTTCAATCGTACATTTACATCGGAAATGTCTTTCCCTTTCACGTAAGTTTGTTTGATAATATTTAAATTAATTTATGCTTTTATAAGCATTCGTTTGCGTTAAACGCACAGTATCCACACATAGTATTGTGTTTCATACCGATGTGTTTTATCTGAACATTTCAATTAGGAGAAACACTAAAACTCCACCATTTTCCATTTTATGAATATTTGAATTTCCCATTATCAACCGAGCGAATCCCCATTATCCAATTTGCTTCAGGTGCCTCAGAAAAAAGATGTTTGTTAAGGAATATACTCATAATACGGACTGAAGCTGGGTGAAATATTGATTGTCGATGTTTGGGCTTTGATAACAGCAGTGTCGTTTACAAAAAAAAAATGTTTAAATTTATTTTAAATGGGCATAACACGTAGTTTTTGTAGAAATCTGGAATGTTGCGTGATCATTTTCCTTTGTTTTACTTTATCTGAAGGCCAATTCCAAATGTATGGGTATGAGAGGAAGGTTAGGACATCGCTTGATTGTTATCTATCGCAAAAGATAAGTATTAGATAACAATAACATGAAATTCATACAATAACTAACCTCTCCATGGTATTTCCTCTGACCTGGCGATCTATCATTATTCTCACAATCTATCATTATCCGCGATTCTCATTATCTGGGTACATACCGTGGAAATGCAGACTTGTTCAAATGTAGAATTTCGATTTTTCTTTTCCAAATTGCATTAAATTTTTTATGTAGGAATGTGGATAATTTTTATTTTTGTTAAGTATATATAACATTTGGGGTCGGACTTATCAAACACATTTATCAACGTTTTACTACTTTTTTCTCCAAATGCAATCTTTACACTGTTTTAAAATCTGCATCCTATATCAAGGCCAACAAATAATTTTAACACTACATGTACATGTATTTTTTCTATTCAAAGTTCGACAACGGCTTCTATCGTAGTCTGTAATTATTAGAGTTTATGTTAACATTTCGAACAGTGTATGATACACTAAATTTTGTATTGTTGTTTATTTGATAACACCAATGAATAAATAAAAATCATCTAAGTTGAATTATTGAACTGAAACAGGAACGTTATATTTTCTAAGTGGGAAAACTTACAGGCCCAAAGAGTGGCCATTATCAATGGTTTAGTATATATTCATGCAAATAATGGGACATAGTTAAACAAGGGAATTTGTTTCTCGTTGTGATTTATGAATAATCGGATTAAACAATCTTGTTCTTTTTAAAATAATTTCCTGTTTACCGCCAATACTTTAAGACAAGAACTGGTTTAATTTTTTTATCAGGTTTCTATCAGAATTCTTTTCAGAAAATCAGATAACTATGTTGACAAAACTCCAGATAACTTAAAACTTTATCTTTTTGTCACATTAACAATTTTCGGACAATAGCTTTCAAATTAGCGTCTGCGTTTTTATTGTGTTTTTTTTTTCAACGTGACAATGTAAGATTTCATCTTCATCAGTGAACAAGCTTTGATTACGTTCAAGATCAGCACTAAAGACAACTACCGTCTATTGACAAGTTGTCATTGAAGGAAGAATGTGATACATATGGGTATTTATTGCAACATCGATCACAAAAGAAGCAGACCAAAAAGGTGTTGTTTTTGCGAAGATACTGTTAAAAACAAGGATACGTAACGAAATAAGAGGCTGTGTATTACATGTCTTGTCATTTTAGATTATATCATTCCATAACCATTTTTCCAGTTCTAAATGAACTATTTTTATGCCTACCTCTATCTTTCCCTACCCATATTCCCTAGGCACGCCCTCGAAACGCACTTTCATCACTATCGAGTGAATGTTATAAACCTAATAACAAAATGGATATTTGCGTGAAATTCTCTTTGCGCATAGACTGCAACCAAGATAGTTAGATGCATTCGAACAAAACGTCTAGTATCGTGAAAACGTGTGATCTGACATTGTCCAATGATTGTTGTAAATTTCAATAATAATATATATACTCTTTTGTTTAAAATATAAGTTTCAAAACTCTTTACTTATTTTTCTTGTTTTATAATTAATTCAACACTTTGTGTGTGAGAGATTTTATTTGGTTGCAAATAGAGCTGTCAAGTCTTGTTTTGTATTTTAAAATTAAGTTAAATTCATAAATGGTATAATGGTATATTTTTCAGACATTTCCAGTATGTTAGGCGATCCAGAACATATGAGGTTACATACTGTGCCAGCTGGTACAGGTGGTGGTAAGTAGTATCTCCCGGATCATTTTTAGACTTTCGCGCATGCGCGAAAGTCTTAAGCTAGAAGTCTAGCGCAGTTTTTAACTTCCGGTGTATCACTGCGACATCGAGCGTATTCAAGTAAGCGGGGTTTTGTGGTCACCGCGAGAGCAGGCCGAAATGAAATGCAGACGTTTTAAGCACATTCAAGCACACAATTCCACGAAAGAATAGTGATCTATAGTACGTGTCCGTGTAATTTTGTAGCGTCCATGCCAAAAACTCCATCAAACAAATGTTGAGTGAAATCACGTTCAGCTACGTTAGTGAACAAACAGCTGAATATGCATGAGTAGTTTAGTTACGCCTAACAAGTTCCATAGTTGTGCGGCGTCAGAAAGTAGTGCATATTAAGAAAGTAAATTTATCACGAACGATGACGAACATTTGTACAGACAGTGCGACAAAGAAAAGAAGAAAACAATATTATGTTGTTGTTCAAACAAAAATTAAGGGATATTAAAAATCCAATTATAAAGAAATCAGTCACGTGATCAGTGACTAAACTGTATTCAGGTCAGCGAGAAACACGTCTCTTTTTATCAGGATGTTGTTTTGTTCTAGACAATTAACAGTTAAGCAATCTCTTATTACTCTCTTAATTGAATTCGTTTTATCTCTAACCAGGAAATAACGGTTGTGCTTATCTTAACATTGGCCAATGCTTGTTAAATGCTGGCAATTACTCATCGGAGATGTAACATGATACTATGAATGAACATTCTCTACAAAGTTTAAGTAGCACCGCCTACTAATTAATATTTATAGCTTATGTCTCATTGATACTAGAAGTATACTCTACAGGATTTAGTATTGTTTAGCCAGCTTATACACTACATAACATTTGCATTTACAATAGTGGACAGGGGCGGATCCAGGATTTCAGCAAGGGGGGTTCAACTCAGCGAGTTATTTTTTAACAATGTTAATTTTAACTAAGCTAGAAAATCAGTCCGTTTATGAGGCCCAAATTAATTTGTAAGAGGCCTAACTTATCATGGGGGTCCGGGAAAATTTGAAAATCTATATGCCAAATCCCGCATTCTGGGGTATTTTGTGGGGATTTTATAGTCGATGTTTGACTACTCTTTCATACTGGCCGTGAGCAAGTATTTAAGTTGACATGCAGTTTCTATCGTGTGCACATATTAAACGATGTTAGCCAGAGTTGACATTCTGCTGCGTAATGTAATTCTCCGGCGCGAAAGTCTTTCAACGCTTTCAGCGCTTTGATTATTTCACCGCGAAAGTTAAGCTAAAATATTAATTTAATGTTACAGAAGCTAACTGTTGTAACCATTCTCTCACCAGAGGGCGTGCTACACAAGTTTCGCTTACACCTCTGTCAACGCCGGGAAAAGTAGTTCTCATACACGTGATATTCTATCGTCACACCGCAAAATAGTTCCCCGAAAATTTGGGTTAAAATATATCTTAAACATTGTTCTAAAAAAAAATAAAAATACCCATTTTCATTTTAAGTAAAATATACAGAGATCAAAATAATCTCACGAGCATTTTATTCATTATTTATATTTTGTACAAGAATCTTGTACATCGGGCGTTGACAGAGGTGTAAGCGAAACTTGTGTAGCACGCCCTCTGGTGAGAGAATGCTGTTGTAACGTCACTAAAAGTCTAAAAGTCAGTGAGAACGTTAAACGACTGCTTCTTTGATATTTTAATAAAGTCTCTAAGACTATGTTTGCATTATTTTTAAGACTTGCAAGTATATGTTTGAAATTTAAATTCACATATTTATTATAATTATTATAATACGTTAAATAAAACACAATAATAAGTCACAATAATGAATCTCTTGCGGAGACTTATGGAATGGTTTCAGATATATACATCTATAAGAAATTGTACATCTTTAACGATCCGCTAATAACTTAAATTTGATGTCATACATGCATTTTGTAATTATATTTAACATTTGACATAATTGCTGCGGTACATGTATCATAATATTTCGCGCACGTTTAAAATTTTGCGCATTTTACACTGTATTCGTTATACATTTTACAATTTTTCACCGATAATCCTTATAAAACGATACATATATGCGAATAAATGCCCGCAGCTGCCGCATTAATCTTCATCAACGCGAAATGTAGTAAAACCACAGTAAAATGAAAATTTAAAGTCAATGGCAGTAAAAAACACTATAATTATTAAAATTGTATTTTCCGCAATATGGCGCTACGCTCATTGTGCTATGATAGTTAACATCCCGACTTAATGTCCCTTTACATTTAGGCCGGTGGCCAGTAACATGTTTGCTCCCCCCCCCCCCCCCCCCCCCCCCCCTTAGGGAATTTTGTAGACATGATTTTTCTGAAAGCCTGTTATGTCCTGGATATTTTGCAGTTTGTTTGCACTCTGGCGAGTGGGGCATAAGGGTGTTACGGAGGTTTTAATATGTTACCCCTAAAATTTGTAGAAAAAATATATGGATTTTGAATCTTTAATTCTGCTCTATTCAGGACACGATTTAATAAAACTTATATTTTTATATAAGGATGAAGTATTATCTGTTGATTGATGTAGTTTTCATTTCAAAATTTTTGCACTTAGGTAACATATTTAGTGTATAACATACATAACCCTAAAAAGATGAAATTTAAGTCAGAAACTTACCTGTAGGATTTTTATTTGCAATCAAAATTTGGCAATAATACATGTTTTTGAAAGCTGCATGATCAAACAATATAAAACAGTGTGTTTTTCATAAAAATCACACTGGCTATTGTAATAATTTTTCCATAATCTTATATGTTACCATATCGCTAATTCAAACGTTATATTCATATTTTGGGATAAACAAGCATAAAATATTGAGTTTAATTAAATTATTGAGCTTTATAAATGTAAGTGTTCTTGAAACTTGCTTGACTTCAAATTTTCAACATACATAACATATGTTACTTATTAAAATAAGGCTTTTCCTTGTTTTTATTTTTATTTTTAATGGTGTTAGCTGATATCTATTTGAAGAAATTAACTATGTGTGCTCTGTGCAATGTCCTGATGTTTGATAGCCCTGGGTAGATTTCTAAATACATTCACAGACGGTTTTTTTAACTAATATTACTGATTGAATGAAGTATTTTCTCTAAAACTGATATTGTTGTACAAAGAACTGATTACATTTACAAAACTGTATCACGACTATGCAATCATTTTAGATTAAACTATAAAATAATAATAATACTAAGACGTTTATAGTGTATACTATGTTATGTTATGTTATGTTATGTGGTTAAAATGTTAAAGTGTTTAAGCTTCTCAATTTTAAGCCTTCAAATCTCCGTAACATTTAATTCCCATGTATTGACAAAGTACAATGCATTAATGAATAAAATTCTAAAAAAATAACTTTTAGAATTGGTTCCAAAAAGTAAAAAGACAAGAGATAAAAAGATTGCTTAGAAAAGTGTTACAAACAAAGCTAATTAAAATTAATTATATGTTACCTAATTATTTGAAAGATCACTTAGAATAAAGAAAATAAATTTCTAAACTGTGTTTTACCCGGTAGTTTGTATCTAGATTACCGTAGAGTCATTCATAATGTGAATATAAACTATATTTACTAAAAACAAGGTTTAAAGCACCAGTTCTGGTCTTTTAGAGCAATAATAACTGACATTGCTGTTAAATAAAACATGTGAAATAAGAAAAATAAATTGTCTTAAATGAAACATTATTTTTCCATTGTTCAAAGAAAGCTTAAAAATTTCTTAAGAATTCCTTAAGATCTTTGTAGAATGTTGTTTTTATTAAAGACAAAAAGTGTTAAAGAGAAACATCCTAATTTGAAAGACAATCTGTGTAATGCAGGTGATGGTAAGCTAACAGACAAGTTAACGTTGACTTAATAATTTTTTAGGTAAAAATTATTTTACTTGAGTCAAAAAAATTGCTGTATAATGCTCATGCTGTTTCAATGTTTTACAAATTCTACACTGAACCTTAGTATTTTAGATGAATAAAACTACTTTTAAAAACATTTCGAACATCAGATAATTTAATCAGATAATTAGTGTTAAGTTTAAATTAAGTAGCTTTAAAATTTGTTATATATCAACTATAATATTATATTAAAATATTTATAAAAATGTTTATTAACTAATCATTTGCGGTTTCTTGCTTTTCTTTTCTTATTATTTTTGCTGGTTATTAAAGTAAAAATTGGTAACATATTATAGGATGACTAAACACATAAATAGAACAATAAAATGATAAAAAAATGTTAATTTTGTTTATTCTTTCTTTTCTACATTTTGTTAGAACAAATTAATGTTATGTGTCTCAATCGAGAGTATCTGGACTTAGCTTTAGACTGGATGCAACAGCCCATGATTAGTGCAAACGTAAGCTGTATTACAATGTTGTCACTGAGTCATATTGATAGCTTTATTGTTAATTTAAAAAAATTAAAATAGGACGAACTTAAACCATTTACATCATACACATTTATTTCAAGACATATTGAGCAGTACACATATCATTAACCTCTGAAGTTTAACTACATTTAAATTAAAAATAAATTTACTGTTTAATATCACCAGCATCAATACCTTAATTTCCTTTTGTAACATAATTCTTAATATATATTACCTATTTTAATACAAGATACATAAAGTGCAGGAAGGTTGGTAACTAAAATACGTTCTTTTGGGTAACATATTTAAAAATGGTGATTTATTATATGGTATTTAGTTTTATTATGATATAAAGCTAACTAATCGTTAAAACTCATGAAGAGGTGTATTTAAAGAAAAACAATTACACGAAAACTTCAAATTTATAAACCATAGGCATAAGTATATGATATAGCATAATACTAAAGTCACATATATTACTTAAGTTATAGATAATATTAACAAAGTGTTTAACACAGTTTACCTTTAAATCACACAATATGTCTTTCAGAGTTTATTTCTTTATAATTATTTATTTTATTTATAAATATTTTATTTGCTATCTTTGAGATATTTTTTTCCATTGTTTTTTTCCAGATACTTTTGGTTTTCGGAATTTCAAAATATATGTATTTATTTACATACATTAAACAAGAAGTGTGTCTCAATGTGACTTTATTACATTTAAATACTGCATTCTTATTTATATTAATGAAATAAGCAAATAAAACAGAAATTACTTGCTAATGTAAGTAAGAAATGTTTCATACAACTTTTTAAACTAGGTTTTGATGATAAGTAACATATCTTATTGACTATTTATAGACCTATACCTTAGGTTGCAGATGTTTTATTGCATTAAAAATTTAAAAAAAACATCATCCTGGTGTAGAAAAATAGGTTTATTTCAGAATTATAATATAATATATAATTATAATTGCCAATTATTGCTTCAACGCATAAAATTTTCTCAAAGGTCACATATTCAAACAGGCGTTACGGTAAAACACCCCACTCGCCAGAAAGCAACAAATGGCAAAATGCGAAGAATGGGATAGGCTTTCAGAAAAACATACCTTTCAAAATTCCCCCAGGGGGAGGGGGGTCTATTGGCATCTCAAGGTCTATTTCATTTATGGCTTGTTTTCCCATTTTCTTTTCTTTCGGTAACATATTTCAATATGGCGTTACGGGCTTATGTCCCAATGTATATCACTGTATTAAATTTGTCCTGAATTCTCATTTATTTTACTATATTTTACATATAAGCACAAATTACTTGCTACTGCATGTAAGAAATGTTCCATACATCTTATTTTACTAGGTTTTTATGTTAAGTAACATAACTTAATCACTATTTTAGACCAATACCTTAGGTTACAGATGTTTTATTGCATTAGTAATGTAGATTAGAGCTTCCTAGTGTAGAATAAATAGATTTATTTTAGAATTTTTACAATTATCAAATGTTTCATTCGTACACAAACTTTTTTTCAAAGGTAACATATTCAAACAGGCGTTACGGAAAAACGCCCCACTCGCCAGAGTGCAAACAACTTGCAAAATGCGTAGAATGGTATAGGCTTTCAGAAAAATATACCCTTCAAAATTCCCTTAGGGGGGGGGGGGGGGGGAGGGGGGTCTAATGGCAGCTCAAGGTCTAATTGTTTTGTTATCTTGATGTACAATTAAGCCAAAACGTTGATAAAGTAAATAAAATAAAAGTCAAATCATGTTTGGCATTAGAAGAATTATTTTTGGTTTTATTTTGCATAATTGTAAGAGTCCTAGAAAAATCACGTAGCGTTATTTTAATAAAACTAGTGTCAACAAGAATCTGATAAACGGCATTAAAGTAACGAAAGAAATATAACAATATAAAAAAAAAAACACGACACACTGCACGGTGGAAGCACCCTCTAGGCTAACTCTGGGTCTTGCCTTGAAAATCTATAAACAATAGATTCTGAAAACAATACCACCGTAAGTCAACAAACATCGTGTATTATTAACACGTATCCAATCAGTAATTCAACGGCGACACTCTGTTTTTGCTATAGGCGACAGTATATAGAGTTCTAAGTTCTATTTCGCTATTTCTGGAATCTAAATGAATTTAAATGACTCTCTAAAATCTATTAAAAGTTCACAACTTACTCAGATTTCCAATTTGTTGGATGCGGTTTGCAAATATTGAAGGCTTTAGAACGCAACGGGACACACGGTCGTGCGTGTACAAATCGTAACAAGGTACATGTACATGAAGCAACAGGTTTTGTCGCCAAAATCTATTCTGCAGTAAATATGTTTTAATTACTTAGAATTGTACTGAAAGTCGAAAGATGTATTAGAACAAATTGATTACTTCAACATCGACGCTCTGTTTTTGTAACTTACTACTTACTAAAACAATTTTATTCAATAAAGAGACTTTGATTATTTCAATCTTTATTCATCATGACCTACCGAAAGAAAGGCATTAAAAACGTAAAATTTTACTTATACGTAAATAGAACAAACACTGGCTAAAATCTTGAATATTATAAAGGTACAAACTTATAACCTAAATTTCCACGTAGAACATTAATATTATGGAACATTTGATTACATTTCTATGTTGTTTCTACGTCTAGTAGCAATATTTTAGTAAGAAAATGTTTACATATGTTTTCCTATCGTAAGTTACTTAGAAACAGTTGAAATTTTAGTAGCCCGGCAATGGTTAAATAAGTATCGCACTTGCACTATTTCGCCAAAGGTTTTAGCTAGGCAACGCTTAGTTGACGTCCCAAAAAAGTTCGTACTAACCTTCTCATAAATTACAACCCTTCAAGAATATTTTATGTACTTATTTTGACCATTGATTTAATCTTTCTTAAAGAAACTGTTGATAATAATTGCTTGAACGATACACAGGACGAATACATGAATGTATATGCAGCCAATTACAACTAGCATGTATTATTTGTGTGAATCATGTATTATTTGTGTCTATAAGCTATTATAGTTAAGACTGCAAAAATGGTTGAAATTAGAAAAAAAGCTATATGCAAGCTATTTTTTATTACTTGTAATGTAAAAAGAACTACATCTTGATAATACAAAAATGTTACATAAAGACGGGGTTGATTGGACAATGATTAAAACGATCGGTACATTGATAAATTTTAAGCACATTTTGCAAGTGGAATACGACATGGTTCTTCTGCGGAGTCTGTCGTAAACCCTTAATATTAATTATATTGTTTTGCATGTTTTTGGTTGTTCAATACTGATGAATGTTGTAGATAGCCATCATACAAAGGTAAACTATTAAGTGAGCAAAAATATTTTAACAGGGGCTGCTCCTATTACTCAACATATTGGAGGACTGATTACTACGATGAACGCCAGTGTCAGTCAGGATGGATACATAATGGAGATCAAAACTGTAATATACGTAAGTCAGGACCTCTTTTTTATACCGAAGGGTACTCAGTTACAAGCAGATGCGAACGTATTTTAATACAAATATGTTATTTCACAGAAGGGCTTCTTTGGTGACAAATTAAATTCTAAATATCGGTTTCAAAACACTGCATTACATTTGATAATCGATTTTTACCCCGTATTTTGATACAATGATGATACTTTTCCTATTTTAGCAAATAAGGCTGTAAGACTCATAAAGCCCAAGTTTTGGTGAGATATTTCAGTGTTGGTTTTCCCACTGGGGGGCTAACGCGTGTGACGACAAGTGCTGCGCAACGACAGTGCGTGTACGTTGCATGTCGAAAGATTGTTTACATTACGACGACATTTATCACGTGCTTGTTTCATTTTCGTATATTTTGGACTAATTTTACTTCCAATGGAAATCCAATAATGATGGTAAATGTTATTTAATACAAACTGACACCTCTTGTTGTTATTCATAGTGCTTTAGTTTAGATAACGTCATGAAACTAGTTTATTTTTAGGTTTCCTGCACAAAGTCATCTACACATTAACTTCACAAAGATAATACTAATGACATGTAAAAAAATCTAATTAAGTGTATAAATGATGTGATATGATAATTATACGCTTATTGCTTCTGTTTTTCTGATTAAAAACCACCAGTAAGGCTGTTTTTCAGCATTAGATTGTGTGTGCGTGTTGCACAGAGACTGTGTATGCTGTTCAACGAAGTAGAATTGTATGCGTGTGTTAATCAACGAAATCATTTGATACTTTTCAAGGAATAGACAATGCTGTATGTCGACACTTCTGTGTTTCATTTGGCGGTGAAACATGATGAGTCAAGTCAAAGTGCAGTGGTCCACCCAGAGGAATATTTGTCTTACATCTATGAAACAGTCTCTTCGTTAAAAATAGGATATAAAGCAAGAACATTTGACAAGTACCTGGTCGTGAGGTGGCGACAAAAATCAATGCTCTATGATTTAATGAATTAACTGAGAATAACGTTAGTGGAAAGCAATGTGAGATATTGCAAATATAAGATACACGTTTACTTAAAGATTACTCAAGTGTAATCTTTAATTAATATAATCTAAAGATCCTGTCACACTATACTACGTTTCCACTGCGTTGGCACGGCAATGTTTAATTTTCAAGACACCGGCCGTGAGATCCAAAAAAAATTGTTAAAATTTTCGTGAAGATGGAGATATCACGATGTCCACACAGCGACAAAGGCGTTGCTACGGAGATCCCATTGTGTTCTATCGCGTTCGTACGGATTTATTGTTGGCGATTGTCTGTGCTCTCGTGGCGCTTGCACTGCGTGCACTGCACTTTCACGGCGGTCACACTGTGCTGACGGCATTCCTTTAAAACGAAGCGAATAGACACACCTTCATCAATTATTTGTTTATTCTCGAACAGTTGAATCTATGCCTTTGGGCCCTCCGTCGTCCCAGATTGATATGCACAATTTATTTGCTGGACTTGTATATCGGCAAGCAGTAGCCAGGCTTGGTGCCATAGTGAAATGAGTGTTTATTTGCAAATCTTATAAATGAATATAATTGTTTTCGTCTTTTTCGTGCAAACGACGATGAAAGCGGTAGAAGCGCCCTAAAGCTTGTAGTCGTTGTAAGAACGCAATAAAATAAATAACACTCTATATAAACGCCGTGGACGCGCCATATAGACGCAGTGACGTGTCTGAGATTGTCATAAAATCTCCGTACAAACGCCACTTACAACCACAGCATTCGCACTGCGACCTCTGTGCTCGCCGGTAGAGCTCCTGTATCGTTGAAGTAAATATTACTGTGTTGCTACGGCAACCTAACGGCGACCCCACTTCGCTCTTTTCAGAACACCTAGCGACCGCATTTGTTTTGTGCATGCTCAAACGTCTGTCGGCGTTCTACTGGCGATACCACTGCGTTGCTGCGGCAGTGTTACGTACTGCGCGGACCTCGGCGTTCTTTAGCCCCATAGGATTGTCGTGAGAACGCTGCCAGAGTGTGACGGGTTTATCTGTATAAACTAGACTGTTATATTTTAAAAGGTTGTACGTTGAACTTTTTGTACTACGCATCATCATTGCTAAATACTTAAAAAAAGAAATAAAGTTTTTTCATAAGCCATTCTTGTTGCCGTGGGAAAGTATTCAGAAAAAAAGAGAAACGTTGACGTTATTAAAAGAACTTCATTAACTTTATCTCTTTGTATAAATAGATAGATATGATACATGTATAATTGTAGTATATACATGTATAACACTTCACTGAGATGAATAGATTGATATGTTAAATATATTAGAAATATGTCTGGGTAGGTATTTCAACTTCTGTGCAATGATTTAGAGATTCGCTTAAGATGTTACATGACCACGGCCCCTGGGAAGATTTGCACCAGTGTTAAACCTTAAAAAGAATATATAAGTGAATATAACAACAACATTCAGCTTATAAACTCTAAAACGTTCTCAAATGGTTATCCTCGCGATAGAGATGAGTATAATTATGCAGACTTTTCACTGATAAGTCCTGTGTGTCTGGCTCCCACAAACAGCATTTTCCACACTCGGTCAGGGCTTTGCTGTCGCATTTTCGTTATAGTTTTAGTCCTGCAAAAAATAATGTGCATTCATTTAAGTAGGTGTTATGTGAAGGATGGGTGAAGGATGGGTCATTTCTATATTTAAGGCACTGAAAATTACTTTCTGCTCAAGCCGGCGCCGAAGGGTATACGAAATGAAGCATTTTGAATTAACTCTGGTGTACAACATGTATGCAACAGAAGTTTCAAACATTCCTTTTAATGTATAATTCCTTCCATTTTTTCCTGATGAACTTACATGCTTTTAAACTTTAAAGCTATGCGTTTGTACTGTCTATTTTCAGAAAGAAAAGTATAGGTAGTTTATTAATTAACAGTGATCTGACACCTTGAAACCGGTGCCCCGTTTTTATTAAATTACATGTTTACATATGTCATGTTATAAGCAGAGCCTATTTTCATATTTAGAGCCTTCATTATATATAGACATAAATTTGCTTTCATGGGTCAGTAAACCTTGTGATTTACTTAGCACGTCCCTTTCAGGCCATATTAGCCATCCTATGCCCCACAAAGCAAAAAGTGGAAACGACTTTGTGTCAGCGATTAACTGACTTTCTCGAATAGGAACATCCGGTGATGTATTTATTAATTACCAGTACGCATATTAATATCAACTGTTATAATTACCGCATGTTCGCTTTGACGTTTCCAAACAAACCGAAAACAGTCTTCAATGATTAACGCACTCACTGTCGAATAGAAACGCACACACTTTTATTGATTTCGTATAGACAAGTACACTTTATTTTACTTTTACCGAGGCATAGAAACACATTAATTAGCATTAATTAACAAATGATAAGTAATGTTTTGGTTCTTAAAACTAATGCAAATGGCCACTTAATTAAGAAATTAAACAAATAGTGCAATTGAATAATATTTTATATGTAATATTAATACATTTATGTTATATTTGGCAAAAACATCGCAATATCAGATGAAATTAATCATTGACAAGCATTAAATATTTTGAATAACATAAAATAAACTATACATTACACACCTTGATTTCTGTTCGATGTTTGAGTCACCTTTATGTCATGTTTTCTATGTTAATTTTATTCATACAGAAACAAGTCAGGTGTTAGTCTTACTAGCGGGACGTTTTATAAAAACTTCTGTTGAGAAACATACACTAGCTGTCAATGCGCAACACTTTTCCGTTACACGCGTTAGCCCCCAGTGTTACCGCCACTACTTTAAGAAAACGAAACAGTATTTATTTTAAATACATACATGTTAAGATATAACATAGAAAGCCAATACATATATTGTATGGGATGAGTAAACAAGCTACCTTCTCATAGTCAAGGTGTAATTATTATGGAGAAATTCAATTAATAATAACAAACTGATATATTCATAATCTAATTTGAAATGAATACTTTCAATAATAAGTAAATAGGAACTGTGATGTGTATACAAAAAAGATAACCGTTTTGAAAGTTTTAAGTGTTGTATTCTTCATGGTTGTTCTCCTCAAACTCTAATAATCTTGCTTTGTACTTAAGTGTGTGTCTGCGTGTATATGTTTTTCTCTAGTTAACTTGATTGTATGTTCTTTTGCTTTGATGAGTACATGTGTATATATGATCATCTACCATTGTTAATGGCAAAAATTGCATTGTTTATGCCGAATAAAATCTTGAACTTGATCTTTTTAATAAAATTTTGTTAATAAAAAGTTATGATAAAATCAATCATTTTATTTTAACACCGGCTGTGTCCCAGCCAGTGCACGCCCAACCGTGTACCCCGAAGCTCAAATCCTTCCCACGCACACTGATATTTCAGTGTTGACTCCAGCAGATACGAATTATAAACATTTTGAGTTCTGCTGTCTATTGTGTGTAAATTACAAAGTATCAACATATAAATTGTAAAAAGAATATTTATATATTTCAGCTGTATGCAGACCGGCATGTTTAAATGGTGGATCATGTCAATATCCGAACGATTGTTTATGTCACACGTGGGCGACCGGGCGGTACACGGGCTGCGCTACATGTAAGAATAATTGTGCAATATTTTCGAAATGCAATTGATTCAGAACTAAAGTATGAAGTATAAATCAATTTGAAAGTTTTAAGTGCCTGTGATAAAGTTTTTTCATGAAATTACCTTTACAATTATTTAACATAGGGAAAAAGTGACTCATTTCCTGAATAATTTGTGATAAACTTGATTTTTTTGTTATTTTATTTTGAAGATGTATCCTCTTATAGCAAAACAAACCCTTTTCCCCGTCTCAAATTAAGGTAATTCGGATTTCAAGCATCCTTATATGATACAAATAGCGGTCATCTTATCTTAAAAGTTTGTGATTTTTGATAGATACGTGGAATCCTTAAAGCTGCTTCATATCAATATTACACGCTAATTGTACAAAAAGTCATTATATTGCACTGTTGTATGTCTCCAGTGACATGTTCCTACAGACGACCATGCTATCCTGGAAACTGTGCAGCAGATAGTACGTGCACATGTGAACCTGGCTTCATTAAAGCAAACGTCCCGGATGGATGTATAATCCGTAAGTTGAGAATGTCTTCTTATGTGAATACATCTATTAGATTTGAAGTATGTAATTGTTTCTTGATAATAAAGCAATGTTTCTGTTTTAAACTGTTTTATATCGTATTTATATATAACTATTTTCATTAAGAAAACAAACAAATTGTAAGAAGTTTATCTTTTTAGAGTTGAATGCTGTAAGATATATACTCAAAATACAGAAATGTAATTAAAAAGAAGCGTTTCAGCGATTTATTCTTTTTTTACACGTTTTAACGGTTCGTATTTTTATTCAAAAACAAGCATGTTACATATAGTTTGCGTGGGTTATAATAGAAGTATAATTTTATATTAATACTGTGTTACAGTGAAGTTAAGGCAAGTCTATTTGTCATAGGTTGAAATGCTTTACTTTACACACACAAAACGTATTAGTATGCAAACTTCATTTTAAAAGAGAACATTTTATTTTCATAGATTTTTCTAAGTTACAAACATATTGTATTTACTTTTATTTAGTTTAAAGATAGAGGGTTTCATTATGACTGTATTGTGATCATAAAGGTGTTTCTCCTACTCCCTGTGTAACATTTTGTTTGTTTCAAAGTTAATAAAATTTAAAGAAGCGTTTACTGGATCATCATTTTTTATTCATTTTGTTTTAAATTGTTAATAGCCATTTATTCTACAAAATTTAATCAAAATCTTGAGATTAGAACATGACAAAACTGTAGTAATTTTGGTTGCATCGTTTACTTTATAATATTTATTTGTAATATTGCTGATGGATCAAAAATGTTCTGTTTATTTGTGTAAAGGCTTGGGCAGTAATAAGCATTTTCATTACTGCCCATGAACAGGCTCAATCAAACCGAGCCGGCAATATTTTCATATTTGTCGTGGTCGACGGTCATCAAAGTTCCCTTTTCATCTATTTTTATATTTGAAGTAACCCTGCAAGTTCTCGTTTGCTTTTGTTTTAGTCATTTAAATTTAGTTTTATTTAGAGTATGCATTTTATTCTTTCTTTTCGTATGTGTTTAGATTTTCTTTTCTTTAATTAAAGTGGTAAATCATGATATGTTTATGATTTTACTTATAAAATTAATAGCTAAATATTCTGCACTGAACATTTAAAAGTACAATGTTATGATTACAGATTTAATTAAGGTGGTAAATCGTGATACGTTAAGATTTTTACCTAACAAAATAATAGCTAAATACACCGCCACGAACATTATTTACATTGCTATAATTTCAGTCAACGCCTCCCACACGGAATTGATCCCTGTGACCGGGAAGAGCAACGTCACGCTATCACATATCCGACGAACAGATAATTTAACAGATTTTATGTTCATACTTGAAGGAACTAAAACATCATCTAACAAATTGGAAATCATATGGAGGTAAAATCTTTAAATTGTGAAATAATTTGCTAAAGGAACATAATTATCAGAAAGTAAATTATTTATTAGTTTGTAGAGTTCATATACAGGAACGTATCAGTAATCAGAGAAGCTAATGTCTTTATGAATCTTTAACTCTTTAGATATTGTAGATTTCAATAACTTTCTAGAGTCTATATTTTATTAAAGATAACACATGCTTTACCGGCATCAAATCGGTTAAAACAGAGACTTAAACAACTTGCTTTGACGACTATGAGATATAAACAATAAAAAATGAAAATGCCTCTAGCTGGGAGCGAAACCGCACCGTCACGGCGACAGCGCCGAGCCCTGCAATTCCTGCGACGCAACCAATTGAGCTAGCTGGGACAACCCCCAAAAAGGTTGATCGGATAGCCCTGATATACGTAACCATCACTGCATGACATCGGTAACGGGTTATTTTACTGATAACAGTACTGATTATATGTTCGGGGAAAATTTTTTAAGGCAGCTACACTGCACAAATAGCGCTACTGTGAATTAAAAAATGATAGAGCCTCTAGCTGGGAGCGAACCCGCACCGTCACGGCGACAGCGCCCAGCCCTGCAATTCCTGCGACGCAGCCAATTAAGCTAGCCGGAACAACCCCCCAAAAAGGTTGATCGGCTAGCCTTGATATACGTTACCATCACAGCATGACATCGGTAACGGGTTATTTTACTGATAACAGTACTGACTATATGTTTGGGGAGACTTTTTTAAGGCCGCCACAATTCACAAATAGTGCTACTGTGAATTTCAAATGATAGTGCCTTTAGCTGGGAGCGAATCCGCACCGTCACGGTGACAGCGCCCAGCCCTGCAATTCCTGCGACGCAACCAATTGAGCTAGCCGGGACAACCCCAAATAAGGTTCGTGATGATATTTTTAATCTTCTTTTATCAGCAATCAGAAACGGTTCAACAACCTTCGTTTTGAGTACGAGACTTACTTTAAAAAGCCGGCAAACCTTCCAGAAAGACCAAACTATGTTAGCAATGCAGTCCTGGGAATAGTTGAGAGTTTCATAGATGTCAACGTCAGCAAAGTTTCAAGATCCGGTGCGTAGTCGCTTATTAACATATTTTAAAATGTGACAAGAATATTTGAATATTTAATATTTTCAGTAAAGGAAATGTGTATTCACGAAATTTTGAAAATCATCTACCAGCCTTACTCTGAAAATACATTCTTCTCTAAGAGTAAAATTGATGCATAAAAGACCAGCTAATAAAAGAAATATACACAAACGATGATCGAAAACAAAAAGAAAACAAAACCAAATGGGTGGTTTGATTTCGGAACGGTTATTGGTATGATGAATTATTTGTTTTTAGGAAATAACTTCGCGCAAGTGGATAAATCTCGCACTTACTCTTACAGACTCTTGTTTAGAACAAACCGTACGCAAACTTGACATCATTTTTTGCAAACAACGTTTGAGATGAATAAAAATACTAAACTATTGTAATCTTGTGCATATATTTAGTAACGTGCAATCAAAGATTTGGCTGCGTGTTCTGATATTATGCATGTCCCATAAACAATCAAGCCGAGCATGCTATCTTTCAATATCCCCGTATTCGTTTGCTTTCGAAGTTAAACATTTGTTTATTGTTAAGGTAATTCATACTTGCTCATAATACAGTTTTACTGATGATGAGCTGTAAATTGTCCTATAGGTAAACACAAGTGAGCATGTTTTGCATGCTTTTTGCATGGGTGAGTGATCTCATAGGCCTATGGATGATGTGTTTGGATTTTGATTTATAAGAGCAATATTTTCAAGTTATTTAAAAAAATAACACTGGTTGGCCCTAGAGGGAACATTGAGCTGGGTATTGTAGTTATTTTAGTTGTGTGGAAAGTGCTTTATCTTTACACCCGGATCAGACAACATAGCAGGTACCAAATTTGTTTACTATTCTAACAAAATTCTTTTTTTTCAAGATTTGTCTCCTGTAATTATCAATATTCATCTGTTAATAACAATATAATAACGGTATTTTTGAAAATAGTTAAAAAATGATAATTTTATTTTCACACCTCATCACCTTCTTCACACTATGGTGTACAATTCTGATCGACCTTAACGAATGAAAACGTTCAAAAAAACGAATCAAAGGTCACAGATGGGCAGTAAGCAAATGCATGCAAACTTTCAAACGAGTTTTAAATATCTAGCATTATATATTTTAAATTCGTTGCATTTTAAAAGGAAGCCCAATCAGGGATGCTGGGTCTAAAAAAACATATCAGTGCGATGGAGGTTTTTCAAGAGATAATCCAGCGGTACAACTAGCAGTCTGTGTCGTCAATGATGATCAGTTTAAAACTCTCATCGAACATGGAGACTGGTAAGCAATTGTTACTGTTGGTTAAGTAGTGATGCATTGAATTTAAAAGCGAAACATATTTTTCTTAAAGGTATCATAACAAAATAAATCCGTATTTGTTTTAGTCATGCAGTGAATCTGAAAGCGAAAGATATTTTTTAAAGGTATCATAACAAAATAAATCCGTATTTGTTTTAGTCATGCAGTGAATCTGAAAGCGAAACATATTTTTTAAAGGTATCTTAACAAAATAAATCCATTATATTCTCATCAATATTGTGAATGGATGCGATAGCAGAGATGGTCCTACGTATACCACTTTTAAATTAATGGACATCATTAATACCATTAATGGACACATCTCATACTGTTTTAATTAAAGGCTCTGTCACTTAGATATCACTGATCTATTTATATAAATTATTTAGATAATTATCTTGACGCTGCTAAAGAGAAACCGTCCACTTCTACTATAATTATCATTGATTGGTTTGACGTGTGTAGCTGCTAGTGGAAAAATCTTGACTTTTTGACTGGTGAAAGACGTGAACTAGTTTATAATAATATAGTTTATGAATATGAATGAAATAAAAAAGATAAAACGGTGGTGATCTTCAGTAGTTCATTCTTAAAAATATATACTTGTACATTTCTTCTCGCATACACGTGCTGTAACTTTGATACTTTAATTGATTTCTTAAAAAATAACAAAAATATCAAAACACAAATAAAAATAAAACGTTATTAAATATTACGTTTCCATTTATCTTAATTTATATGAAATATATGGTACATAAATAAAGAGTAACTTGAAGATGAAAAAACACGAACGGAAACTCATTCGATTTCTTCCAAAATTAGTAATAATCTTTTGAGTACTCGTTTACTAGACTGGAAAATTTCCGAGTACTCGAGTACCGATATTACTACTCGTTGCCATCCCTAGTGTATATACATTTAAGCAGCAATTGTAAATAATCAAAACAACAGCCAATTAAATTTTGTTACCCAAATACGAACGTCTCGTGTATTTGTTATGCAAAATTACCTACCACTTACACTTGTATATTATTCTACCTCTTGATATGTGTTCATTACATTATTACTTTTTAGTAGTACTATAGTACTAAAGTACTAGTAGTTTACCAAAAAATATACGCGCACCTAAAAATATATAGGGGCACGTGCAGTGTAAATACCTTGTTTTGTAGAAGAAATAGGCGACCTATAGTTAACTGTTTCAAAATAGCTCAAATTATTATCTTTTTGGGATGAGAACAGTAACTGCAGCCTTATTTTGGCACAACTGAGAGGTGTTAATACTGTTGCGCGTTTCCTTTTGATACTCTTTTTAGATGTGGTTGAGCCGCGAATATTTTTAGTGCAAATGTGCCACAAATACGCTTCAAACGTTTGTTCGGCGTGTCTCGAATTGTCCGTTTTGTGCCCCTCTTCTTATAATGAATATGAAACTTCTTCTTATATCTTTGCATCGTGAATTGCCTCGATCTAAAATAGGTACAGGGACGTATGTAACAACACCATGACCATTTACATAATATAGGTGCGCCTATATATTTATAGTGCGCCTGTATTTTTTGGTAAACTACTAGAACTATAAAACTATAGTAATAGAGCCTCGCCCCTCCGCTCCCCATATCGGCCTCGCCTGATAACACTTATATCGCAAGACAGTAACCTGTTATTCTATTTATCATGCACTTACCACTTAAATGTCGATGTTTTTCTACTGTATGCTAAATTCATCTGGAATAGGTTTACCGCTCTGATTTTGTGTATGCTAAATTCATTATGAAACGTTTTATCGCCGTGATTTTTTCAAAAATAAACGTTAACAACGCGCGCGGTATTTCTTACGCGCCGATAAATAGTTCTCCTTTATAACGGCCACTTTTGTTATGACTTACATATAATTTTAAGAAATTAGTTCATTTTGAAGCGATAAACTACCCATTTCTTACCCAAATTTAAGATAAACACAGTAAAATAAGCTCAAACGAACGTTTATTGCTCTGTAATATGATCAATCAAATTTATTTAGCGAGGTCATGGACACCATATTTTTCTGACAGAAAATGTGTTTATTTCGTTGTGATTTGATTAATTAACAATTGTTCTTGGATAACTATATCGAGAAACAACTGTTTTAATCAGAAATCGGATTTATGACAAAATAAAGTGGCAACAGAAAAGTGAAGTATCGCTATGTTTCTGGAATTCAGTGATTTGTGTCATCGTTATAATTTTTGACATTGATCAACATCCGTATCTAGCCTTCTAGGAAATGTCAGTGAGACATATTTAATAACATAAGGCATCAACCCAGCACCGAATTCGAATCTCCATCAGACTTTAGAGGGGCCATGATAGCAAATATCACTTGTTTCCTCGGATAGATCTATGCTGATCTTCAGAAGAACATGGTCTACAGTACAGTAGACCCACTAACTGAGATCAGTCAACACCTGACATGTTTAGTGTTGAAGGATGATACCTCAAATGTATTACTAAGGTAATTTTTATTATAAAATGTAAATTTAAAATTGTTCATTTTCAGGGTACTGAATTGTTCACCCAACAATCGACAGGACAATTTTATCAGTTAAATAAACACATTTTGATTGAAATCAGAAGTGAAAGTACAAAAGATACAAAGAAAAATCTTCAATTTTAGTCCAGTTATATGAATGATTCCACTCCACAGGTGTTTTTCTGTGCATTCCATGCGTCAGACGCATTTCCAATGCAAATTTTTATTTTTCTTCCAATTAAAAAAATATTCCTATTGAAAGATGAAATTTCTGATGCTGAACAGGTTCGCGAAATCTGGATGCTTAGTGCGAGAGTAAAAAAACATGTTTTAGGACAGTACGAGACGGGATTTATCAATCGCTTTCCAGTTGTTTTACATTTTCCCCTATTTTGAATGTTTCTTGACATGAATTTTCTAATTTTGGAAAGAGTCTTTTTTCTCAAAAAGTCAGAAAAGGGCTTGTCCAATATTTGATTATGTAAATACCTTTATTACATGGGTGAGCATTGTAGATCCTGATCAGCCGCCACATTTGTGCCATCTAAACTGTTCGCTTTCATATTCGTTAGGTTATTTCTGACCAAGATGCAACTAATGCGAATCGAGATCTTAAATCAAGGATATGAATATTTCAACATCTGGTTCTACACTGGTGGCACATGCATTAAAATGTGTATATTTGGAGTAAAAGGTTAATTAAACATTTACCTTTAACCATAATTTTGTATAATTTTTATGAGTTTTACCCCCAAACCCTGTACCTGCGATGTGTTTTAATGCATATCACAAAACAGTAACCTGATTTATATTATTTTGTAGGTTGGTCCCACCATGATTGTCTAACCCTATGAATAGATGTCTCTGTCATGCCGAATTTACAAGAGGTACTGACAGTACTGGAGTTGTGAAAGACAAGAAAGGTAAAAATTTGAAATCAGACTCAGAGTTTTATTTTACAACATCATAATTATGCATGTTTATATACTATAAGAAATTTAAACTATTGAAGAACACTTCCAATTTTAGGTTTGAAAGTCAACACTGAAAATAGTAGGCTAAATTAATGTGTAAATGGTGTGCATAAAATTAATTTTTTCTCATAACTGGACAAGTTTTCTTAACATTTCATAAGATATTGCAGTACAATTACGTATAAAATATTGTGAAGAAACTTTTATTTTAATAAGCACTTGCTCCAAATTGTCATCTTTGTAACATTTATAAGATAAATCATTACTCAAGATTTTTGGAAAGATTTCATACTAGTTTAAAAAACCAGCAGACTATGCATTAACAATTTCCGCCTGCATGAAGTACATTCACGGCCATCAGTCCCATTCCTAATTACAAAACATGGTTTTTCCCAAAACATGATTAAGAAAAAAATATATGTTACTTGCTTATGTTGAAAAATCACATTAAAGCCTGAAATTTAATTTGGGTGATTGGTGATCAATCTGTAGACTTTAAAAATAATTTTTATCAACATTTGATTAATGAAGTTGAAATTCTCAATTTCAGTGAAAAATTTGTAGTATTTCCCTTCTCAAAATGGTGCCAAAAAACACTGTAAAATAAGCTTTAAACAAGTTTTAAGTATCGTATATCATCAGGATATTGTTAAAAATCACGGATGAGCCTCGCCCTTCCGCTCCCCATTTCGGCCTCGACTGGTAACACTTATATCGCAAGACAGTAACCTTGTTATTCTCTATTGACGGTTTGACAACAACAGATTTCATTCTTCTTCCGCTTTTATTCAGTCACAAAAAAAATGTGGAGCAGTAATTTTATTTCACAAAACCTTGTTTTTAAGCAATCTGTGTCACTCTTCTGTCACAATTATTATTGCTTTTGCAGACCTGTTTCAATATATGTCTTTTTGGAGTCAGCCAAAGTCTATTTTTTTAAATGAAGTGTTGTTTTTTTTCTCGTTTATTTTCCAGAGTTTCCCATGAATCCATATATCGCCAACAACTCCAATCGTACGGGCCACAAATTTACAGGAATAACGCATTTGAAAACAGACGAAAAACGACGAATTACTGGAGAAAGTCCAATTAGCAGTGTTTAATAAACGTTTTTCTAAGAAAAAATGACAATAACACCATTATTTGTTTTTAAATCTTATAAAATAAAGTGAAATACGGAAAATTGTTTCGTTATCGATATTTGTTTACATTAGTTACAATGGCTTCCGAAAGTAGTTCTGTCACTAAGTGGGCGGAGTTACGGATGAGAGGTCTCGTCGGATTGGACGACGGGTGTCCTCGGACTTTATGGTAAACTAAACACGGTGCAAGCAATATCGGGTCGGTGACCGATATGCGAAACAAATATCACCCCGGCGGGTATAGGAGCTTTAGCATTAGGGTGCATGATAAATACTAAAGTCTGTCCCACCTAACCGTGAAACACTTTTTCTGAATTTATTATGCATCGTTTAAAAAAAAGAATATCACCAATCGACGCAGAAAAAAATCCATGGGGTGGTCTTTCCTTAGTTTTTGGATTTAAACACCTATAAAAAAGTTATTTGTTAAAGTTTCATTTTCTCCATAGACGCTAATGTTATTTGTTTACGTCCATTTATTGCCGCGATATCTCACGTGCGATAAATTTCACAACGTCATGAAGGAGCAGTTTCAACGTTCTTGTTTACTTACTATTATGGCGAAGTCGTGTTAACATTTTCATCTCTGTTAATTACACAGATGTGTAATGAATAATGATTAAAACACGTATGTCCAGAAAGTGAGTTATTTTAATACAAAAAGTGGGTAAAATAAAAAAAAATCTACAACTTACTTTTTTTTCTTTCGTCATAGACATGTCGTCATTCTAAATAATTGTGATCGCACCGAGCTCTTTAAACTTGCAAAAATCATTGACCTAAATAATGACAGTGTTTGATGACGTAATCGGAATTTTACTGGGGCGTAACAAGAGTTTATACATCGGTAAAAGAGACCGCTTTCCAATTTACACATCTCTAAAACCACTTCTGTGCCGATGGGCCAATCTGGGCCAATCTTATAAACTACGTTCAGTGCCGACGGGCCAATCTGGGCCAATTTTGGAAGTCCGAATTATATTCAGTTTTCTTTTTGTCTATTTACCAATTTCATCCCATAACAGTTGTTTATACACATTTTCGACTCATTTACGTGACGTCAGAATAAGTCAATCCCGTTATTTGTAATGATTTCCCGCCATTAACGTACGTTAAAATTATTTTGACGTTACGTTGGAAACGAATTGATTAAAACAGAAATTCCCATTAATTGCCATATAAAATATCAGTTGTATCACTCTTATGAAAAACCAGTGCTAGTAGTGATCATGGTCAAGTACGCGCAGATGGGATACGAAATTAGAAATCTATTATTATTTTAAATGTTTCAATAGCAAAACTATTTATTTTTCCCTCAAAACAGTGTCTTTCCTATGCAGTCTTGAAAAAGTCAACCGCTAGGAATATATATTCAACTTCCCGTTTACTCGTTTAAGATAAACAAAGTCCACACAGGAACTTCAACACTTCAGAACCGTAAAATCAGCCATATATACGTAATATAGAAATGAAATAATAACCCCAAATCTCGTGCAGATATATTGGCGTAACTACGTCTTTTAATTTGTCGCTCAACGTTGCGTTATTTCGCAAACATGGCTATACCTTGGATACGCGTCTTTCACCCAGTTTTATGTGCCCAAATCTGTTAAGGGAGATATTTAGACAAATTGATGTATGATGTAAAAGACTTTACGCACGAGTTCTTGAATTCGTCCATGTTGTTTGCCGTTAACAATATCTAAGAAGAGAGGATTGATAGAATGTTTTAAGTTCTCAAACCTCCGATTCTTCCATATGATTTAACTTTCACAAAATACCAAACGTTTCGGAGTGAGAATGATTCGACTAGTTTTTTTGTGGATTTCTTACCATGTTATCTTATATTTTTGTTGCTGATTGTTGTAACTTTTAACACCAGGAATCACCGGCGAAAATGTATGATAACAAATAAATGTTTGGCGATTCCAAATAAGGGTTGAAAATGAAGACTACCTAATTAAACCTTATACAATTTATATTACAAACGATATATTTGGTGTTCGCATTTATTATAAGCCAATCACAATCTCGGCTTTGACAACATTTTTGTAGCTCGGTAACGTGCAGGCCAAGAACTATTCGGACGGCGGAGGCAGTCATTTATTTTTGTAGAGCATAATATATAAGCCAGTTCCACATTTGTCTGTTATTTTTAGATCGATGTGCCCTATAAGCATGTGCGCTGTAACTAACTGACAACTGAGGTGGCTCTTTGCTCCTTGATAGCTACGCAAACTATAATAGGGAAGTCGGGAACTAGAACTAATTTAGCTTTTTCGACATTTGAAGCTTACGTCATAAATCCGAGTTATCAATATTGCATGTTTTAAAAGAAAATCTTTAAAAGAAACTTGATCAATGTAACCCTTTTCTCCATCGGCTTAGGCTATTATCTCGTACAGTGTTGCAACTGTAACTTAGCTTCTCATTTCTTCTTTAACTGTCCCAATTTCAAAGTAGAATCTTACTTTTTGATTCTTTACGTAACTATGATATGAATATATAAATGTATTTAATTTTTAAATTACTATTTTGTAATGATTCCTTACAGAATCAGATAATTTACATATATATCTTTAAATGTGTTCATAAGGCCATACTTTTTTATTTTTAGTCTTACGAGAATTTTCTTGAAAAAAATGAGTACGGTAGGTCGAAATAAAAAAAAGATAAAGATGTGACTGTCATTATAATCAACTTTCAAACCTCTTTTGTAAAAGTTTGCTTTTATTTAGATTATCTCTTAATACTGACAAAGCATAAATTACAGGATAAAAATTTGTAAATAGTTTTTTTAAAATGTTTTTATGCTGCAATTGTGTGATTGAGGCTTTTGTTCATATTTACAGCCACAAGTAATCTTCAAGCCTTGTACCATCTGTCCCAGCTTTTTCACTAAACACAATATTTTTGTAAAGCAAACTTTTCACTTTTAAATAAAAAATTAACTTACAAACACTAAAATATAAGCATAAATTCGCATTCATAGGTCTTTAATGACTTGGTGCTGTCGACCTCAGTCTTGTCTGCCGAAAATGCGCCATCACGGGAACCAGATATAGTTTTTAAAATGTTTTCCTCGAGGATGTAGCGACTTAAGTTGAACCAATGAATTCATTATTTCAAGATTACCTTTTACGGCCCCGAAATTGAGCCTAAAAACGTTGCTTGAAAAACGTTTACTGCGCCATAGGGGCGGCCATGATAAGAGTGAACGGTTTACTTGGATTGTTTTTAAAAAATGGATTTTTTATTGTGTAAAAGAAACTCGGAAAACTTCTGAGTCCATCGTTTGATTCATACTCATTCACTCGCTTATTTAGATTTTAATACCAAATGGGTACGGTCGTAAAAAAAATCCGAAAATGATTTTTTTTTAATTTTCGAAAAAATACAGTCAGGATTTTTTGTAAGACGAAAAATATCAAAGGTCTGGCCTAAGTTAATGTATATAAAAGATGAAAATATATATAGTAAATGTTTGAAACAAAATTTATGGCAGTCTTTCACAATTCAAAGCGAAAATATGTCAGAATAATTTAATATTAATGAACATAACATCATTATTTCTAGAGAAATTAATAATAATAATAATAATAATAATAATAATAATAATAATAAATTCTTTATTTTTAGAGGATAACATATTTGGCAAAGCCATTCTTACATATGGTCCTCTTAAGAACAAGTACAAATAGTTACAAATTTACATTCATACATACATACATTCTCATAAAATAATTGATAGAAAGAAAAAAAAATAAATAATAAAAAAATGGTACAATTAAAATTTCAAGAACAACATTAATAGGATGAAAGCAGACAAATTTAAATGATAAATTTGAACAAAAGCAATTATAAGAAAAGATTCATTACCCAAACATTTTAAACATGTATACATAATTAAACTGTAATTGTCTTGACAATGCACTACATATTATCAAATAAGAATTTTTTAACATGTTTTTTAAATGATTTTACTGATTTGCATGTTTTTACAATCAGGGGAAGAGAGTTCCATAAATTTGGAGCAACAACTGAAAATGATTTACTGTATAATAGAGTGTTAAATTTTGGAACTAATAGATTCCCATTTGAAGTAGATCTTAATTGCCTGTCATTGCTATATGTTAGTTCTTTAAACATCGAAGTTATATACACTGGAGCTAAGTTATGTAATGCTTTGTAGGTAAGTAACAGAATATGGTATTTAATACGACATCGGATTGGCAGCCAGCTTAAATTTTTAAACATGATTGATGAAGGCGTAGCGAGCCCTGTCTTAAGAATAATTCGCGCTGCTCGTTTTTGTAGTTTTTCGATTTGAAAAATATTGGATGAGTTAGTTCCACCCCAAACCAAGCAACCATAATCAAATAAGGGAATTATATACGCATTGTAATACTTTATCAAACAATCTTGAGAGACGTATGAAGATAATAACTGCATGAGAGTAAGTTTACGGGAAATCTGAGTAACCATATGATGAATTTGTAAGTTCCAAGTCAGTTTATTATCAATAATTACTCCTAGTAACCTTTGTTGGGTAACATTTGCAACAGATGTATTATCAATATATAGGTTAATATTTGAGACCTGTGCAAGTCTGTTACGTGTCCCGATTAACATTACTGATGATTTTTCTGCATTTAGGAGCATGTCATTATTTACGCACCAGTTTAATACTGCATCATTTGCTGACTGCAGTTTTTGTTTAATAATATCTACATTTTTGTGATGTGTATGTACAGTCGTGTCATCCGCAAAGAGGTCGGTCGAACAATCATTGATATATAAGGGTAGATCATTGATAAACATAAGGAATAATACAGGTCCTAACACAGAGCCCTGTGGAACTCCCATTTTATCATGCACCCTAATGCTAAAGCTCCTATACCCGCTGGGGTGATATTTGTTTCGCATATCGGTCACCGACCCGATATTGCTTGCTCCGTGTTAAATTTACCATAAAAGCCGAGGACACCTGTCGTCCAATCCGGCGAGACCTCTCATACGTAACTCCGCCCACTAAGTGACGGAACTACTTTCCGGAAGCCATTGTAACTAATGTAAACAAATATCGACAACGAAACATTTTTCCGTATTTCACTTTATTTCATAAAATTTGAAAACAAATAACGTCGTTTTTGTCAGTTTGTTTTAGAAAAACGTTTATTAAACACTTCTAATTTGACTTTCTCCGGTAATTCGTCTGTTTTCGTCTGTTTTCAAATGCGTTATTCCTGTAAATTCGTGGCCCGTACGATTGGTGTTGTTGGCGAGATGTGGATTCATTTTTTTCATGGGAAACTCTGTAAAAAAGAGAGAAATAAAACACTTCGTAAAAAAAAACTTTGACTCACTCCAAAACACTTACATTTTGAAACAGGTCTGCAAAAGCAATAATAATTGTGACAGACAGAAGAGTGCCACAGATTGCTTAAAAACTAGGTTTTGTGAAATAAAATTACTGGTCCACAATTATTTTGTGACAGAATAAAAGCGGAAGAAGAATTAAACCTCTTGTTGTAAACCGTCAATAGAGAATAACAGTTTTTTTTTAAGTTTATTTAACAGTTTTTTTCTGCACCATTTTGAGAAGGGATTGGTGAAATACTGAAACATTTTCACTGACAATGAGAATTTCAATTTAATTAATCAAATGTTGAAAAAAAATTTTTTTTAAAGTGTCTACACATTGATCACCAATCCCAAAAATTAAATTTCAGGCTTTTATGTGATTTTTCATCATAAGCAAGTAACAGATATTTACAGTTCACCGGTACGGTTTACAAAGAGCTCGGGCAATAATATAAAAAATTTAATGCAATCGGGGGCGTGGGGGCAGCAGCACCCATTAACCACTATATTCTGAACTAACTGTTCAATGAATAAATGAATTAAAATGGCAGCGGGGTTATGGGACGTCAACAACAAATTTTAAGTACCGGTAAACTGCAGGTGTCCCGATATTTTTTTCTTGCTCATGTTTTTGGAAAAACCATGTTTTGCAATTAGGAATGGGACTGATGGCCGTGAATGTTCTTCATGCACGCGGAAATTATTAATGCATAGTCTGTTGCTTTTTTTAACTATGAAATCTTTCCAAAAATCTTGAGTTATGATTTATCTTATAAATGTTACAAAGATGACAATGTTGAGCAAGTGTTTATTAAAATAAAGTTTCTTCACAATATTTTATAAAATTTATGCACAACATTTACTAATTATTTAGCCTACTATTTCAGTGTTGACTTTAAAACCTAAAGTAGGAAGTGTTTTTCAATAATTTAAATTTCTGTCATAGAATATAACCATGCATAATTATGATGTTGTAAAATAAAACTCTGGTTTTAAATTTTTACCTTTTTTTGTCTTTCACAACTCCAGTACAGTCAGTACCCCTAGTAAATTCGGCATGACTGTGACTTCCATTCATAGGGTTGGAAAATCATTGTGGGACCAACCTACAAAATGATATAAACCATGTTAAAACACATCGCAGGTACAGGGTTTTGAGGCAAAACTCATAAAAATTATACAAAATTATGGTTAATAGTCAATTTTTAATTAACCTTTAACTCCAAATATACACATTTTGATGCATGTGACTCCAGTGTAGAACCAGATCAACTGGCATTATCCTTGATTTCTGATCTCGATTCGCATCAGTTGCATCTTGGTCAGAAATAACCTAACGAATACAAAAGCGAACAGTTTAGATGGCACAAATGAGGTAGTTGATCTGGATCTACAATATTCACCCACGCAATAAAGGTATTTACATAATCAAATATTGGACAAGCTCTTTTCTGGCTTTTTTGAGAAGAAAGACCCTTTCCAAAATTGGGAAATTCATGTCAAAAATCATTCAAAATAGGTAAAAAATGTAAAACAACTGTAAAACGATTGATAAATCCTGTCTCATACTGTCCTAAAACATGTGTTTTTGACTCACACTAAGCATCCAGATTTCCTGCACCTGTTCGGCATCAAAAATTTTATCTTTCAATAGGAATTTTTTTTTAATTAGGAGAAAAATCAAAATTTGCATTGGGAATGCATCAGACCCATGGTAAGCACAGCAAAAGGCCTGTGGAATGGAATCACTCATATAACTGGACTAAAATTGAAGATTTTTCTTTGTAACTTTTGTATTTGCAATTCTGATTTCAAAATGTGTTTATTTAACTGATAAAATTGTCCTGTCAATGGATTGTTGGGTGAACAGGTGAATTAGTACCCTGAAAATGAAAAATTTTAAACACTGTCAAATTTACATTTTAAATTAAAAATTACCTTAATAATACATTTGAGATATCATCCTTCATCACTGAACAGGTCAAGTGTTGACTGATCTCAGTTACTGTAGTGGGTCTACTGTAGACCCTGTTCTTTTGAAGACAAGCATAGATCTATCTGATGAAACAAGTGATGTTTGATATCATGGCCCCTCTTTAGCCTGATGGATATTCAAATTCGGTGCTGCGTTGATGCCTCGTGTTATTAAAATGTCTCAGTGGCATTTCCTTGTTGTCAACTTGTTCAAGTTGTTGATCAATGTCAAAAATTATAACGATGACACAAATCACTGAACTGGATTCCAGAAACATAGCAATACTTCACTTTTCTGTTGCCACTTTATTTTGTTATAAATCCGATTTCTGATTAAAACAGTTGTTTCTCGACATAGTTTCCACGAACAATTGTTAATTTATCAAATCACACCGAAGTTTTTGTCAGAAAAAAATGGCGTCCACGACCTCGCTAAATAAATTTGACTGATCGTATTCCTGAACAATAAACGTTCGTTTCAGCTTATTTTACTTCGTTTATTTGAAATTTGGATAAGAAATGGGTAGTTTATCGCTTCAAAATGTACTAATTTCTCAAAATTTTATGTTAAACATAACAAAAGGGGCCGTTATAAAGGAGAACTATTTATCGGCGCGTAAGAAATACCGCGCGCGTTGTTTACGTTTGTTTTTGAAAAAATCACGGTGACAAAACCTTTCATATTGAATTTAGCATACACAAAATCACAGCGGTAAACCTATTCCAGGTGAATTTAGCATACAGAAGAAAAACATCGATTTTTTAGTGGTAAGTGCATGATAAATAGAATAACAGGTTACTGTCTTGCAATATAAGTGTTATCAGGCTCGGCCGATATGGGGGCGGCGGAGCTCGGCAGAGCCTCGCCCCTCCGCTCCCCATATCGGCCTCACCTGATAACACTTATATCGCAAGACAGTAACCTGTTATTCTCTATGTAACAGGCGAAAAAATCGACAGCATTGTCAGAGAATTTGTAAATCTTAAGTTTATTTAAAAGCAGCTGGAAATCAACTAAATCAAATGCTTTCCTGAGGTCGTAAAATATTGCCCCGGTTAATTCACCAGCATTCATATTTCCTAACCAGTTATCAGTTATTTTAACAAGGGCCGTTTGACACGAATGCAACATTCTAAACCCCGATTGTCCTTCGTGAATTAAGTTGTACTTATTAAGGAAAAGCAAAAGGTGTCTCACTATGTGTCGTTCAAATATTTTTGATGTTACGGGAAGTATCGATATCGATAATACTATCATGCTCAAAAGTATGTTTATCATGTTAAAATATACATACATGTAACCAAAATATTACAGAATGTTGTTTTGATACATCAAATCTGAATTAAATTGTCTATCAGCATGAAGTACCTTAAGCGTAGAATATATGAAAAAAAAAACACCCAAATACATCTATACGCCCAATCGCACCCGCCGAAGATAAATTTCGGGACAGCACGCCACAAACCACTTTAGAAAAACTTTGTATCATCATCATCGTCATCGTCATCATCACCATCATCATATGCTCATAAAGTAAGCAATTAATAGAAAAAAAAATTATGAGGCACTGTACGATAATAGTGTACCTCAGAGAACCTTTTCATAATGGCGGCGTGTGAGAACACGGGAAGGTAAATACTTCATTTCTATATATTTAGATCTCCGTCGATAGTTTAATTATTAGATAACACCCTTGTTGTTGTAAGAAGGGCTTAAATTTTTCTTTTATTGTGTGTAAAGCGTTAGTCTGAACATTGCATCCTTACGATGAACTTCTTCGGTAAAGTGACCCGAAAAAGTTGAGAATTGAAGCAATGTTGTGCTCGTTTTTCTTTTCAATGATTGTATTGCTTTTCCCTCTAAAATCATGTTCTAATTTCTTCAGTTTTGTTTTTAAAAGTATTTTCGTCCAGACCCAGCGTACTTATATTACTCAAAATTTGTGTACTAAATGCGAGAACTTTACGTTTAAAGAAGTGTCTATTAAAAAGAAGTGGTTACATTTCCGCGTTTTCACTCGCCTTTAGGAAAAGGTACTCAGATTTTCGACGTAGACTGTTACCAAAATCGCGCATGATAAAAGGATATCTAATTTCTTCAAATAAATAATAACGCTTAATATTATGGTCCGACACCAAAGTCATATGGACTTGTGTGCATTTGATTGCTTCTGCTAATATGTCCTCGAACAGCGTTTTCAAGATGGCGCAAACCTTCATTCATTCAGCAACAGATCGCTGCAACTTGAACATTCATAGGCGCCAAATAGCAAACCACTTCATTTTTAATGCCTGTGGTCGAATTAGTACAGTGACAGAAACAACAAGTAATCAATTAACGTTTAACGCGCGAATAATAATTGTCGTCGCATTATAGCTGCGACGTCATAAATAACGTTTGGCATCTTTTAAATAACGTTACGGCAGCGAATGTCAACATTCACGAAAAATCAGTAGGCCTATATTTTTATTGTTAAGGGTTGGACTTTGGAATCCTTTGTTTTGTATTAAGAGATGTTTTTTTTTTGGGGAGTACTGCACTTTAGCGGGCGCTAATTTACGCGAATATTCACGTGACTGAGTCTAGTTATTGTTTTTTATGGGGGCTCCCGCCCCCACACCCCTGCTTTTTATCGCTCATACACCGCTAGGTTTTTTGACAGGAGTTCGACAGGAGATTCAAAATGGCTGACATTGTAAACAACAACATGGCCGACCTGCGCCCGCTAAAGTGCAATCTAGCCGTTTTTTTTCTTTTAGAGTGTTTATTTGCTCATGGGAAACGGAAAACATAAACAATAATCTAAATCTAAACAAAACATAATCTTTTCATGGTCTCGTTCTTCATAAGATCACAAAAAGATAGAACAGGATGCAAGGTCGCTAAACAACGAGGCGAGATCACAATAACACGACACATCTTTCCCTCCCATCATGTTCTCGCAATCTCGCATCGTGCTTTTGCGAGTTCGCATAGTGTTTTCATGATCTTTCTCTTTTAAGTTTTAATGGTCTCGTTCCAGAGGTCGACAGGGCGAAACAACGATGACCCCATGGAACAATGTAGAAGTCTGATTTAATTCTGGTACTAGGCACGATCATAAACGTTCATTACAACACGTACATTCTAGATTGCGCGCCCAAAGTGCGCCTTAATTAAGCATCAGTACCTGTACCCGTTTATGGTCCTAATAGATAGAAAAATCATAAAGTAAATAAAAATATCGACATTCTTTTAAAGTGTCACATTCCGTACCGCGATTTTATTGATAAAAATAGAACAAAATCGTAGATTATAAATTCAAATAATTCAACAACATTGAATAGCTGCAACGTTGTATGGTGGTATGCTGTTCTTAAAGTATAAAATAAAGTTCGATTTTGGTGATCGGCAGAAAACTGAGCAGGCGAAGCGAGTCTCTAAAATTGAACTTAAAACCGTTTGCGCATTTTAATTTATTTATCATCTCTACAGAATAGTATTAGTAGTTTTAGATTTTCGGAGGCTAGGGCAAGATACAGCGGAATTACAGGATTATCTCTAGATATTTTTTAGGACGGTGGATAGATCCTATACACTGGATCACGATTCAAAATTGGTGTATTTAGTTGAAGTAGCGGGGGATCCCTAGACACAGAGATAGACTCGCTACCTACTGAGCTATTAATCAGCTCGCAAACTCTTATTAATTTGGTGTTTGCAGCTATCGTTTTATCTTATAGAAAGCAAGCGCATGCACCACATACACAAAAAATACGATGATTTAGCTGACTGATGTAGACTCCGTCCCGGCATTTTCGTCGTATTCAGTCTACGTTAATGTAGCGTTATGCTACCGCAAGAAGAACACTAACAAAAGTTAAGTGTGAATGTCGGCCTAGGAGCCCTCGTCGTAGGTCGCTCGGACGAGCTACTAAGACTGCCGCGCTCGCATGCTTACTAAGAATGCCGCACTGGCTGGATCTCTCTCTCTGGATAGCAACTGCCTTGCTAGTCCAGTATATATGCAGACCTGTACTGTTTACATAACTACCGTTATAAACAAAGTTAACGATAATGTCTCTAGGGTTATATAACTATTATAATAATAAACAATCTGAAAAGATAGCGATAACAGGCCGATGACCCTATCCGCAGGCAGTGTCCAGTTCAAGCATGACAAACTGACCCTCGAGTACGATTTTTGATATCGCTGTAGTTGCTTATTATATTACAGTTAATTAAATCAACAGAAAATTTGAAAAAATACTTGGCGAACAAACACATGAAAACAAATGTTTATTTCTAATATGAGATTTACCGCTAGTTCAAAATGCCGTTATCTAATTGTGTGCATCTTTATAAAATCACATGCCCTGCCCACGAGGCTTTGCAATGTTTATCCTGACCATCACCACGATATGTCGGACACAGTGGAAAAATTACAATCACGAAATACATTTATACAATGTACACTTCAAATAAATTTAGACATCTTGCGAAACATTTACTACTGCTGTAAATTAACCTCTGGCTCCGCCCCTGATAATCGTAACTTTAGCGGCCTTTCTCAATAAAGCGGTGCAAATTCTGATATTTTTTGTAAATTGGGAAAGTGTCTAGAATATACATTCTTTTGCTTTTTTCGTAAAGATTAATCATATCTGTTAAGAATGCGTAAAGGATTTCAACATCATAGTATTGTTACATAATACAGTTGTATAAGTATCGTTGAAATGGACTACCGTCAATCACTTAGAAAGGTTCGTTACAAGCTCATACTATAATATTAATGCACATATGTGTGTGTACATGTTGTACTGATGTTTTTAATCTGTGGCAAAGATTGAAAACATAAGATACATATTATGCATACTTTATAAGGCTATGAATTAAATTCCAGTACAGAAATAAGAATTTTGCCGATTTCACCAATATATACTTATTAAATGTATACTGTTTTCTTAATCTAATACAAGGGCAACAATAGCCATCATTTTACATTGACTCATATTTTAAATAATCCACATGAGCAGTGTGAAGTTAGCAGTAAGCAGTGACAGCAGTGACAGTTGTGAAATGATATCACTGCCGCAGTGACAGCAGTAGCAGCAGTAAGATCGTTTTTACTGCGGCAGTAACAGCAGTGACAGCAGTAAGATCGTTTTAACTGCGGCAGTAACAGCAGTGACAGCAGTAAGATCGTTTTTACTGCGGCAGTAACAGCAGTGACAACAGTAAGATCGTTTTTACTGCGGCAGTAACAGCAGTGACAGCAGTAAGATCGTTTTTACTGCTGCAGTAACAGCAGTGACATCAGTAAGATCGTTTTTACTGCGGCAGTAACATCAGTTACAGCAGTAAGATGATCTTACTGCCGCAGTAAGATCAGTTACAGCAGTGAGATGTTCTAAAACCACAAAAAAAACCATCTGATTGCCACTGTAAGATCAGTTACAGCAGTAAGATCATCTTACTGCCGCTAAGATCATCTTACTGCCGCAGTAAGATCAGTAAGAGCAGTAAGATGATCATAGATTTAACAAAACAATATAAAAATTATCTTACTGCTGCAGTTACAGCAGTGACAGCAGTAAGATCATCTTACTGCCGCAGTATGATCAGTTACAGCAGTAAGATGATCTTACTGCCGCAGTAAGAATAGTTACAGCAGTAAGATTTCCAAAAAAACACAAAAAAATCATCTTACTGCCGCAGTAAGATCAGTTACAGCAGTAAGATCATCTTACTGCCGCAGTAAGATCAGTAAGAGCAGTAAGATGTTCTTAGATTTAACAAAACAATATAAAAATTATCTTACTGCCGCAGTTACAGCAGTGACAGCAGTAAGATCATCTTACTGCCGCAGTAAGATCAGTTACAGCAGTAAGATGATCTTACTGCCGCAGTAAGATCAGTAACAGAAGTGAGATGTTCTAAAACCACAAAAAATCATCTTACTGCCGCAGTAAGATCAGTTACAGCAGTAAGATCATCTTACTGCCGCAGTAAGATCAGTAAGAGCAGTAAGATGTTCTTAGATTTACCAAAACAATATTAAAATTATCTTACTGCCGCAGTTACAGCAGTGACAGCAGTAAGATCATTTTACTGCCGCAGTAAGATCAGTTACAGCAGTAAGATGATCTTACTGCCGCAGTAAGATCAGTAACAGCAATGAGATGTTCTAACACCACAAAAAATCATCTTACTGCCGCAGTAATAGCAGTGACAGCAGTAAGATCTTCTTACAGCCGCAGTAAGATCAGTAAGAGCAGTAAGATGTTTTTAGATTTAACAAAACAATATAAAAAGTATCTTACTGCAGCAGTTACAGCAGTGACAGCAGTAAGATCATCTTACTGCCGCAGTAAGATCAGTTACAGCAGTAAGATGATCTAACTTCCGCAGTAAGATCAATTACAGCAGTGAGATGTTCTAAAACCCCCAAAATATTATCTTACTGCCGAAGTAAGATCAGTGACAGCAATAAGATCATCTTACTGCCGCAGTAAGATCAGTAAGAGCAGTAAGATGTTCTTATATTTAACAAAACAATATAAAAATTATCTTACTGCCTCAGTTACTGCAGTGACAGCAGTAAGATCATCTTACTACCGCAGTAAGATCAGTTACAGCAGTAAGATGATCTTACTGCCGCAGTAAGATCAGTTACAGCAGTGAGATGTTCTAAAACCACAAAAAGTCATCTTACTGCCGCAGTAAGATCAGTTACAGCAGAAAGTTCATCTTACTGCCGCAGTAAGATCAGTAAGAGCAGTAAGATGTTCTTAGATTTAACAAAACAATATAAAAATTATCTTACTGCCGCAGTTACAGCAGTGACAGCAGTAAGATCATCTTACTGCCGCAGTAAGATCAGTTACAGCAGTAAGATGATCTTACTGCCGCAGTAAGATCAGTTACAGCAGTGAGATGTTCTAATACCACAAAAAATCATCTTACTGCCGCAGTAATAGCAGTGACAGCAGTAAGATCATCTTACTGCCGCAGTAAGATCAGTAAGAGCAGTAAGATGTTTTTAGATTTAACAAAACAACATAAAAATTATCTTACTGCCGCAGTTACAGCAGTGACAGCAGTAAGATCATCTTACTGCCGCAGTAAGATCAGTTACAGCAGTAAGATGATCTTACTGCCGCAGTAAGATCAGTTACAGCAGTGAGATGTTCTAAAACCACAAAAAATCATCTTACTGCCGCAGTAAGATCAGTTACAGCAGTAAGATCATCTTACTGCCGCAGTAAGATTAGTAAGAGCAGTAAGAGGTTCTTTGATTTACCAAAACAATATAAAAATTATCTTACTGCCGCAGTTACAGCAGTGACAGCAGTAAGATCATCTTACTGCCGCAGTAAGATCAGTTACAGCAGTAAGATGATCTAACTGCCGCAGTAAGATCAGTAACAGCAGTGAGATGTTCTAATACCACAAAAAATCATCTTACTGCCGCAGTAATAGCAGTGACAGCAGCAAGATCTTCTTACTGCCGCAGTAAGATCAGTAAGAGCAGTAAGATGTTTTTAGATTTAACAAAACAATATAAAAAGTATCTTACTGCCGCAGTTACAGCAGTGACAGCAGTAAGATCATCTTACTGCCGCAGTAAGATCAGTTACAGCAGTAAGATGATCTAACTGCCGCAGTAAGATCAGTTACAGCAGTGAGATGTTCTAAAACCACAAAAAAATCATCTTACTGCCGAAGTAAGATCAGTGACAGCAGTAATATCATCTAACTGCCGCAGTAAGATCAGTAAGAGCAGTAAGATGTTCTTATATTTAACAAAACAATATAAAAAAAATTTTACTGCCGCAGTTACTGCAGTGACAGCAGTAAGATCATCTTACTGCCGCAGTAAGATCAGTTACAGCAGTAAGATGATCTTACTGCCGCAGAAAGATCAGTTACAGCAGTGAGATGTTCTAATACCACAAAAAATCATCTTACTGCCGCAGTAAGATCAGTTACAGCAGTAAGTTCATCTTACTGCCGCAGTAAGATCAGTAAGAGCAGTAAGATGTTCTTATATTTAACAAAACAATATAAAAATTATCTTACTGCCGCAGTTACAGCAGTGACAGCAGTAAGATCATCTTACTGCCGCAGTAAGATCAGTAAGAGCAGTAAGATGTTCTTAGATTTAACAAAACAATATAAAAATTATCTTACTGCCGCAGTTACAGCAGTGACAGCAGTAAGATCATCTTACTGCCGCAGTAAGATCAGTTACAGCAGTAAGATGATCTTACTGCCGCAGTAAGATCAGTAACAGCAGTGAGATGTTCTAAAACCACAAAAAACCATCTTACTGCCGCAGTAAGATCAGTGACAGCAGTAAGAACATCTTACTGCGGCAGTAACAGCAGTGACAAGAGTAAGATCATCTTACTGCCGCAGCAAGATCAGTAAGAGCAGTAAGATGTTCTTAGATTTAACAAAACAATATAAAAATTATCTTACTGCCGCAGTTACAGCAGTGACAGCAGTTAGATCATCTTACTGCCGCAGTAAGATCAGTTACAGCAGTAAGATGATCTTACTGCCGCAGTAAGATCCGTTACAGCAGTGAGATGTTCTAAAACCACAAAAATTCATCTTACTGCCGCAGTAATAGCAGTGACAGCAGTAAGATCATCTTACTGCCGCAGTAAGATCATTAAGAGCAGTAAGATGTTTTTAGATTTAACAAAACAATATAAAATTATCTTACTGCCGCAGTTACAGCAGTGACAGCAGTAAGATCATCTTACTGCCGCAGTACGACCAGTTTCAGCTGTGAGATGATCTTACTGCCGCAGTAAGATCAGTTACAGCAGTGAGATGTTCTAAAACCACAAAAAAATCATCTTACTGCCGCAGTAAGATCAGTGACAGCAGTAAGATCATCTTACTGCCGCAGTGAGATCAGTAAGAGCAGTAAGATGTTCTTAGATTTAACTAAGCAATATAAAAATTATCTTAAGGCCGCAGTTACAGCAGTGACAGCAGTAAGATCATCTTACTGCCGCAGTAAGATCAGTTACAGCAGTAAGATGATCTTACTGCCGCAGTAAAATCAGTTACAGCAGTGAGATGTTCTAAAACCATAAAAATCATCTTACTGCCGCAGTAAGATCAGTGACAGCAGTAAGATCATCTTACTGCCGCAGTAAGATCAGTTACAGCAGTAAGATGTTCTTAGATTTTACAAAACAATATAAAAATTATCTTACTGCCGCAGTTACTGCAGTGACAGCAGTAAGATCATCTTACTGCCGCAGTAAGATCAGTTACAGCAGTAAGATGATCTTACTGCCGCAGTAAGATCAGTGACAGCAGTAAGATGATCTTACTGCCGCAGTAAGATCAGTTACAGCAGTGAGATGTTCTAAAACCACAAAAAATCATCTTACTGCCGCAGTAAGATCAGTGACAGCAGTAAGATCGTTTTTACTGCGGCAGTAATAGCAGTGACAGCAGTAAGATCGTTTTTACTGCGGCAGTAACAGCAGTGACAGCAGTAAGATCGTTTTTACTGCGGCAGTAACAGCTGTGACAGCAGTAAGATCGTTTTTACTGCGGCAGTAACAGCAGTGACAGCAGTAAGATCGTTTTTTACTGCGGCAGTAACAGCAGTGACATCAGTAAGATCGTTTTTACTGCGGCAGTGACAGCAGTGACAGCAGTAAGATCGTTTTTACTGCGGCAGTGACAGCAGTGACAGCAGTAAGATCGTTTTTCTACTGCGGCAGTGACAGCAGTGACAGCAGTAAGATCATTTTTACTGCGGCAGTGACAGCAGTGACAGCAGTAAGATCGTTTTTACTGCGGCAGTAACAGCAG
The DNA here is from genome assembly GCA_038501625.1 of Corbicula japonica. Taxonomy (NCBI): domain Eukaryota; kingdom Metazoa; phylum Mollusca; class Bivalvia; order Venerida; family Cyrenidae; genus Corbicula; species Corbicula japonica. Next base: position 150,094 of record JAZAYU010000344.1, on the reverse strand, counting down.
TGACAGCAGTAAGATCGTTTGTACTGCGGCAGTAACACCAGTGACAGCTGTTGATTGTTTTCTGCGTTTTATTGTTTTTTAAACAGTCTAGGTCTTTTGTGCTATATATACTGGACTAGCGAAGCAGTCCAGCGCGTCGGACCACACCATAATGTCCTCGATCAGAGGCTGGAGGGACCTTTAAGGTTGTAATAAGGTAAATAACTCAGTATTCCTCCGTGGTCCATTCGAATGAAGTCCGTTTTTATATATGCTATTTTTTTCTCTTCATCTGGGGGCCTCTTAACCGTTAGAAATCGAGCTGTTTGTGACTTGTTTGCAGGAATAACATATCAGGAAAATAAATGAAAGCAATTTTATGCCTATATCTCGTTTGGTAGAGGCGTACTAGTTCCGGAAGAGCGGATGTATATTTTTGGCACCGTATTTGCGATACCACGTTTAAAATAGGGTCTGTTCGGTTAGAGATCGGGAATTTTCTTACAAGTAAGTTAACCCCCCATTTGCTGTGTGTTTTTGAATAGATGAAATGTAGATCTTTACAGTCATATATGGTTGTCTAGAAATTAAGATGATAGAAATCATGTTAAATGTGCATTGAATATTGGGAATTTAACATTGAGGCCTATGGGAATTGGATTTACTTTGGTTCAACCTTAACTGGGAATAAACAACGACAACAAAAACATTCCAGCGCGTATTCTAGTAGGCATGTGAGTGCATTCTAGTAGGCATGTGAGCGCATTCTAGCATGTTGGCTGAAGAGGCCGACGACGCGGGCTCTTAGGCCGACATTCGCTTTTAAGTGTGTTACTGTTGTTTTTTTATGCGGTATCATTCCGCTACACATGCAACAAGAAATATCTGCAGCTATAAAAGATTGACTTAATGTTCTATACCAAAGCGTAGTCAGAAGTAACAGAACAAATAAAAAAAACATACAGTGTAGATTTTGTTCAGACGGTAGGGATGTGCCGGCTGATCTGGATCTACACTGTTTGTTCACGCAATAAGGTATATAGATGGAGGAAAGAGTTAAGTATTTTTGTAGGAAAAGGTATATTCCATTAATTTCAACCAAACTACTGCCTCGAAAGAAAACGGATTATTTGCATTAATGTAATGGGTTGAAGACTATGGGGCTTCTTGAATTGAACTCAAGTGTTACAGTGTGAAATGCTTTAATACTTCAGCAAATGAAGAAGAATCGTCATCTCATGAAATTTGAAAACATATCTTTGTGTGATGCTATAAGGCCTGTTTTTTAAATTGTTGCAAAGTCAGCTGTGTATTTGTTATTTTCTTGATTTTTTTTCTACCTTTCATTTCGTGAATCCAAGAATCTGGTGAGCGATAGGGTCATTTCCATTTGGCCCTCTTGTTTTTAATTTAGTTTGACCAAACCCATCAAGAAAGGATCTTGAGGTTAATCACTCCCTTACCCGCCCTGGCTAGCCTTGTACGCTTCGCGAACGGCACTACGCCGCGATCACGGCATATGCAACGCTTTTAACCGGCATACACTGTGTCAATGTAGAAATTTTGTGGGGTAAGGTAAGAAAATCGCACAGTTTTTTTTGTTAGATATTTAAATAATACTCAAACCAATAGGTCTGTACGGTTGTCAAATCATGGCTTTTTATGATTCTAGTCTTTTCTGTGTCCAGAAGGTCTTTTGCCTCCCAACAAATTATCAAAGACCTATATTATATGAAATTATTAACTGCGTTTGCATGTCCACTTTTTTCACTTTGTCGATAGAAAAATACTCCCGACAACATGCACTTATCCACTTTTGGAACTTCTGTTCATGTGTGTTCGGTTTTGAAAATGGCATAAAAATACATCTTTCATGTTATCTTTGTCTGTATACCTCGAGTCACTTTTAAAAACACCACAGCAACAATGTTTTTTTACACAAGTATTTTTTAAGATTTTGGTTGCAGATGCATACCTCAACAGAGGCTTTTTCAGAGGCTTTTGAAGTTGACACTATACACCTCGTCAAATATGTTATTTGTCTGATACTAAAACTACGCCTACATACATTTATATGTAACGTGGCAATTATGATAGAATGTATGACCAGGAAACGGTTTGATAGAGAGGGTTTTTGAAATTGACACAATACATCTCGTCAAATCTTTATGCTCACACACTTGTTACATGCGACTCAATTTTGTTAGAAGTGCATATGCGATTTGCATTACAACGTGTTTTATAATTCCAATGTTTTTATTTCTCATTTGTCGGCGATGACCAGTTTGAGTAGAACATTGTGATTTTTTACATTTCTATTTATATTTACCAACGTATGTGTCAATATGCACAGTCAAAAGCCCTTCGATGAATATTCTACGGAGCTCTTTCTAACGTATAGAGTTTCAAAAATGTTTATGTTGTTCTTTTAAGTTGACAGCAAAACGCATCACATAATTTTTAATACTCTCTAATATCGGGTAATAACCGCATATTAAATATACACAAACATTGGCACTTCCATACAACACTCAGAAGCGAAAGAATGAAAGCCAGTTAAAATCTATAAAAACAGAAACAAAAGCTGTACGCAAAGAAGGTGCCCAACTACTTTTTTGCTACTTTATTAACCCAAACACATGCTTCTGTACGTTATACATCAGTCTTCTTCCATGTAGTCTTTTGTTATATTTTTAGTATTTAGTATTCAGTTATAGCACAGAGAACGTGTCATGCGGATTTTCATTGGACTACATGTACGAATTTTAACTTTACAACATAACGAAATAGATTGGCACCAGCGTAATTAAGTAATTAAGTCATGGTATTAATATGCAATTTTGTTAACAGCTTAATTGATTCAAATTTTACAGTACAAAAGACCTTGTCATGCATTCTTGCATCTTAAAATACTAGAACTGTGATTGGGAGCCAATCACATAAGCTTTCGACTGCGAAGCGTTTAGTTTGAAACCTTTGAATATTTATACTATAAACATCAAGAAGGTGCATATTATAAAAAAGCATAAAGCGTTACATTTATGACGCCGTCAGTTTTCATCCAATCACAATGATTCATCTTGAAAATAATATTTTGTGTTTATATTGATTATCCGTATGGTTCGTTTACTGTGAAATCATTTAATTTCGCGAGGGTTTAATATTTGCGTTTTTCGCGCTAAGACAAGAGCGCGAAATTTAACCCCAGCGAAATTACCGGGTAAACCACTTAACAGTGTTTCTTTATAGGAAAATACTGTTGCGCGAATTTATGCCCCAGTGAATTTGTTATTTAAGGGTTTTGCGCGAAAATTCGTCCCCGCGAAATTAAATGAAGGTACAGTACTCTTACCAACTATAAAATAAATCTGACGTTTTGGCTTTCATTTTTAATGGCGTCATCAACTTTCATGATTTTCATTTACATGTACTTCACAAGGTCTGTTCTTGTACTTTGTTCGATAATTCTAGCTAAAACAGTTTTCAAGACAAGTAATTTATTCATTAAGGGTTTCAAAGTGATTATTTCAGAGGATTCAAAGGAGTAGGCAGGTGCGCACAAATTTTGATGCTTGGAAGATGTGACGACACTTGCGGCCACATTGGATAACCTAATGTAATTCAATATTTACTTCAATATTGAGTACCTATTATTCACTACTATTTATTCCACTTAAAATGCTATGCTCATGAAATGTTAAACATGGCGGTTTAAAGCAAAATTTGAAAAGATTACTAGGTAACAACTAAATAATGAAGATTTTTCAACAAAATACATGTACATAATTCATGTTTATGCTAATTTACTTGAATTTAAATAAAAAAGTCAGCTAGTTCAGTATCTATATTGTATCGAATCACGTCAAACATGGTCTGTGTCGTATCACGTCGACTGTCGCCTGAATTTTACTTTCCGAGTCCAAAAAAGTGATGCATAATCATTTCCGGTCACAAAAAATTGACAAAGAATTTTCAGCTTAAAACAAACATCTTCTATCAAAACGGTACCATGCATCTTCATATGCGCAAAAGACACTACACATGTACTGTGAGTTTTGCCTACAAGACACATAGAGGAAGCGCAAAAGGAGATAACAAGAAAAGTATAACACAGATGTGTTATATGTGGACGACATTTAAAAGAAGTTAGATGTTGGGTATAAGAGTTCATGCAGGTATTATCATAGCACTAACCACATTAAATGAATTTGCTCTATTTAAATTCAACAGTATCTTTCAAAATTGTCCTGCCACGTACATGGCAATTCCTTTGGTACTTTCAGAATGAAAAATCTATACTAACTTTCTATATTCAGCATCTTGATCCCGTAAACCAGGGGGGGGGGGGGCGGAATGGGAGGGGATGGGGATGAGTTACAATTATTCTGAAAAACAGAAAAAGACCTACAAAAATGGTTATACAATCATTATTTACTTTATAGACACGAAATCGCCTTCTTATAAAACAGAAACCCACTAGAACCGTCAATTTCAACATCAAAAACATTTGTAAACAAAGAACCATCATATATAGGTCACATTCACGCGCCGAAAATCAAGTCATAGGATTGCCAATATTCGTAAACAGAACACAAACTTCAATATCATCCAAGAATAACTATCTGAACAATGTCTCTTACTACATGTACACCCTTTCTATAACTGCTTACAACAATAAACTTTCAATTCGCATAATTAAAAGAAAACACCGACTCATCGATCTATTTATATAATCTATACATGTATATATCTATATTTATAGTTAAGGGGAGATAATTCAATTCAATATCTATATACTCAATCATAAATAGCTTGACCTTGAACTTAACGTACATACAACATGGTTCCCGTTCATTACTCAACGATCTATATATAAAGCCGGGCCACATGGTTCTCAGCATTCGCTAAAAACCTCTATTTAAAGCCGGGCCACATATCCCTTGCGCCGGACTAATTGTACTATAGTAAATATAATCAAGTAATAGTTACATAGTAATAATATAATATAACAATAGGTGCTACCTATAACGGGGAAAGCTAGTTTTTAATACCTAACATACAAAATAAATATAACTAAGATGTGTTGCACTGTACGAAACGAAATTACGGTATTATGACCAATTAGCTATACGGCCCAGGCAATGCAGCCCATGATTTTCAGATGTTTAGGTCTAGGACAGCGGAAAACATGACCCTGAAGAGACTGAATCAAATGTACGAAATCAAAACAAGAAATACTTTATCAATTTATTGCCCATCAAACCACTTTTTTTTTCAACAGCTATTAACCATAGAGAATACTTGCAAATTTATAAAAACAATTCAGGCTTTACTTTTACGAGCATTTAGAACAAAGAACAGTAATCCTCGTGTAATATTTGATCTTTTTGAAAGAAAAGACACTTTCTTAATTGGTAACAAAACTGTAATTAAAACAGCATGTTTTTATTTATTTTCAAATTCATCAAAAAAGCAAAATAGACAGTGCTCATGTAGCATGTACTAACTGTAGTTTATGATGTTTGTTTTTGAACATTGTCATTTTCGTGAAAGATATACAGTCTAGCTTTTTTTAAATGTGGATTGTATTGTCTTAACACTAGGCAGTCTTGTTCACCATTCTGGGTGGAAACTTTCGCCAATCCAGGTCTTAGGTCTGCGTCTCTTAGCTGTTGTCTGGGGCATATCGTCAATGAGATATATTGTCCATAAACCACTGTACCTTTTCATATTGTAGATTTTGGAAAATAAAAAATGTTCAATGCAAAACTGATGCAGTTGAAAAGAACAACTGCCATCTCCAGGGGCATGCAAAGATTTGTAATGCCAGCTATATCAACAGTGCCAAAACTATTTGTAAATTTTTTCTAAGTTGTAAAAACATTACCTGATTGGCTACAATTTGTTTTGTTCTGTTATTTTGTTTGAGATTTGTTTGCATTATTGTGTTGTGTTTGTTAGTGTGTGTCTCTAGGTATATTGCTTATGTATATTTTGTTGCAGATTAGAATGTATTATTACATTCCAGAGTGTTTGTATTTAATTCCGTTGTTCACATTTTTTTCATTATAATTTCTTGTGTTGTGTGTATGGTTCGCACATACTGGAATAACTTTTGTGTAATTATGGTGAGTTTCATTAGTAATACATTTTTTGTTGTTGACTTGTTGTTGACACAGTTCCACATTTACTGCTTTCTGCACAATGATTTTTTTTACAATCTTTGAATGTTAATAGTCAGTTGTGTGGTCAAATGAACAAATGATATCTGCATTTTTCTCTGTTTTTAAATGTTTATTATTTTAATTTAACCTAACTGAAGTTTTTGGTTCAGACTGTCACTGTGTTCATTTAGCTAAGCACACGATACTTTGAAATGTTAAAAGCATGGTTAGTGCTTTTAATAACTTTTGACACTAAAAAGTATTCTAAATGATTTACACAAAACTTAAAATAAATAGTTCTTAAACAGGCTATTTCTTGTTACCTATTGAAAGTTGAAAACAAAAAAACAACAACACATGTAACATTTTTAGGCTAATAACATTCAATTGTGAATAAGTAACCATTTAATTTATATTTTATAGGAAAACTGGATATTATTATTTCATTTTATTCAAAAATCTCTAATTACACATGAAAATGACTGTGAGTAACGCTTTTGAGAATTCTCGATTAAGTAACAATTATTTTTGTATTGCCAACGCAGTGCCTGGTTCTATCTTTTAACAGACTACCGCGATAGTGCGGATACCGCTTTTCAGACTGAAATCAATGTTTCGGTGCAATCTCCACGCATAGGTTTTTTTACGCCTCGCACCGTTCGCCGACAGACGGGTTATTGGTTTTTCATTTTAAAACAGACGGCGAAAATTAGAGAATTTTGAGAACCAGTCTGGAATAATGGCGGCCTCCTTGCCACTAGAATTTACAACTTTCAAATCTTGATGGACTATAGAGTAAGTCATCAGAAATAGATTTGATTTTTGTTTGATTTTGTTATTTTATACATGTACGCATTGTCTATAGGCGGGAAAAGCCCGAATGCGACCCGCTTCGCGGGTCGCATTCGGCTGCTTTCCCCGTATTATGACCCATCATTCGTTCAGAAAATAGTAAGAAAAGATCGACAATTGAACTATACGCTGACTCCAGTAGGGTATAAGAAGATAAGACTCACAGCTAGTTACACAGAGTCATCGGTGAGTGATCGGTGAGTTTTTCGGACAAATTGTGGTGTGAACCGATGACAAGGGATTTAACACCGACATCACCTATGGGTCACCTGTTTTCCACCTATCAAGTGCTATTGGGGAAAGATGAGTTTCGTCGGTGAAAAATTACCGATTGGGATTTTTGAACATGTTTAAAATTCTCGATCGGTGAATATTTGTTTTACAAATAACCGATCGACCTCATGTTTACAACTGATCATCACCGATTGACAACCTGTCTACAACTGATATCACCGATCGACAACCTGTCTACAACCGATATCTCCGATGGGCCACCGATAAGCAACCGATCAACTAATACTTACCATCGATAGGAAAAAATATGAGAATTTAAGTGTACCAGCAACCCTTGAAATATATGTTTAACCCATTAAATACTCGTCAATCACCGATGGCTGGTTACACAGAAAACCAGAAATAAAATAACGTATGACAACCGATCAAATCTGCAAAAAACCTAAAATAAAATAACCGATTGGGCACCGACCGTCTGTATAACTGGGGCCTGAGAAAGTCATTTCTCAAAGCGAGGGTTTCATTAGAGAGTATTACCTAAAATATTTACTTGTTTGTTATTTTTAGAACACCTTACTGGTGAAACTGAGCTTACTGAGGTAGTAAGATAATCTCACTGCTGTCACTGCTGTAACTGCAGCAGTAATATTAACTTTGTTGTTTAATAACATCGAAAATCTGTAACTGATTAAACTGCGACAAAAAGATGATTTAATTTCTGCAACTACGGCAGTAAAAATGATTTCACGGCAGTTAGCTGTTAATGCGGCAGTAAAAATTATTCCACTGTTGCCACTACTGTTACTGCGGCAGTAAAAATGATTTTACTCCTGTTACTGCTGTAACTGCGGCAGTAAAAAATGATTTCAATGCTGTCACTGCTGTTCCTGGAGATACTGCGGCAGTAAGTTGGTTTTTGTGCTTTTATAAAATCTTACTACTGAAAATGGTGTAACTTCAGCAGTTGGATAATCTTACTGCTGTCACTGCGGCAGTTAGACGATCTTACTGCTGTCACTGCTGGTACTGTGGCAGTAAGATGTTTTTGTGATTTAAGAATATTTTACTGCTGTAACTTATCTTACTGCGACAGTAAGATGATTTATGTGGGTTTTTCTTTAAATCTTAGAACATCTTACTGCTGTAACTGATCTTACTGCGGCAGTAAGATGATCTTACTGCTATCACTGCTGTAACTGCGGCAGTGAGATTATTTATGTGTTGTTTTGTTTTATATGATTTTTGTGTTGTTTTTTTTTAATCTTAGAACATCTTACTGCTGTAACTGATCTTACTGCGGCAGTAAGATGATTTAACTGCTGCCACTGCTGTAACTGCGGCAGTAAGATGATTTTTGTGGTTTTAGAACATCTTACTGCTGTAACTGCGGCAATAAGATGATCTTACTGCTGTAACTGATTTTTGTTAAATCTAAGAACATCTTACTGTTCTTACTGATCTTACTGCGGCAGTAAGATGATTTTACTGCTGTCACTGCTGTAACTGCGGCAGTAAGATGATTTTGGTGTAGTTTTTTTATAATCTAAGAGTTTGCACGGTAAAATTGATGCTATTTAAGCAACTGTACCGTAATTCTCAAAATAGTAAAAAAAAAAACAGTCACTTTTATTCGGAATAAAGGAAAAAAATAGTTACTTAAGAATGCGCGTGCGTAAATATAGATTCTGCCTTTCATTCATTAAAATTAAAAAAATTAGGTAGTTCCGGATGGAACATGGGGTATTCCGGATCACTTCCGGCTATCGCCTGAACATTACTTCCCGAGACCAAAACTTTTAGCCCGGAAAATTTCTGGTCACTTAAAGTTAACCAAGAATTTTTTAAATAAAAATGGTTCTACATTAACAATTGTACCATATTCCTTCAAAATGGTAAAAAAAACAGTAAACAGCATTCGGAATAAAATTACGATTCAGTTACTATACAATTAATTGTAAGTAAATGTAGAAATGAAGTTTAATTCAACAAGACTTAATATTCTGGTAGTTCCGGATCACTCATTAAAGTTTATTGCAAAAAAGATGATCTTACTGCTGTAACTGGTGCGACTGCTGCAGTAAAAACTATCTTACAGCTGTCACTGCTGTCACTGCGGCTGTAATATGATTTTGGTGTTGTTTTTTATCATCTAAGAACATCGTACTGATCTTACTGCTGTAACTGCCGTTACTGCCGCAGTAAAAACGATCTTACTGCTGTTACTGCCGAAGTTTAAACGATCTTACTGCTGTCACTGTTGTAACTGCCATAGTTAAAACGCTCTTACTGCTGTCAGAAAATAGTTACTAAAGAATGCGCGTGCGTAAATATGAAAACTGCGTTTCATTCATTAAAAATTAAAAAATTAGGTAGTTCCGGATCACCCCAACATGGGATATTCCGGATCACTTCCGGCTATCGCCTGAACATTACTTCCCGAGTCCAAAAAATTTAGTCCGGAAAATTTCTGTTCACTAAAAGTTAACCAAGAATTTTAAAAATAAAAATGGTTCTACTTTAACAATTGCACCATATTCCTTCAAAATGGTAAAAAAGACAGTAAACAACATTCGGAATAAAATAACGATTTAGTTACTATACAATTAATTGCAAGTAAATGTAGAAATCAAGTTTAATTCAACAAGACATAATATTCTGGTAGTTCCGGATCACTCATCAAAGTTTATTTTAAAAAAAAGCTCATCTTACTGCTGTCACTGCTGTTACTGTGGCAGTAAGATTATCTTACTGCTGTCACTGCTGTCACTGCGGCAGTGAGATGGTTTTTGTGTTGTTTTGTAATATCTAAGAACATCTTACTGCTGTAACTGATCTTACTGCGGCAGTAAGATGATCTTACTGCTGTCACTGCTGTAACTGCGGCAGTAAGATAATTTTTATATTGTTTTGTTAAATCTAAGAACATCTTACTGCTCTTACTGATCTTACTGCGGCAGTAAGATGATCTTACTGCTATTACTGCGGCAGTAAGATGATATTACTGCTGTCACTGATCTTACTGCGGCAGTAAGATGATTTTTTGTGGTTTTAGAACATCTCACTGCTGTAACTGATCTTACTGCGGCAGTAAGATCATCTTACTGCTGTAACTGATCTTACTGCGGCAGTAAGATGATCTTACTGCTGTCACTGCTGTAACTGCGGCAGTAAGATAATTTTTATATTGTTTATTTAAATCTAAGAACATCTTACTGCTCTTACTGATCTTACTGCGGCAGTAAGATGATCTTACTGCTGTCACTGCTATTACTGCGGCAGTAAGATGATTTTTTGTGGTTTTAGAACATCTCACTGCTGTAACCGATCTTACTGCGGCAGTAAGATCATCTTACTGCTGTAACTGATCTTACTGCGGCAGTAAGATGATCTTACTGCTGTCACTGCTGTAACTGCGGCAGTAAGATAATTTTTATATTGTTTTGTGAAATCTAAGAACATCTTACTGCTGTAACTGATCTTACTGCGACAGTAGGATGATCTTACTGCTGTAACTGATCTTACTGCGGCAGTAAGATGATTTTTTGTGGTTTTAGAACATCTCACTGCTGTAACTGATCTTTCTGCGGCAGTAAGATCATCTTACTGCTGTAACTGATCTTACTGCGGCAGTAAGATGATCTTACTGCTGTCACTGCTGTAACTGCGGCAGTAAGATAATTTTTATATTGTTTAGTTAAATCTAAGAACATCTTACTGCTCTTACTGATCTTACTGCGGCAGTAAGATGATCTTACTGCTGTCACTGCTGTTACTGCGGCAGTAAGATGATCTTACCGCTGTCACTGATCTTACTGCGGCAGTAAGATGATTTTTTTGTGGTTTTAGAACATCTCACTGCTGTAACTGATCTTACTGCGGCAGTAAGATCATCTCACTGCTGAAACTGATCGTACTGCGGCAGTAAGATGATCTTACTGCTGTCACTGATGTAACTGCGGCAGTAAGATAATTTTTATATTGTTTTGTTAAATCTAAAAACATCTTACTGCTCTTACTGATCTTACTGCGGCAGTAAGATGATCTTACTGCTGTCACTGCTATTACTGCGGCAGTAAGATGATTTTTTGTGGTATTAGAACATCTCACTGCTGTAACTGATCTTACTGCGGCAGTAACATCATCTTACTGCGGCAGTAAGATAATCTTACTGCTGTAACTGATCTTACTGCGGCAGTAAGATGATTTTTTGTGGTATTAGAACATCTCACTGCTGTAACTGATCTTACTGCGGCAGTCAGATGATCTTTTGTGGTATTAGAACATCTCACTGCTGTAACTGATCTTACTGCGGCAGTAAGATGATCTTACTGCTGTCACTGATCTTACTGCGGCAGTAAGATAATTTTTATATTGTTTTGTTAAATCTAAGAACATCTTACTGCTCTTACTGATCTTACTGCGGCAGTAAGATTGATCTTACTGCTGTCACTGCTGTTACTGTGGCAGTAAGATGATCTTACTGCTGTCACTGCTGTTACTGCGGCAGTAAGATGATCTTACTGCTGTCACTGATCTTACTGCGGCAGTAAGATGATTTTTTGTGGTTTTAGAACATCTCACTGCTGTTTCTGATCTTACTGCGGCAGTAAGATCATCTTACTGCTGTAACTGATCTTACTGCGGCAGTAAGATGATCTTACTGCTGTCACTGCTGTAACTGCGGCAGTAAGATAATTTTTATATTGTTTAGTTAAATCTAAGAACATCTTACTGCTCTTACTGATCTTACTGCGGCAGTAAGATGATCTTACTGCTGTAACTGATCTTACTGCGGCAGTAAGATGATTTTTTGTGGTTTTAGAACATCTCACTGCTGTAACTGATCTTACTGCGGCAGTAAGATCATCTTACTGCTGTAACTGATCTTACTGCGGCAGTAAGATGATCTTACTGCTGTCACTGCTGTAACTGCGGCAGTAAGATAATTTTTATATTGTTTTGTTAAATCTAAGAACATCTTACTGCTCTTACTGATCTTACTGCGGCAGTAAGATGATCTTACTGCTGTCACTGCTATTACTGCGGCAGTAAGATGATTTTTTGTGGTTTTAGAACATCTCACTGCTGTAACTGATCTTACTGCGGCAGTAAGATCATCTTACTGCTGTAACTGATCTTACTGCGGCAGTAAGATCATCTTACTGCTGTCACTGCTGTTACTGCCGCAGTAAAAACGATCTTACTGCTGTCACTGCTGTTACTGCCGCAGTCAAAACGATCTTACTGCTGTCACTGCTGTTATTGCCGCAGTAAAAACGATCTTACTGCTGTCACTGCTGTTACTGCCGCAGTAAAAACGATCTCACTGCTGTCACTGCTGTTACTGCCGCAGTAAAAACGATCTTACTGCTGTCACTGCTGTCACTGCGGCAGTAAAAACGATCTTACTGCTGCTACTGCTGTCACTGCTCACTGCTAACTTCATTGACATGAATAAGTTCCATTGCTGAATTGCATGTTTTGCAAATTATAGAATGTATATACATGATATAGTTTGATCCCGGCACTGCTACCCTTTAGGTAACGAACCTTTCTCTTTTAGATGAACTGCTTTATTTAAATTTTATCTAATTTATTACACAAATTAAGTAAAGAATTTGTCAGCATAATTTTATTTGTAGGCGAAAATCATAAAAATCTACAAACAGTAATAGAATACAGAAACACAAATTTAAATTCAACAAAAAAAGAAATTGGTTTCATCTAACATTAACAAACATGAACGTGATGTTTTCACATAATCAACTATGTTTTCCAGTCCAAAATGGCAAATGAAACGTAATCTAAATTACATATACAGTTCGTAACAGCAAAGTTGGTCATTACATGCGCACAAGTATGCTTGTTTGTTTGTTTTTATCTCGCAAAAGGTTCGTTACTATATATTGCTCTTAAAGGGCAACACTTAAACTCAAGCATCTTAGTAAATCTTCTTAGTTGTTATTTTACTTATGAAACGACAAATATTAAGCATAAAATACCTAGTAACTTTGTACCGGTAAGTACTAAAAAAAAGGTGAAATATGCATATCAGGGACGTTTAAAGCTAACGTTTAGAAATATGTTCCTTTATATAACAAGATTGTCGTTGGTAATCCAGCTGCGTTTTAAAACAATACGTTAACCATTTGCTTAACTAATATATTACTTAGACAGATGGAAAGGGAAATTTGAAAGCCAACGATCACTACAAATATGAAAATATTCAGTCTCGGTTTAATTGAGCCTGTTTATGGACAGTAATAGAAATGCTTATTACTGCCCATGCCGCCTAGCCCAAGGTTGAGTGCAACTCAATATTTACACCATGTGTGTATAAGGCAGTGAATATGGAACCTTCAACGCGGTATTTCAGATTAATACCAATCCATGTTCAGCGGCGTATGGTCCCCAGATAAAATGGGTTTGCCTTAACGAGAAAACAATGGGAGGAAAAAAACAGAATATAATTTTGATAGGGGATCTTAGAATATCACAGACAACGCCAACGGCAAAATTTAAAAAGCATGAAGTATATCCTTGGGGTGACAATATCCGAATAAATATTGGCTGGGAAATTGAAACCACCCATCTCAAAACTGGCTGAACTATTAAAACAAAGGTAATTTTAGAAGAACTATTAACAAAGTACATAAAAATCGTGCTCATCGACCTTCAAAGGACGTAATTGATAACAGCACTGATTGAATGTACGGTGAGACTTTTTACAGCCGCCACACGGTATTTTTCTGCTGCTTTGATATTGAAATAGATGAAAAGGGAACTTTGAAAGCCATCGATCACTACAAATTTGAAAATATTCAGGCTCGGTTTGATTGAGTCTGTTCATGGACAGTAATGGAAATGCATATTACTGCCCATGCCGCCTAGCCCCTGGTTGAGCGCAACTCAATATTTACACCAATAAACAGTATACTTTCGACCATCCCAAACGATGGTGTGCATATGGCGGTGAACATGGAACCTTCAATGTGGTAAATGTATTACTGACAACCGTAAAATCAATACAATTGTTATTTTTATTTTTTAATCGCTAAGTAACTAAACCAAACAGATTGGAAAGGTTCGTTACATTCGATTGCGAACCTTTAATTAACGTTATTAGGCTTGATGCACATCTTATATGTCGATCACATTCTAGTTTCATGAATGTACAACAAACACCAAACTATTACTTAGAAAACACAATATATATAAACAAAACCAAAACACATTTTTCAGAAAATGATTAGTAACGAAAATGCCCGCTCGTAACTTTCAAACTCCTCCTTATATACTGTCCTTAAAATGTCTTTCAGGCAGCTGTATGGTCCAAGAATGACAGTCTTTGTTGACAATCGTGACGTCAGCAGATAAAAATACATAAATAATTGTTTCTTAATGACTTTTTATTTAAGTTTTTAATTGTTAGCATGTGCTTAATTAGAAGACCTGATTATTGCATATAACGAACCTTTCATGGCGAACCTTTCTTTTTAAGGAATAAGGACCGTTTAAATGTACAAAATCTTATTTTATTAATTATTCCTGAGTTCAGAGTAAAGAATACTACAAGACTAAGTAATTTAATGCGATTATGTGTAGGAAAATCATTAAGATTCGCATTTATAACGGTAACAAACCTTTCATTCTTAACTTTTATCACAATTAACTGAACACTTATTCGCCATAAGACGAAATAAATACATACTGTGTTGCTGTTAGATATAAATCTCAATCTGATGTCTGATTTTGCATTATATTTAATAGATTTAAGGTGACGTCTTTCATCAAAAAATATTTTCCTTGTACTTTTGGATGGGTAACAAACCTTTCAATGAATTAAGCGACAAAATATTTTATGCTTTATTTTCAAAAGGGTCTGCAAATTAAGGTACTACAGTTATTATGAAATGCACGTCAGACGTATTGCTTCAGTTCTAGAAGTACTACATAACAGTATACCTTTCTTTCTTTTATGCAACCTCCTTGTAATTTTAAAAATAAAAAAGCGACAGTCACGAATCTTTCAAAATTAGGGTTTACGATAGCAACTTAGGCGGGTTAACTCGAGATAAAAGACATTTTGTGTGTGGTATGATGTCATGGGTATATCGTGTTTTAAAACACTTCTTCGTTATGCATAGTTTGTCGTCCGTTTTGCTGCAATCCTATGACGATCAGCCGGAAATAGTAAATGCACCATTTTATTGAGAAAGGCCGTTAGACGTTAAACCCGAATAGCGTATTGTAAGTAATAATTATAAATGAACGCATTACTGTAAACGTAACTAAAATATATAACAGTTATTTTTTTATCATGGATAACCACATTTAAAATAACATAGCCTTTCCATAAATCTCGCGA
The DNA here is from genome assembly GCA_038501625.1 of Corbicula japonica. Taxonomy (NCBI): domain Eukaryota; kingdom Metazoa; phylum Mollusca; class Bivalvia; order Venerida; family Cyrenidae; genus Corbicula; species Corbicula japonica. Next base: position 134,497 of record JAZAYU010000344.1, on the reverse strand, counting down.
AACATTTATTCTGGAAGTCCCCGTTGGGGACCTCGGAACTCTTATTTCTTGCCCTGATTCGGTACCTTCTATGCAGTATTGCGCGCGACTGCAATCCGGTTCTAGCTAGACTTTTCAAGCTACTTTCAACTATTTTCTTGGAATGAGGCGTGGTTTCATGTAAGTTAGCGAGCGGATAAAATTCAAAAACATCGTCGTGGATGAGAATGTAAACTAAAGATGGCTTCTCCGATGCCATATGTTTGAAACATACTGCAGAAGGTTATGTTTCATCCCAGTATGATGCCGTTATTGACCATATGAGCTACATGATAATTTAAGTGAAAATTCTTTATCGGAATAATTTTTATTGGATTCCTGATGTTCAAGGTAGGAAATTTTGTTGTAAACAGCATATTTCTTGAAATTGAATGTGACTAATTTTTATCGTAGAGTACATCGAATTTCCTTCATAGATTTATTTGAAAACACCTCCATTTTTTATTTCAAAATATTTATTGATCGAAACTACGCGGATTAATGACTGTGAGATATCCCCTCAGCTACTTACTTTTATTTCCTTGGTAATCCGCGTGACGTTTGCCGGGAAAACTCCGACAAAGAGAATTTTCGAATGGCAACCAAAATAAACAATGTAAATTTTCCATAGGGTGAAAACAAACACAAATATCTTCGTAACTGAACAAAATATCAAAAATCTAAGGAAAGACCACCCCCATGGATTTTTTTCTGCGTCGATTGGTGATATTCTTTTTTTCAAACGATGCATAATAAATTCAGAAAAAGTGTTTCACGGTTTAAGGGACAGACTTTTTAAACAGTAATAATGTAATGAACAGATATCAAGAGGTTGAATAATATACAAGTATATATGGTAGGTAATTTCGCATAAAAATACGCCAGACGTTCGTGTTTTGGTACAAAATTGGCTTTTGTTTTGATTATTAACAGCTCGTGTCTTACTTACCCTTATATTAACGCATACGAGTGTGCTATTTAGATTCTGTACTGAACAAAAATGCTTACTACTTCTACGGCAAACATTAACGGTAGTGGAACATAAAAAAAATGGCCATATAGTACCCATGTTAAGTTCAAAAGCCGTCGAGAAGAAATATATGTAAAAACTCGATAATAATTTAGCCAAAAAAAGGTCCAAGAACGGTATATTTGGACCAAAAACACAGTTTCAAGTCACGCAATATTCTATTTTCACTTTGTAAACAATCAATCTTTCAATTTATACATTCAATAACTTTTTTGTTAAGGCATCTAGACACATACTGTAGGTTAAAAACCGAGTGGAGCTTAAACGTCTGGCCACCGGGTAGGCGTATTTATATTACGATAACATGGATATAAACCTACTAACCAGGTCAAAATATCCCTGGAAATGCACAAAATAACGAAATATTCTGCCATTTTGTTCCGCACAGAACATGTCTCTCACTTTTCCGCAAAAACCAAATACGTTGGAACCGCTGTAATACTAAAATGTTTAAAGGCTGAGCATACGTTTAAATCAAATTTTGTTTTAAAACCAAAATATGTGTAAATAAGAAAATAACTTTTTTTTCAGTAAAATGAGGTTACTTTATGTCTACGCTTTACTCTAATTCTTCTACAACATTTCGATAATTCGAATAAGGACTATAGTTTGTCTGCGGTAATACGAACGTGAATTTGGTGTGTTCTCAGATATAATACTATAGACTTAATTTATCTTTTAGGATGAATGTAAAATTCAGATCCTACTCAGGCGGTTTTCAGAAGCTCATCAACCTAGACAACCAGGGCATGCCTTACGCAACTAAATACTATCAGGGTCTACTAGAAGTGAAGGAGGTAAATATTAGAAAGATATATATGTATTAGCTAAGTCAGATCATGATTTTATCGTCGCGAACCCAAAAACTCACATGTGTGACATCATTATATTGGAGCTTTAGTTATGCTTCACCAGATAAATTAAGAATAATCTTTGTTTTCAATTTTTCAAGTTCATGCAGTTGTCCTCTTAATAACTTAAATTAATCATTAAACTTACCGAGCACTAAGATCGTTTGAACGGAACAATTATGCAGGTACAAAATCATATAGAGTGGAGATGTGGGAGTGAAGCTTACAAGTGTTTACGACCGATTCTTAAACACTAGGACAAGTTTCAAAGGCCTTTAACATGTATCCAATCACATTAAGCGCATTTCATGATTGTAATTTTTGTGATTAGGTTAAAATTAATACTTTTTATCAATTCATAGTACTTGACTTTACTGTAAAATTATCGAGGTTTGCTTTGTTACATGTGACTGTTTCTTCTAGAAATGAAAATAAGTAAAAATTATTGCTCATTTTCTCGAACGGTGTAAAGCCATGGCGAGCTTTTTAAACATTCATATTGTTAATTACAGACTTTTCAAGACAAAATCAACTTTTGAATATTAGAATTAAATGAACATATTTTATATCTAAAAAGCACATTGTATGATATTTACTAATAAAATTATTCCTTAAATGTTTTGTTTTCTTTTAGGTCCAATTTAATTTTGACTTTATTGCACCCAAACACTGTTCAGAAGCCGGTTCATGGGGCTCATGTACCCCAGATGCAAAAATATTGTTTTTGAAAGAAGAATTTACAAAGGTAACGATGTGGTCTGTATGTTTATATACACAGATATATGTTTTGTGTTTTCCTGCTAGACATTTCTTTTGGTGGACGTTTCTTTTGGTGTGAGTCGAACTCAGTTTGATCAGATAGTGTCACAGTGGTAACATCTAAGTATCCTCACATTTTGGTGAGTTGTTGGTCTCTGTAACGCTTTGACGAGGACTAAGTTTATTTGATTCTTAGTAATTTTTATCGACATAATGTAAATTGTGAGAATTATCATTCATATGTTTGAGCATATCGCAAAGAAACAACTTGGAAACAGTATATATACGTGGCGGTTCGGGTTCGCTCTCGGGTAGAGGAAATAACATTTCCTTATATTTGTCAGAAAAGAAAAAAGGGACGATGCATTTTAAAAGTGTATTTTAACAAATCCTAGTGTAACTGTAATGCATATTATCTTATTGGCTATGCCGTCTAGCCCCGAGTTGAGCGCATTTTAACATCAACACAGATATATGTATCGAGCCTTCTAAGGGCGATCAAACGTTGTCAGTAAATATTTGATACGATCTTGTCCACGATTCTTTTCAGGACCCTATACAGATATTTTGGAAAGGATGGACAGATGATATGTCGGGAGTACACGAATACTACGTGGAAGTGTTTAAGCTGGAACCAGATCCGTACGGCAGACTTATAGAAAAGACTCCTCTGAATCCGGTTTTCTCAGCAACTCCTGGTCACTCACAGAATATTGTCTATCCAGAATACAGACCACATGTGCCGGGAATGTACAGGTGTGGTTATATAGAAATACATTCTTACAAGATATACTTATTTCATTAAACTGTGTAAAAAAATTAATAAGTGGTCTCAACAAAAATAGATTTTTGACTGCTCGGAGTTTAAATATCTGTGAGAGAACAACTGTATCTACTGTTCAAATCCCATTTTACAATTTGGCACACAAACACATTTTGGATAAATTTATCAAAGCTGAATGGAAAAAACCTGTTTCACAATACCATAGTGGTCCGAGTTTATAGTATATACATTCAGAACGAGGCTACTAATGTTTAAACGCGTGATTTAATAATGTACCTTGGACGCGTCGAAGATAACTTCAGTTTTTCTGCATATCTACAGCTGTTAACCAGAATTCAGAAAGACGGATATAAACGACAAAAATGTAAGATCGCGCTCGCAGAATGCAATTCAATTTGCCAAATGCATAATTATTTGATCGACATTGCTGTGAGTTTATGCGAAAATTAAATATTTCTTGTCTTGTTGTCAGTGTCCTGATGGAAACGAGGGATGTAGCAAACAACACAAGGATAGCACGACGTTTTGCTCTGTATGATGACCAGTCGCAAATAACTTTGAATGAAGGGGCTGATTGCGAGCTATACATCAGTTCTGCTGTGCAGGAGACCGGCTATAAATGGCAGATCACTACGGGTAGGTATCATAATGTCTGCCTTATGATATAAAATGACATTTTGTGGATATTGATATATATAATATATGAATATTCTTACTTTCTGTTCATGGAAGGATAAAATGAAAAAATGTTGTGTTTTTTTCACCAAAGTCACGAATGTTAATTACATTGTAGTGTTTCTGGAATAGATGGGTTGATAATGTTATAAATTAAAAAAAATCATTGTTTAAATACTAAAAATAAAAAAAATCTTAAGGATACTATTAACTTTAAATAACGGTAATTTACAGTCCTATCTCTGATCTTCTGATCTATAACAATGACAAAAACACATTCAATTACCAGGCGTAGCACATTTCGTGGATAAATTTGCATGGAATGTGTGTTCTATCTTGTTTCAGCTGAAAACGTAACAATACATGTAACATGGCGGAATCATTTTGCAAACAAACTACACGAAGACAACAAGCTACTAAATGCCATAGAACAATATCCCATTCAGTTCAAGGATATTCAGGACGATGGAGTTCAATATAGTCAGAAGTAAGCATTAAACAGGATTCAAACATAAACGCAATGCCATTTAATTTTGCAAAGGACAAACCAGTACTTATATCTTAAGAATTTGATGTTGTTTGTAGATACTGTTAGGCATGCTAGAAAGCGCTAACATGCAAAACTGTCATTTTATTAAAATAAAACACTACATTTAATAATGTTTTAGATTTTAATAAAGCTTTGCAAGATAAGTAATCAACGTATATGCAAATGAAATTAGGGCTACTGCCCGAAATGGAAACTTACATAATATGAAAATCTCATTTTATATTGCATATTTTACAATAGCTCAGCAGCTTACACACGAAGCCTATGAATACATTCTTTCACAAAATATGAACGAGTCCGTTTATGAAATGAAAGTTCATAAAAATGAGTTTAAGCTAATTTTTCATATGTCGAAAATATATAGATGCTATATATTAAACTATATGCTCAGGGCCGGTAATCAAACTGCACCTTACCATGCATTTTGTAAACAAAAGTCCGCCATCTTGGATGAAAATTGGTATTACTAAGTTTTTTACTTTTACTCATTTAATAAATAACTCGTAAAATTGAGATATAACCTGCTACACATTTTTCCGAATCTTTTGGTACCTAGATGGAATATAAACTCCAAGTGGAACACAAGTTACCTCGGTCATGGAAACTGAATCGGCGAGAAATGAGCAAGAAATTTTAGGGTAAAGTGCAGGGAAATTTGTCATTTTGTATGTTTTTCGCCAAGAAAGGTAGTTTTGTCTGTAATCACACGAAAAATTGAATTTCATTTTAAATTTCATGTCCCAAGACATTTTTTTGTCAAAGAAAACACTATTTCGCAGCAAAACTAGCAAATATCCCTTATGGTAAAGTGCAGTTCTGTAAAAAAATGATAAAGTGCAGTTGACTTTTTCCTAAACTAAACATAAAACATCGCCGTCGTATTTCCCTGACTAATATGACCATATAAACACATGTCCGACACGTAATCAATTAAAAAAATAAAATGTAATATTTGGTGGACTCCTCAATATCAAATTCCGGCTTAAAACATGTATTGTTTTGATCCGCTCCTCTGAACTTGTTTAGTTGTCACCGGCCAACGAAAACTCCCGGCTTGCGTATTTTTTATTTGATTCTTTTAGCTGGTATAAAAAAGTGTTTGTGCCAAAAAAAAAAGGTAATGTTGGCAGTGAAACAGCTGTTTTACGGCCGTTGCCTGATTGTAAAAATATTCTTAATTAAACTTAACCATTAGATATTAAGGAGACCAACACAGATAGTTTCGTATGTTGAAATTACTTGGAAATCGCTCTTTCATCTAGTTGAAAACACATAATTGACAGTATTTAGGTTCCATGTGTTTCAGATCATGAACAACATATGTGAGCATTGTGGAGCGTCGTTCAATACAAGTGCCGTAATGCGTGTTCATAGCAAGGCTATTTACCAGAAGGCTTATTCATACAAGTGCTGCGGTAAAGGTTTTAGGGATAAAACCGAACTGAGAAGACATAGGTAAATAATGCCCATTTTAATGTATTTAACAAACAAAAGTGAAACGCGTTATGCAAAATCAAACATAGTGACAATGGGTTGTTGGATTCTTAATTAGATATCAATGGGATCGAGTCCTGTAAGAAGCTTCGCTGAAGTTGATAATTTGTCGTTGGCGCAAATCCGTATTAACTGATCGGCAGTAAATACGAAATGCACGTGCATTATTATCCCCTTCTGGCCTCTCATATTTTATTGTTTTCCGCCATATTGTTTTGAATTGCAAGAAATGCATAAAGTCAATCTCCTAATTTGCTCAGTGGTATTTTCAGGGTGTACTTATATTTTTTTAAAGAGAATGATTGTGTGAACGTTTTATGTGCAAAATGATTAAATTATTCTTAATTGTTAAAAAATATCGAATCGGCAGTCCATCTAAGCTATTTAGAAGAGACGTCACGTAGATGAAAACATGACGTCATACGTGTACTTTTGAGGCTCAGTGGAAAGAGAGCCGTTTAAAAATAATTTGAGCCCCATTTATTAAATACCAATGTTTTCTAAATATCTATTTTTCGAAAGTTTTGCAGTATAATCAAACAATTATTAGGTTTCCTGAATGGATATACATGTGAGGATACATTGACGGTCTGAGTGTCATGTTATCCCACTTCTGCGGTTCAAGTAAAATGACACTTAGATCGGCAATATAACCTCACCTCTTTCAAAAACCAAATAACTTAACAATATTAACTATAAAAGACAATTTTTTTCTTTGCTCAATGTTTTGAATGATGTAATTGTTGCCCACCTGATCTAATACAATGTATACGGTTTTAACAAATCAATCGAGTATTATGTAAAGGCCTATATATTTTGTTATAATACTTAATATTTGTGTATGCGTACTAGAAGAAGTAAAATGTACACAAGCAATTGTGGTACAATTCCGACATCTTTTTATGTTTTTATGCTTACAGCATACTATTATATATAAAGGTTTATAAATAAGCGAACTATGCGATTTGAGGACGTGAACAAAGCAAGGTCTGTTTTATGTTGCAATGGTCACAAACTCTTTAGAACTTTGTAGCGAGGAACGAATATACAATTTTAAAAATAAACATTCATGTATATGCTTTTTTACTTTTAATCAGGAAGAACTAACCATTCCTAGGTGAATACAGTATGATAGTCAGCGAAGCTTCTTACAGGACTCGATCCCATTGATATCTAATTAAGAATCCGATAACCCATTGTCACTATGTTTGATTTTGCATTACGCGTTTCACTTATGTGTGTTTAATACTTTAAAATGGACATTATTTACCTAGGTTTTCTCAGTTCGGTTTTATCCCTAAAACCTTGACCGCAGCACCTGTATGAATAAGCCTTCTGGTGAATAGCCTTGCTTTGAACACGCATTGCGGCACGTGTATTGAACGACGCTCCACAATGTTCACATAAGTTGTTCATGATCTGAAACACATGGAACCTAAATACTGTCAATTATGTGGTTTCAACTAGATGAAAGAGCGATTTCCAGGTAATTTCAACATATGAAACTATCTCTGTTGGATTCCATAATATCTAATAGTTAAGTTTAATTAAGAATAATTTTACAATCAGGCATCGGCCGTAAAAGCAATAGCTGTTTTACTGCCAATATTACTTTTTTATTTTGACACGAACGATTTTTTTGCACCAGCTAAAAGAATTAAATAAAAAAAATACGCAAGACGGGTTTTTTTTTTCGTTTGCCGGTGACAATTGAACAAGCCAAAGTTCAGAGGAGCGGATCAAAACAATACATGTTTTAAGCCGGAATTTGAATTTGAGGAGTATCCCAAATGTTACATTTTATTTCTTTAATTGATTACGTGTCGGACATGTGTTTATATGGTCATATTAGTCAGAGAAATACTACAGCGATATTTATGTTTAGTTTAGGAAAAAAGTCAACTGCACTTTATCATTTATTTTTCAGAACTGCACTTTACCATAAGGAATATTTGCTAATTTTGCTGCGAAATAGTGTTTTCTTTGACAAAAAAAATTGTCTTGGGACATGAAATTTAAAATGGAATTCAATTTTCGTGTGATTACAGACAAAACTACCTTTTCTTGGCGAAAAACATACAAAATGTTAAATTTCCATGCACTTTACCCTAAAAACTCTTGCTCATTTCTCGCCGATTCAGTTTCCATGACCGAGGTAACTTGTGTTCCACTTGGAGTTTATATTCCATCTAGGTACCAAAAGATTCGGAAAAATGTGTAGCAGGTTCTTAGGTATATCTCAATTTTACGAGTTATTTATTAAATGAGTAAAAGTAAAAAACTTACCAATTTTCATCCAAGATGGCGGACTTTTGTTTACAAAATGCATGGTAAGGTGCAGTTTGATTACCCGCCCTGATGCTAAAAACAAACTCGTAAACCATGTAGTTATATATCAATGTTTTAAGGTCTTTCTTTTCGTACACTTTGTAAAACATTCCCAAGTCCTTTATACTGTAAGTGTGCGCGTCAGCCCCAAACACTTTATTAAAAACTGTGTTTAAAATGCAAATTTGTAGGTACGTAGCAGATGATCTTGATGATCACGAAGGAAAGAGAACGCGACATGCTATTGAAAATTACCATGGCATAGTGAAGTTCGAAATAGCCAAAGATTACACGTTATGTCTTGAGGAGCCGACTCACTGGGACCCTGTCGAACCTCTTATGGAAAAAACATCCTTCCAGACGAAGTTAGGAATTGGTATTGATTGATGATTCTCGCGCTATTAAACCTATGTCGGTACATTATCTATAAACTGACTTTCTACAAACGCCACCTATTTTCAGTCTTTCGGTAGCCATCACTTTTGGTTTTGTTGTTGGTAACTTTTTTCTTTGTTAACAAATAATTTTAATAAAGCATATAAAAAGTGTTCTGTCAGCACGCTATTATCTGTTCATAGAATTTGTATTAATAAACAACGTTCTGTTTGACATCAGCTTGACCATAATATACATTTGGCACTTTGCATATCATCTCATAAACGGCGTATGTAGTATTGTCAATTATCTGCCCTTCTTATCAGCCGTCAGATTATAGGAAATTAACGAAGTCTATGGTCATTTGCGCCGAGGGGAAAACCAATAAAATAGCACAAAATTGTTTCATCATTAAGCATTCAGTTCTTTTCATAATAGTTGTATCTTAAATATTGAAACTGGAAGATGCACGGGTGTTACAAGGGAAAACAGAATCTGTAAATGCTGTAATTATAAGATGATAGAAAACGAATACCACTTTTTTTAATATTGAATTTCCCCTATTACACGAATATTAGAAACGAATATATAGGGAGAAATTTTTGGCCAAAAATTGATAAATTTAATAGATTAATGAATCAGAAAGTAAAAGCAATAGTTTCAAAATTACAAAATGTATCAAAAATTTTAAAGCTTAAGATTTGAGAAAAAATTAACACGCAGGTAACACGAAGAAATAAATAAGCAATACATAATCTTGATAATGAGAAAATATCAGAGAGTTTTATACATAACAAAACTAGTATTCAATAATTTATATTTAAGAAAACTTTGTGTTTAAGGAAATTTCGAGTATTTAATGCTAATATCAGTTTTTCCTATATTGCAAAAGTTACACAAAGGCTTGAGTCGACCGAATTTATATACGTTCTACAATGTCTTCGTTTTAATCAGTTCTGTGTAACTTAGTGCCGAGTTTTTTAATTTGGATTTGAGCACATAGACGTATGATTATTTTATTAATTTTACAATCCTAAGCCCCGCGATATTTAACTTCTGCCTGTTCCATTTCATCATTATTATTTCACTAGTGAAGGAATTTATTTTGTAGGAAAGCAATTTTTATATTGTAAAATTAGTGAAACGGTGTGTAAACTTAATACATTAAAGTATTTACAAATTCAGTCATAATAGAAAAAGCGGCAGAATTGTGTAGCCTTTTCTCGATTTCTATATACACCGAAAAAACAATCGGTACACCTTTAAATTCAATGAATCGATGCATTTGCTAGGTTCATTGTTTTATAGGAACCATTTACCTTGTTATACACGGTACAGGAAATAAGCAATAAAACATATTTATTATTGATCTTTACAACGCGTCATTTATTGGGAGGGGTACACTTAAACAAATGATCAATTTTTTCGATCAGTTTATAAAATCTCGAATTCGTTCTAACTGTTGCGCTCTTGTTTGCCAAAATACTTAAAGAATAACAGTATATTGAATTATTATATTTTACTGAAAAAAAAATCTTACAATGTAATCTTAATACATGTTGAAGAGATTACGATAGTTTTTTGTTCTAACTTTAATTTCAATTGGGTACATCATTACGTGCTTATGTTTCAAATGTGTTTAGAAATATGCCATAAACTTAACAATTTCAATTTTCCAATTGCATTTTACGATATAATTTTTTGGATAAAATTTACATTTTAACTTCTGAATTGTAAATAGAAAGCATTTAACTTTGACAAATAATTAAGTAACATTTATTGAAGTCATCTTAATATATATGTTGTTTTTGTTTTAGGTAGGCTTGTATATAGATGAGAATGTATAATGACGATATTAATTTCTTTATGCATTTTCTTATGATTGACAATCTTTTGCGATTAAATGTGACATATTGTTAATACACAAAATTCGACAACATTTAGTGTTTCTACTTAATTCAAAGTAAAATCACAAAATTTCAAAACTGTTACAATACTCCCATTTCTACAAATCAAACAGTAAAGGCTCTATATTGTTTTCTGCACTTGACTGCCTCCGTCAATGATCGTAAAATATCGGGAATGTTCGCAAATCTACGGAGACTTAAATTTTCACTTAAACTTCTCGATAGGCGTGTTAGAAAATGCTAAAAAGGACCAAAATAATATAAATTGATTTAAATAAAAATTAGTTTAAACAATAGCTAAATAAGTTTTTGCAAAATATGCAACCTTGGCTTATTAAAACTTAAAATTGGATAAAAGATATAAAAGGCCCAATAAACTTGTCAAACAGCATATTTTTTATTAACCTAAACATTTTAGATCTCACCTGTATGAATAATAACACAAAAATTAAACCTTACAATAAGAAAAGGGTATTATCTTATTGATATGCAGCATGTTTTGCGGATCGTTTATCTTGTTTACAAAACAAACAGCGAATCTTTCCGATCTGATTTTCGGCAACTCTCGTCGCTAATTATGCAGAAGTGCATAAATTGATGACGTATACCACACTAAAAGCCGTTACCGGGATGGGTCATATAACATTTACATCTTTCTTTGTTTACCTTGTAATGAAGTTAAAACTAAAAGAATCTCTATATTTCCTCGTCTTTTTCTTTCCATGTTTGCATGATTTTGTGTTTACAACTTTTATGTGAATGACGTCACCGCGTTCTGCGTTCTTACGACCCACGTACGGAAAAAAAAAACGATAACTTTTCGCCGAGTGATTGTAAACATTGGTTCGTAATTTTGTGGGCTACAAAAATACTGTGACGTTTTAATTTGGACCGGGTCTCAATGACTGGGGATTGTTTGAGAACATAAATATTTGGTCATTTATACTTTCTTTTGAAAAGGGTCAACGTGGTTAAATAATTTTCACAATGAAAAAAAAAACGTTTTGGGAAGTTTATTGCGCCTTTAACAATAGAATATGTAAGAATAAGCGAAACAATTCCACTTTCTCAACAGTTTCTATGTAAATAATAAGGAATATAGGGTGGCTTTATTTAAAGTAAAAAACGACCAAAATATCGTTGAGATAAATTAAAATAATAATAACAATCTGAATCGGCAGAAATTTACCTTAAATTTGTACTATGTTTTTTTCGACTGTTTCAGAAATTAAACTGTAGTAAAGAAAAAACTGAAATGTTCCTTCATAATTTATTGAGAAATTCGTTATTGATTTTTGCTTACTGATTGATTCTCAAAGTTGGATATGAACTTCGAGAGTCGCATGATTGTCGCAGCGAAATTGATTCAATGGTCCCCGTATGAAAAAATTAGAACATGATTTTCGAGAAACACATATTTAAGTATTTCTTTTGTGTATAATTATACCAGTGGAAATAAATCTGTACCGTACAAATCGCTTACCGTTATCATTAAAAAGATTGTCACGTTAACCAGCGTTAGTTTAAGCCGTAAAACTGTTGTCGAACTCTCTTATGTAGGGTTAATTAAAAAAATGTTGATAAAACATGTTCTCGCGGATCACTTTTTATTTACATGTATGTGACTTGTCCTCTATTAACAAACTGTAATACTGTAATAAAAAAAGCAATGTTAAGCAAGACCGAATTTTAAAAATATCGCTTATAACTGATTCCTGTTTTAGGTGGCAGAGTTCGAGTGTGGATCCGAGCTACAGACATACTTGGTAACACTAAAACAGATAACACTGTAGTTCGCGTTGATTCGACACCTCCGACCATTACTAAACCAGGCTCTGTTGGACACATGTTTCAACCTAATGCTGACAATGGAACGTTTAATTTTACATCAAAGTAAATATCTACGATTACGAACATCTATTCAATTAGAAATTTAAATCATTAAAATTATTTGAATTTAATAAACAGACTTAATGTTAAGAGTGACTGGTGAATTATATTTATTATAATATGTAAAATTGTAATCGGTGTTAACCCTTTTTCAAATAATAACTAAAGTAAACCTTATCTTGTAAATAATGTTGTAATTGTTGTAACACGTTAATTGACAATGAGTCACCAAATTCCTTTCTGAATATTAAACAACTACACCTGCGTTCAAATTGTAACAAAATATATTATTATTTCGTTGTGATAGTTCAATGGCCTATAAAGCTATAGCTCATTTTATTTAGCGTGTGTTAAATGTTTGCTTTTATTTCGAGCGCGAATTTCAAACCCAACGATTTTTTAACATTATCAATGTAGGAACAACACAAATGTAAAGATATACCCGCGCAAATATGTATTTTATGACTTTGGGGAAAACAATTCTTACCAGCTTAGCAAAATGATACAGTATTGAAATGTAGAAACATGGTTAAGAAAATAGCATTCTGCACAAGTAAGAAAAATATACACGCTTCTCTTTTACAGGTTGTTTTTTACAACCTCTGATCGGCAGAGTGGTGTTTATAAACTGCAATACAGGATAACGATAAAAACGCCTGGAAAACCCGACAGAGATGTGTATACGGGATCCGCACCTGCTTTGACCAACGTATGTGCTCCTTTAATAATGCTTGTATCAATTGTTTGATTCGGTGTGAATTGAATACAGGACATGTTTTGCCTTTATAATAAACGAAATGTAACAAACAAGCAAGAAAACGTGACGAAAATGAAAATGATGATTTATCGGCAAATGTAGAAACTGCATACTGCTGTAAGCTCCTGACTAAGCACATTATGTTGACGTTCTATTTGTAAAAACTTTTCTATAGCATCCGTGATAGGATTTTTATTACGAATTTTCATTTTAAGGTCGTTGAGCATGATACTTATGTACATGTAATATGCTAATGGATCTTCTACAAATCCCTGCCAATATGGACCTGTTTAAGCACCCTAAGAATATACTTCGTGTTTGTTTTCTTTGGCGTTGTCCTTATATTTTCAGACTGGCAAATGAAATCGATTTCATATTTATTTGACATGACGATTGTTGGTTGATAGCAAACTTTATATTCTAAACATAAACCGACATATAATTAAAATTAATTAACCTGTTTGTTATACATGTATTCATAACATTGTAATGAAGACTGTTGCTTTGATTAAAAATTACCAGGCGCATGGCTTAAACACTTGAATTAAAAGAGAATACTATAATTGAGAATATTATGTGTTTTATTAAATTGAACACACAAACGAAATGAAGTCTCATCCTGGCGGGTTGAGATGTGTTAGCGTTGTTAGACTTTCATATCAAAATTAGTATTTTAATTGTTTAGTCTGCTTAATCTTCAGAAATCAACAAGTTGAAATGGGTTAGGTATTATGCATATTTTTAAGAACTGTGTGTTTCAATATGATCCGACACGATATTTTTTTCATATTAAATAGAACGACACAGATGATCCTCGGTGTCTGATAGTGGATAAAACATGTTTTATACCGAGCCAGGAGATAGATTTGGACAACTGTTGGTTTATGACAATGAAGAATGATCTCAATATCAGCACTGCAGTGGTCACAGTAACTGCATACAATCAAGCTTTGTTAAGCTCTGAGACGACTTTCGAGGTAAAACATCAAACTATAGGAACTAAAATTTTAACATAATTTACGACAATCAACATATATGTATTTCTATTTTTTTGGAAGGTATAGGTAAACTGGCAATATTACAGTAGCAAGGGAGAGAATCGCAAACACAGTAAATAATTAGGCGATAAACGTCTTGAAACCGTCACTCGGTTAAGAATGTGAATGAATAGCTCTGTTTCAAGTTTTCCCAACGGGCTTCAATAAACTGGCCAATTTTTGTTAGCCTAAAGAAGTATCTTACTGTCACAAGATCGGTTGGTATTTCTGTTTTGTTTTTGTGTTGTTCTTTTTTCGACTGTGTGTCTTACTGTGTGTATTTTTCTGTGTGCCGACAATATGTTTTTAATAAACATTATGGTAGAAAAAAAACAAACAAATGGATTTCCTCAGCTTTGTTAAACGAAATACCACACAAACTTTCATAAACTCGCGACACCTTCGTGAAATCGAAGATATAAGCAATGTGAACATGCAAAGCGCTGTAGTATATAGATTGATAGCCTTTTTTGCGTTTATGAGTGTTTTTTACTGGTAGTTTCTTCGATGTTCTTAAAAAGTAAATGTTAATAACTATTTAATATTGTGGTATTTTTCTTATATGCATACGTGTTATTTTCAAACAGGTTGGACTGATCAATAAGCTGAGAGGCCTTGAAAAGTGTAAGTAACTTTTAAGATGGTTGTATAGGTCATAAATTCAAACTTGGTTTATATAATCAATGAAATGCTCAGACAAATAATAAAACTAGAAATTACATGTCAACCCGCTAATATTCTTCTAATTTGAGAAACTGTTTCATTGGTGCCAAATGCTCATACTAGCTCTATTGTTACAATTCGTTACTAACTGCCGAGACAACGACTTATTGTGTAACAAATATGTGTATATCAAGCCTAATTTTAAATAACATTTACACTAGTGACAAACTGATGAAACAATGATAAGTATTTATTAAAAGATGAGGTGATTTTTAGACGATGGCCCCCAAATAAGAATCGAGTCACCGAGTCCGACTGGATTTAGGATTGCTTGGGATATTCCCGAAACGACTTCGTGCTTCGAAAGAGCTGAAATAGTGCTTGTTCTACTACGAAAGGTAACACCAACCCATTGCCCATTTTGTAGTATCATCATCATCGTTATAATAATAATAATAATAATAATAATAATAATAATAATAATAATAATAATAATGAAAACTGAAAAATATTAATAGAAATTAATAAATTACTTAAAGCACGTTACTATTGAAGGCGGTTTAAAACGTTTTCTGAACTAAGATAACTAATCCAATTTCTGTGTTGGAAAAGTTAATACAAATCATGATATGCCACTTGGAAAAATATTGTTTGAATAAACATCTGTAGCAAGAACTTTCAGAATGGTCAGTGGAAAAAATGAATTGTCAAATGATATTCAATTAGACTTTAAGAAGTACAAACATTGTACTAAACTTATCCCTCAAGATTTGTTCTTCAACCATCACGTAAATGTTGTTTGGGTGAAATAATTCTTATCCACTTACATAACTGATGTTGTTACATGCAATCGGATGCAAACAAATGAAAGAAGCCAGAAGCAATGAGGACGGCGACATGTATCAAAAATAAAAAAAATCTAGATTTCACCGATTGATTGTGATAACTTTTAAACTTTAATTTAAGCTCCGTGTAATTAAACAATATTTACTATGATACCGTGGTAGTCAACATTTACCTAAAACTCATAGATAACAAGAAAAGTATAACACACACGTGTTATATGTGGACGACATTTCTGCTAATGATGTAATGTCTCTGAGCCAAGTTGTGGTTGGATCCATTTGATTGTAGATATGAAGTGAATAGTTGTTTGACCTATGATCAAGCCACCACACACCATCAGTCTACCAGTCCACATGTCCAATAATGATTCCTAAATCTGCCACACCTCCACAAACTGGGTAATCTTGGCTATTCCAAACCACACCTACAAAAAAGTAACAGCTATTTTTCATTACATATACACATGATGTTATGCTCATCTGCTTGTCAATAGGTTTGGGATCAGCCATGCAACACTTATGTAATTGGTCAAAAACATAAACACCAGAAGCACACAAGAAAAAATAAAGAAATACATGAAAATCAACCAAGAGCTTAATAATTGCCAGGGAATGGCTTAGAGGGAGACTTGGCAGAAATAGTCTCCCAAATTGTCTAAACTTCTCCCTCTACTGAGCAAACGTAGAAGTTATTCCTATATGTCCTGGGCTGTCACTAGACCAGCTTGATCAAAATATCACTACAGCGTGTGTATTACATGTATTATGAGTATGTGTATTCTGATTAAAATACAGGTATCTAGAACTACATTCCTGATAAAAAGTAACATTGTTGGGTACGTAAGCTGCATCACGCTTGACCCAACTGACGAGGTATATGTTAGCACGTGACCGCTATTTATAGAATGCTCTCGTCCTTTGAGATAAAATATTTTGACCTAGTTATGTACTGAATATCGATATAAAACAATAAATAAATATCTCTGGCACTTACCTCATACAACCCACTATGCATTCACAGTAAAAATAACGAATTTATTTCTAAAGCATTCACATGTCGCACGCCATCTTGAAAATCCAGAGGTGTCAGCTCAAAGATATCACGCACAATGACGTATTACGCCGAATCCTCACGAGATATACATTCGCACATCCGAAGAAAATTTTCCCGTAAATAAAAATAAAGTTTGATCAAAGAACAGCTAAAACATATTAAACAATAATCAATATCAAACAAAAATAAAAAAAAATCCACACAATTTACCAAATGCAAACAAATTACTTTGAAATTTTCCCTTATCAAACATAACTTCCGTTATTGAAAGGGATGTTCAAAAAGTTCTTCTACCCCGTCAAAATCACTCAACAACTTCACTTCAAAAACTAAGGTTTCTACCCATAAAAACGTTCATAACATACATTTTATTTCTAAAACAATAATTTTGAATGCATAGGTAACAAAAATCACGTAGTTACCGTCAAACTAGATGGACGTATTAAACATCATCTATTAATAGTTAAATAATAAATACAATACATGACCCATAATTCGCCCAGAAAACAGACAGTGTCTCGATAAACGTGTTAGATCTCGTCCGTTTAATATTATTTATTATTTGTTTGTATCAAACAACTCAAAACTTGAGCCGTGTTTTTTTGGCGTTGTCATGTTTGCCACAATCCCTTTGTTTCGATGCAGTGTCTTGATTCCATTCCTATGCCAATTGTCCATTTTCTGAGGAATATCAAATTTCTTGAATCTGTAACAATAATTAAAGTGTTTTAAATTTAAATAACGAAAGCCTATAGATTCAACTGTTCTATATTTAACACAACTTGTTTAGGTTGTAAAAACATATGTGCGAATCATTTAGACTTAAAATATAACAAGACGCCATGGGAGCATTGTTACACAGTTATTTAAAAATAAACTACTTAAAAGCAGATTTCTGTTAACCGTATGCATAATAGAAGTTTTATACATCGAACATGACTAAGACAGTACGTAAAAATAGAAGTACATCTGACTTATGTTGTGTTTTGTACTGTTTTTAGAGCGCAAGTAGTAAAATAGAACTACAAACCTATAATACTCCTGGGACGAGTAAATTCTTCGATATCCTAGGCCTTACACCTGAAACTGAGTACGAGATCAACTTTGGAATGAAAACATCGAATCATTCTGTTACACAGACGGAGACATCATTGGCTGTAAAAACACGTACGTCTGTTGGGTGCCTAATACATTGTACAAAAGATGCAATTTTTCAGTAACTATTTTTGTCTTAAACCATGTTGCACAAATTTCTCGTAATATAATCGAGAAAATTAAAATAGATGAAAAGAGAACTGTGAAAGCCATCGAATTCGACAAAAATGAAAATATTGCAATCTCGGTTTGATTGAGCCTGTTCATAGACAGTAATGGAAATGCATATTACTGCCCACGCCGCTTAGCCCCGGGTTGAACGCAACTCAATATTTACACCAATAAACAGTACAATTTTGACCGTCCCAAACGATGATGTGCAAATGGCGGTGAACATGGAACCATCAATGCGGTATTTTCAGATAAATACCATTCCATGTTCAGCGACGTATGGTCCCCAGATAAAAGAATGGGTTTGCCCCAAACGAGAAAACACTTGACGGAACAAAATAGAATAGAATTTTCACAGGGGGATCTGAGAATATAAATCCTGCTTATATCATACAACGTCAAAGGAAAAATTTAAAAATCAGGAAGTAAATCCTTGTGGTGATTGAACAATATCTGAATCAATATTGGCTGGGAAATTGAAACCACTCATCTCAAACTGGACGAAATATTAAAACAAAGTAACTTTTAGAAGTACTATTAACAAAGTACATAAATGTCGTGCTCAACGACCTTAGGTGTTATTCATCTTAAGAAAAACCGGTAACAATTTCAAAGACAAAAATTATTTTGTTACACGTTTAAACATATTTAACTGTTAAAGGCACATACTAACGCGTACGCGATAAAAATTCTTTACGATGAAGATTTTTAACACAATAATGATACTTAAAGATTTTTTCTTATTACCTATCACATGGTTTGTTTTTGGTTTTCTATTATTTTATTTATATAATTGAATTTGATCAAGATGAATACCACCTTTTGCATTTAATTTCTACAAGAAATGGTATCGTTGCTCTGTAATAATGGTTAGGCACAGTGACTGCTGAATATATTGATAATTAAGCAGATATTTGTCAATATGCTGCCAAAATAATTTTATTACACGTGTATAATTGGTCTCAAACTAAATATTTTATATTTCCGTTTTCACTTGCAGAGATGATTGACAATAGGCGTTTGCCTCTTTTAAATATTTTTATATTAAAGCTATTTAAGTATATAATCTACAAATGTTCAACTGTCTGTTTTCTCTGGTTTTTTTTAGTTTAAGTTCAAAGTCGGTGGCAGGGGTTTAAGAGTTTATTGAAGGTTAAAAGGGATTTTGTTTTAAAGAACCTAGAAGCTCGATTTGTTTCTTTTGTCCCTTTCGTCGTGTTCTTGCTGATTTGACTCCAGGTGATCTGGTCTCGGTAAGGTCATTGAGTACCCTTTGGCTTTTCAATGATATTAGCTTCTTTTGTTTTTTATGTTTTGTGTGCTTTTGCATGCAACATTGTTAAGCTGATGGGTGGGTATGAATTATTTCACTAAGACAAATTGTGCTTGTTTTTGTGATATGAGAACCTGTTGGGGCAAGTGTGAGGTTCGTGCACCCTAGAACCTGGTTTAAATCCCCAGTGGCAATTGATTTGCCAATGACCGTTCCAAGGCGGTATCCCCAAAGGCTCTCTTTTTCGTTAATTGTTTGTCGCGTCCTTTTTGAATCGACATACTTATAAAAAACATGATCTCTCTCTCTTCGTCTCTTCTTTTTCGCTGCGTGGAGAGGTTGTGTTTTGTGGTTGTCGCAATTCCTGATATGCATATTTCTTTTTTTTCAAAATTCAGCAGTAAAGTGCATTGTTTCTTAAGAAAACAATCGACCAAAACAAACAATGAACGTCAGTCTTAACTGGTTTAGTGAGTAAGATTAATTGAAAATCTAACTACGGTGTTCGTTTATAATAATTTACATATTATAATAGTTAAATACTAGGGAAAACACGCACGGGATATTCATTTTGTTGTACTTAATTTGCAGAACAAACAGAACAAGCAAGTGGCACAAACACAGGAGATATTGCTGGGGTCGCCGTAGGTAAGCCACATTTAAAGCGAGAAATATACTGTAAAATTGCACTCTGCTTGTGGCATTTTGTTTGATTTAATTTCAAACCGAGTGCGATGAACATGCACTCTCAAAATTGTTAAAGCATTCCTTTTTATAGCAAAAAAGGTTAATGTGATTTTTTGTATAATATACTAATATATTTAACTAGCTTTTAGCAGAACATTTTTAAATCCAATTCATATTTTGAACTGAACTATTAACATTTTTTGTGCAAAGTTTTGTCAAAATTACTTCCAGTAAAAACACTAATAAATGCATTTTCATATAGCACAAATAAATCTAAATAAGATAAATGAAAATGATAATCAGTATGAAATTAATGATGATCCATTTTATTAGAAGTACGTATGTCCAAAAAACTAAGTTTTAATTTCAACGATAAAAAGTCAATAATTAAGTTGTTTTTTCTTAAATTTTCAGAAGTGATCGCTATCGTCATTCTCGTCGCGGTGGCACTAATAGTCTTAATTCGGCGTGGGGTCATTCGGCCTCCCGAACGGGCTCAGCAGATATCGAGGGCTGTCAGTCATGGAGTGAGACGAACAGTGTATGGCGAGGCTTATGTTGGACAAAAACTGAAGACAAGGAGACCACTAACAAAGAATTCGACATACCTGGTTTAATAAAGCTTATATTTTATAGTTTAAGATTAGTGCAAGAATGTAACAGATTGGCAAGAACTAAGCTTCATAGCTCAATTGTTAATATTTTGAGGTCAAAACTATTGGTCTAAAACTAATTTAGAGAATAATTTCTGTCTGCTCTTGTAGTCGTGAACTGACGGTGTGCAATCGCGTTTCTCTTTTCCATTATCACCGAGTAACTGATCGCGATGCTAGAAAGTGCCGTTTATTAGACTTGTGTTGTTATATGTGCTTGCGTCATCATTGATAAAGCTTAATGTTCTGAGTTACTCAACTATCTTAATTTATTATATGTCTATTTAGTTTTATCCGCCTACCGGTCATAAAGAATGAGAGCAGGTATTAAGTCATTTAAGTCAATTACATCACATCTTTACCGTTTATTCTTCAGACTGAAGACTTGTTTATCTATGGGGAAATGGAACTGGGAAGTTCCAAAGTTTGGCATTTGAATAGAAGCGATGTAACATTGGAAACCCTTTTAAAGAGCGGCCATTTTTCAAACATCTACAAAGCGAAAGTAAGGGGGCGCAAAAATGGTGAAGTAGTTGTGGCTAAAACTCTGAAAGGTATCTAAAAATCGAGTCATTTAGTACGACCAATAAACTTATGTATGCTCGGTGTTATTTTAACAGCCTATGGAATGCAAACTAACTACACGTTGAGCACAATTTTAGCAAATGAAACCAATAAACATTATATACCCTGAATACGATCTGGCCGTCAAAATGACTAAACATGAATTATTGATATCGCGTATACATCTTAGAAATGGGAAAACAGTGTCAATTTAGAAATATGTGTACATGAATACCATTTGAACACTTAGCCATTTCCGAAGGTTTTGAGAGCCAAATCAAATAAATGTATAATCCGTTCATTGAAGGGCTTCCATATCAAAGAACATCATTCCCGTAAAAAATTCGACTTACTCTTGTAAATGATTTTTAGAGGGATACACCACAGACGACGTGTATGCGATGAAAGCGAAAATCAACTTCGCTGCATCCAAAATTGGTGATCATCCTAACGTGTTATCATTCATTGGGGTAGTTGTCACCGACGACGCCAGTACGTATTTTTACACACGCACATTTAAAATAATTTTAACTATTTTTATGGACATTTGTAACAGTTTTAATTTTTAGGCGCCACGTGTTTACGGTTAGCATATTCTGGTAAATATTTCTGCATTTAACAATATTAAGAAACAATGCGATCTTACTTGCGTATCTCATTTGTATTGTTGTCTCTAAGATGTCTTATCCAGTCAATAACTTAATGGAAACAAAATTCAATTGAAGTACATGTTTTATTGTTATTAGTCGGACCAATGATCCTTTACGAGTACTGTGAGCATGGACCTCTGAAGGACTACCTTGTGGCAAACAAAAGCAACGTTACCATGGAGTTGCAAGAACGTCTCTTCCGATTTGGCTTTGATATTGTTAAGGGCATGGAGTACTTGGCTAGCAAACAGGTTTTTGACTCGTAGTGTTGGCTTTCTATGTTCTATATTTACACAATTTTTCAAACGCCATATTTCGATGTTAAAGAATTGTGCTTTTAAAAAAGGTGTTTTTTTTTTATAAAATGTATAATTCATATTATAAGCAATATATACAGAAGACTGTTTTAAAATTATGGTATTCAGTTGAAACCTTAAATTGTGTATCAACGTACAGCAAATTCTTCTTTCTCAGATTGTACATCGGCGATTGGCTGCACGGAATATTCTATTGACGTTTGTGTACGAAGTAAAGATTACCGGGTTCGGACCACAGCCTGGCGAAGAGGACGGAGGAGATGCCGAACAGGGCAAAAAGGTAGAGATTGAATACTACCCAATTTTACCTGAAAAGAAAACGCGAATGCTTGACAACAACCTTTTCCTTAATGTTTCTTCATTTTTATAATTATACATAACAATCGTTGCATGACATCGGTAACGGGTTATATTACTGATAACAGTACTGTACTGACTAAGTGTACGGGGAGACTCTTTACGGTCGCTACACTGCACAAATAGCGCTACATTAAACTCATTTTGTGTACCTGTAATAATGTTTGTGATATATTGTCGATTAAACCATCGCGTTCGTTTTCAGTTGATAACAAACAAAACACATGAACATTTACAGGAACGCATCCCGATCAAATGGATGGCTCCGGAATGCGTAGCTTCCACCAAGAATGCTACTGAGAAGAGCGATGTCTGGTCGTTCGGAGTGACATTGTGGGAAATATTCAGCCTCGGTATATGTGATAATATCTACTACATTTTCCTTTCAAAACGCTATTAATTTAATTAGATAAAATACAATACATAACAATAATTAACCACCTTTAGCAATCGATGTGTTGTTACTCGTATGAATAAAATCCGTGATTAAACAGTGATTTGACGTCAGAATTTTAAAAAACGTCAGAAACGTTACATCATGTGTTGGTGCTAATACATATGTTCATCGAAAGATTTGATATAAGCATCTTAACAAACAAAACAATGCAATGGGACGTCTTTTTCCACACGAAATGGCATAACAGTTATCGAAACTTTGGGCAAGTTAAAGTCGAGAGACGTTGTCAACGATATTTCCGTTTGCTTATAAATATACGGATAGAGACAATTCTTTAAAAAATAAATACAATATATCCAAATCTGCATAAGTTGGAAAGTTGTATTTCGTTTCATACATTTTAATACGAATTGTAGCACTTTTTCGCAAACGTTTTGAACATCCCAGTACGCTTGTTAAGGCCATTCTTATCTTCAATCATCGGATAATTGTGAATTTTAAATATTTACCTTTAGGCGACATACCATACACTGGAAAGGAAAGAGATTTCCCAAGCAGGCTAAAGAAAGGTGAACGTCTGTTAAAACCTGAACACTGTGACGAGACGTAAGTTATTATGACGCTATGTGACATAATTTCGCGACAGGTACTCGTACTCCAAAGTTTGTAATACTTTATAAAAATATGAAATTCGGATATTATTAAAAGCCACATACAGAAAACACAGCCTTTTTACATAGCAATGAAGAAGATAGTATTACGAAAAGAATTGAGCACGGATTTGTAATGTGGTAGATTATAAAAGACACCATAAACAATTAACAAAAATTAGGTCCCGAGGGTTACTACTTGGAAATGGTCAGTGGAAAAAGAATTCACCAATGAGTGATTATTCCAGGTTACCATGGTAAATTAACTCGGCAATGCTGTAATTACAAATGACATTTTAGAATGTTTAAGTTTAATTCAAGAAAAATTATCTCACATGCGCTGTGCCTTCTGTAGGATTGGTTGCTCGAAAAAAATCCACGGGGAATAAATGTGCAGAATAAATAAGAAAAAAATGAATGACATATTTTGAATACAAGAGATTTCACTAGAAATGTGATATTACATTGTAGATTAAAGTAAAGAAAATAGATAAATAAATGTTGTTATTGTAAGAATTAGAAATTTATTCTTAAATTGAACCTAAGTAAGTATAAGCCAAGGATAGAGATTCGAACAAACGCTCCCTGTTGGTAATGATTTAATTTGCGTTACTGAATCTACCATGATTTTTCTGTAGTAGGTTCGTTGTACACTAACTGATGGAATATAATACCGCCGCTTATAATTACCAGTATCGGGGAATTCTACGGTTAATTGTTGTCTATATTTGAAGATGGTACGCTGTGATGCAGAAATGCTGGATGTATGAGCCAAAGAAGAGACCGACTTTTGCTGAGATCCGGAATGAGCTGGACAACATGTTTGTCGCTACACAAGCTATCATGAAGGCAATTTGATAAAACATATCCTGTCATATACTTTTTTTAATGATTTCGTCCTACATAATTCATTTTCAAGTTCTACTTTGTGACATGTATCGTATTTGTGATGCTTATTCTTACTTCATTTATATGCCTTTAACTGGGTTTATAAAGCTTTATCTATGAGTGTCAGTGCATATGTGAAACGTAAAATCTTAAAATAGATAAAATTGATAACGTACACCTGGACATTTTAGACAACACAGTTATACCAGCAATCGATTTTAAAAGTGAATTGTATCACTTTTAGAACAAAACGTATACATATACGATTTTATTCATATATGCTGTTTTCTTCGTTATATTTTATACGAAGTTTATTTCCGAGATAAAGTAACTCGCTGAAGCCTGTAGTTAAATTGTTATATTAATTATTTTGTCTTTTTATTATCTTGACTCATGATCTAAAGTGTATTTTGTTTAACCGAATATGTGCTCAATATATTTTCTTATCTGCATTTTATATGCAATAACATGTACAGTTTTGTGTGTTTTTTTCTTAACATAAACAGATATAAAACGACTTTTGATTGGAAGTTGATATTAACTAGCTGATGTTCATATCTAATAAAGATGTTGCAATCTTTCGTTGTTTTGTTTGATTAAATGTGTGAGAGAAATAATGTTTCGCTTGTCTTATCAAAATTTTTGTACACTGTGGCGACATTCTACCATCAAGCTATATTCTTGGACTGTTTAAACACAGGATCGTGCTTATTTCGATCCATTTCCAAATAAATATATGACATTCAATAGGAACTTACCAGGCCAATATAAGTTCGTTCGAAGCCTCATAATAACCCCTGGAATATAAGTCGAAGTTGTCCTGGGATAGGAGTTTTTTAGTGTATCGATATAATGATAGACACTGATTGATTTATCATCAAACTTAAATCTATTGGTATTGATGGTAATTTACTTTCCTGGATTAGCTCATACTTATCAGATAGGAAGCAAAGAGTCTGTTATAATAATAAATTAAATGCAACTTCTACATTTATGAACGTCTCTGCCGGTGTGCCTCAAAACTCTATCTTAGGGCCTGTTCTGTTCCTAAAGCATCAGCCCTAATCTTAAGTAAGAATATACAATTGAAAAATCATATATGTCCGTATAGACTCAAATATATAAACTCTCTTACAGAACACAAAAGGTCCGATCGAATTCTTTCTTATAGACGGGATTTTCAATGATATTCTTAAATTACCGTTAACGAACTTTTAAGAAGCTAAATATAGTGGAGGTATATTTAGCAAACTATTTTTGACGAAGAGACCACTTCATGCGCGATCTCGATTTCTGTGACGTTTCGGAAATCCTACTTTCGCTTTTAGTCGAGCTGACCAAATTTATTTTAGTAACTTAAAAATTTACTAGCCCGAACTAATGCTGCAAATTTGTGCATATAGTTCCAATTACATGTAATATTTCATACAAGAGCGGGTTAAATTTTAAGTAATGCCGCTTTAATCTACATTAATGACATTGTTAATGAAATAAATTCCAAAATCCGCTTGTTTGCTGACGACACTAGCCTTGATGTAATCGTCGACAATCACTTAATTGCCTCAGAAACATTGAACTCTGACTTGTCTAAAATCTAAAATTGGGCAAACACTTGGTTGGTCTCATTCAATGCTAGTAAAACTGAATCTCTAATTATAAGAAGGAAAATTCAAAAGCCAAACCACCCTACTCTCTTCTTGAGCAATACACCTATTAAAGAAGTGTCTGAACACAAGCACCTTGGTATATATTTATCTAATGATGGTAAATGGTCAACCACAATCAAATTAATCGTTGAAAAGGCTTGGGAAATTAATCGTTGAAAAGGCTTGGGAAAGAATTTTTATTTTAAGACAATATAAGTTTCTTTTAAACAGAAAAGTATTACAACGTATGTATTTTAGCTTTATTAGGATTAGAATTAGATTAGAATTGTTACAGGCGCATCCAAACTATGTG
Organism: Corbicula japonica; assembly: GCA_038501625.1. Classification (NCBI taxonomy): domain Eukaryota; kingdom Metazoa; phylum Mollusca; class Bivalvia; order Venerida; family Cyrenidae; genus Corbicula; species Corbicula japonica. The sequence goes on along the minus strand of JAZAYU010000344.1, from coordinate 107,819 downwards.
AAATCACAAAATTGCATAAACAGCTTCAATGGCAAAAACTAAGTGAACACAGAAAACACCACAAACTAGTATTATTCTACAAAATGAATAACAATCTTGTACCAAACTACCTTCAGTAAATGCTACCAAATATCAACCAATCCAGAACCGCTTACATTTTAAGAAATAATTCCGACCTTACTCAAGTTCATTTTAAAACGACACTTTTTATCGCGAATCATTTCTACCAAGCACCGTCCATGAATGGATTAATCTTCCAAGTGCCACCGAAAATAGCTTAACACTTACAAGTTTTAAAATTTGATAGGCAACATCCGCAAACCCCCGCCTTTTTACAGTAAAGGACCTAGAGCTCTCCTAAACTGTAGCTCACTAAACGATCACCTATTTAGATGTAACTTAGTTGAATCCCCTCTATGCAACTGTGGTGATCGAGAAAGTACCTTAATGACCTCCCATGCCCTCCTCCTATAAACAATCTTTTGTTTGGGTCTGAACATCTCTCAAACGAAGCAAGCATTAAGGTATTTACTTATGAACAGATGTATATTGAATCTACACGTAGGTTCCTCAACTAGGGCTTGAGTTTGGAATGCTCTCTCTCTCTCTCTCTCTCTCTCTTCTATATTTCCATTTCTCTCCTCTCCTCCTAACCTTTTCACACTCTCCTCCCATAAGCACCTTTTTTCTCTTCATTATCATACTTCTTAAACGATATATTTACCGGACAAATATATGCACAACTAATGTATTGTATTTAACTACCCAAGGAGAAGAGTTTATATAAGCGTTTTCGCTTGTTCTTTAATCCATAGCATGACAGTTTTACATTGTATTATATCATTATATGTGCGTTTGATTGAATAAATACTGTTTAAACCAATTATAGACAATACAGTTCCGGAAAAGATCATGTGGAGCTTTTAATCATTTAGTTTATTTAAGGAGAGATACAAAGTTTAAGGTAATACTACAATATAAATTGCGTATCCGCATTAACAAGCTGAGGTTAATAAGTCTCAATTTTAAATAATTTAGGCATGCGGTATGTCAAAAGAGCCAAATACTCATTGACAAGAACAATTTAAAAATTTAAAACGATGACGAAATAGTGTAAAAGTTGAAATCCATCAGACACGCTAACAAAGAAACTACAGCAAACTAAGTTTGATGGAAACTCAGCTAGTAGACAGATCATATGGTACATGTTCTAGTAACGACGGTGTAAGGAAACAGAAAAACAATGGCCGTAAAGACAATCATAGTAGATTGACAAGTGCAATTTCTGACTATAGAAGCAGGATCCAGACGAAATACCGTATAATGGGTTATTTTCGCGATCGAAAATTTTCGCGAATTTGCCATAATTTAAATGTTCGCGGTTGTAATTTTAGCGAATTCGCGTCCGCAGTAATTAATTTTCGCGTGTTTTACTGTTGCAGTGCATTCATATTGCTATATTTCTTGTAATCCGGTACCAGCAAAGGTACCTGTAAAAACAAATTATTATTAGAAGAACTGTTTGCTAATAGGTGAAAGCTGTGCATTTAACAGTGGTATTTTATCAAACTGTTATAAACCAAATTGCCCGCAGCATAATTGACATCCGTTTTAATAACAATTAGTGTTTATGTTTTTATCGACGTAATAATAACCGTGACCACCGCAAATATAGACGTAATGATGCGATAATTGACCTTTAGCCCCCTGGGGCGAATAGAAAGCATTTTCAAACAACTTATTAGGTAACGCTCATCAGCATTGTTTGTAAAGCATAGTATATGCAGCAAATTTTAAAAGAATTAAATAATCCCCACGCTTGTCATCAATACCAATATTTTCGACTCCCGAACATTTAACTATATCGGTACATATCTACTCTGCCCGAAGCGTTTACTTAATTTGTGCACTATGAGGTATACTCGATTAACCCAGAACATAAAGAAATAGCAACGTCAGTCTTGCAATATAGTGCACCTCGCGAAAATAACGTCGGGAATTTTTGGCGTTTGTTATTTTCGCGAATTCACGACGGTCGCGAAAATAGCGAAAATATTATGCTCGCGAAAAAAAAACATTATACGGTAAATTATAGCTGTTCGTTAGCAGAATTAAATTTGCCTACACGTATTACTGCCTACTACGCTTAAAACCGGTTAAGCGAAATAAACTAAATATCTTATAAACCGTACAATTCTGATACACCCCCAATATATGGTGTACATTATACTGAAGGTGTTCAAGGAACTTCAATGCAATATATTCAGATTGAAATCATTCCTTTTACAGCTGCGTATGATTTCCAGATATACAACTGAGCATAGGTTTGCCTTTATAAGAACAAGAAGAGGAACTACAAACATGAATTTTGACATGATATCTGGGGTTAAAAATCTGCTTAACACATTGGACGATCAAGTCACAAGTTAAAAGCAAATGTGATATTCTCTGTGTTTCTAAATACAGACACTTAACAGTTTTTTTTTTGTTTTACCAAAAATATTCACTATTTATTTAACAAAGGTAAACATGTGCAAAATAACTGGCTGGTTGTTGAAACCGCACAGACAAAAATGTTTAGATGAGTGTTATTACAATTAAAAATATGGGGGACGACCTTCAAGGTCGTAACATTCCAAGTAACAAGTTGGATACTTTTCTTATAGTCGCCAAATAATCAACAACGTGGATGCGATATTAAAATAAATGAGAACTTACACGTTAAATGTAAAAATATTACTGACTCGGGTAAAGTAACGTCCATCCAGCTTAGACCATGGTTGCACGAAACACGTTATTCTTAGTGTAAACAATTAACAAGGATAGTTTTGAAAAAGCTAGTAGACAGCTCGCTTAAAATATTGAAGTGGATGAGACTTTATTAACGAATTTAAATTTTTTGCATGGAAAATGAAATATTTTTTTTGTGGCAAAAATACTACTGTTCTGTACACAAGCGAAACCAAAATCGAATGTTTTACAATAAAATCTAATTATGTGATTTGTTAATATGTAGACTTTTGTGACTTTTAACTGAAGAATGGCAATGGCCGAAATATTTTGAAATAAATGAGTTTAAATAGACCTGTTTACACGCATACAACACCTTCAAAAAATAATATTTAGCAGTTTTACTAAGGAATATAATAATACTAATAATAACAGAAATGTTCAATCTCCTAAACTATTTCGGTTCCTTCTAGATATATTATGGGCCAAGGCATATCACGAGACTCGGCATCACTTTTCCACATTAGAGTAGAAATTCTTCGTTTATAGTTCCATATAGACTGTTCAATATCGATTGATAACCATCACATCGTACACAATGCTATCGGACTGATGTTGTTAAACAGTGGTACACCCATAGAGCTTTAACAAAGTTTTATTTATACATACACCGAGAAAACAGTAACAGCAATGCAAACATAGAACGAAAAATTACAGACATAATATATGTTTAAAACTTAGATACCATTTTATTATTTAAGATTCCAGGAGATATTAAACTAAAATATTTAATTTTCTTAAATCTTTTTGACGGCACATTTTTAATTTAATTGACTGTCGTCGTTAAATTTTTATCAGAGGTGCGTAGACTACTGTGTGTGATTCTAAAACTAGGGTCGAAACATTCTAGGGACGAATATCCCATGAAGTATTTGACTGTTTTACCTTGCATGTCTCTATTTCAGTAGAAAAGTCACAGTAGTTAACTCTCTCTGGCATCTATATCCGTCAGACAAGAGAGTTATCTTTCCTTGGGATTTAAATATAGGTGGCGTTCCGCGCGTCTACAGGTAAAGTACAGAATTATTTAAAAAATACAGTTGATATCAAAATTTTGTCAAATTATAAAATGCCTGTTACCTCAACAGGGTTGCTAAAAGCATTTTGGTGCAACTTAACCTGGTCACTGATTAACTGCCGTTCATTATGTTTGAAATAGCTACTATACTGAAATTTGTGAAAATGTGAGTTGAAAAAGTTCTTAACAATATTTACCATATCCTGTCCTTTAGTGCGTAGTTTAAACATTCTAGTTGCTGTGTTTTAATAAATTATAAGCTGTACCTTTTTTGTTTTTCACAAACAATAAATATCATGTTTTCACGATGAGGGATAAGCATAGGAAGGAAATGTTTAAATCGATACAGGCAGAAATTTAAATATCATACAACAGCCAATGAAAGGTTTGGTTTACAACAGTCGTTTATTTACTGATAACGACTGAGTAAAGTTCTAGGGACATGTCTGGTCCGTAATTGTCATGGTCCGTAATCGCAGCGTCTACCAGTCTAAGTGTCTAAATAACCCAGACCATGGAAACTCCGCGTTTTACCTTGAAGCATTTGAAACAACGACTTTGATTGGCTGCTATTTAATAATCCAATTATATTAAAGGATTGAAAGGGGGTATTCCCATACTGAATTCCTTCATTAACTAATTTAAAAGAATCAATAGAGAAAGCGAGAACCACGAACTTCCGTTCAAACGGCTTAACTTGGTTTGTTCGCTGTTTCATAGTAAATTCCTACCGTATATCCGGCCGCCCGTGGGCGATCGGAAAAAAATGACGAAGACTGCAATACTATGAGTAGATATATTATGAAACTAGATTATACGATAATGATCTTTATTTATTTTTTAACTGACTGTTTTTGTTTTCAGTGACAGGCGCAATTGAAAATTTATTGTTTCTGCACTATATAAATGCTTCATTGTATTTGGCTTGTTTTCAAATGCGCGGTTACAATATCTCTGCTGATATAGATTCGGATATTGTTACCTCACCTCAAATATGTACTTACTTCCTGTTGTTTTTTTTAAATTGTGCCTTTGGCGTTTTCTGTGATATGAAGGATGTGCATTCTCATATCCTCTGTCGCAGTTCTACTCTGTTTAGCCCCTGCCCTGTTGATCACTCGTTTAGGCCAAAGACATTATTATTCCCACCCGTCAACCGGCAGAGCCAGGAGCGGACGGCACATCCAGGCGCAGACACGGTAAGTTTTTTTCATACTTGACGGTGTAAGTAATTATCATTTTCGCTAGTTTTGATTAACTCTTGAAAAGAAATATCGGCTGATTTTAAAAGCCAAATGAATTCTGCACTTATCCGTTGATTTCTAAAGTGGTAGTAGGGATAATAAACATTTCATCGCGATATAAATAGGGAAGTTTGTGATGAAATCTTGAAGTTCTGCGTTTTATAGCAAAATGCTCCATAGATCTGAAAATCTGCATTAATCTGTAAGCACTATTGGAAAATTGTATCATTCCTCCGGCAATATGTGAAATATGAGCACAAACAGACTTTTAACAAATTCGCAAGGGCTTAGTGAATAGAGCTGGGGTATAGAAATTGGCGGGTCCATGGAGCAGAAAGCGAATTTATTGGCGGGGACCAGGAGCAGATATAATCGAGTTTGATATATTAGGACGAGTGTAAATCTCGACAACAGATCGCTCAAGATGGTAATTTAGCCTTTATCCTGGAAGGTATTAGGGAGAAGACTTATTCACTGATCAATCAACGTGATACATAGATGGAAAAAAACACACTGAACTCATATGGCTGTCTAACCTGATCATGCAATTTACGATAACTAATTGTGGGTTTCCTAATTCTGATTAAAATATTGAACTGTTGGAAATATTGAAATACTGGCAGCATTTTAGCTGTGATATTCAGAGTAATTCGATAAAAACATGCTGAAACGTTAATGTTATCGATAGAAAGAATAATTTCAATTTTTAAACGATGTCGTGAACTCTGCGACGCGCAGTCTTTAACTTCGGGTGTATCATTGCGACCACGAGTAAGTTGGGTTTTGTGGTCACCGCGAGAGCAGGCCGAAATGTTCTGCACAAGTGTGAAGCACAATGCAGCACACCATTCCACGAATGCTGAGCGACTGATAGTAAGTTTCCGTGTAATTTTGGAGCATCCATGCCAAAAACGCCAGCTTACAAATGTAGCTTGAAATAACGACCAGCTACGACAGTGAACAAGCATCCGGATATGCATGAGTAGTTTAGTTACGCCTGAAAGATTTCGTAGTTGTGTGGCATAAAAAGTAGTGCATTTTTAGAAAATACAAATATTTCGAATAAGAATGCGAACTTTGAAAGATAATGCTACAAATAAAAACAAGAAAACAATTTAATGGTGTTGTTCGGACAACTATGAAAGGATATTAAATAAACGATTAAAAACAAATCAGTCACGTGACAAGCGGGAGATAGCGTGGGTTGCCATTTTTGTTAGGTTGGAGTAGTTGTGCCCGACAACCGTTAACAAGCTTTGATCTATTTCTAACAAGCGTTAAATTCGCCGACATCCGTTTATTCAAAATCGACATTTCATTAGTCGGCGGCAATGAGCCGCCGACTATATTTGTGCTTACTTTGAGAATTTAATGTGGAAGGATAACAGCATAATTTCAGAAATGTTTGTTGTTTTGTTCAGATATATATTCATGAGAGATGTTTTGCAAAAAAAGTATTTACAAATTGTTAACGAATTGCACCATCGGAACTGGTTGACATCGCTTTGTAGGATTTCTTTGATTTTTTAAAATTTTTCAAATAATAAGTTCTCCTGAGCACGTGACTATTTTTGTGGGGATAATAGCATAATTTCAGAAATGTTTCTATTTTTGTTCTGATATATATATTAATGAGAGTTGTTGTGCAAAAAAAACGTATTAACAAATGGTTAACGAATTGTATCATAGGAACTGATTGACATCGCTTTGTAGGATTTTTTTTATTTTTCTTAAATTTTAAAATAATAAGTTCTCCTGAGCACGTGACTATTTTTTGAAAACAACGGTAGCCGGTCCTTACGTATAATCGGTCAGGGATGTTGACTGTTGCACTGTAGATGTACCTGTTGGAAGTTGTGGAACATAATTCGTGAGAGTTTTGTTCGGAAACAAAGGTGTGAATAAATGTACAATTGCGATACTGGTCATCCATTGTTTCAATTGTACATTGCAAGAGGTAGTTTCCGTATAATCGGTCAGGGATGTTGACCTTTGCACTGTGTTTATACCTATGTGTGATCTTGTGGAACATAATTTGCGAGATTGTTTTTCGGGACAAAACGTAATTATACTATAAAATTATGGTACGTTGCTATTTTAATCGTGCAATGGTCTGTTTGTTAATGTTTGTTATATACCGCGTCGATTGTTTTACGGGTTTGACATTGTTACGTAACACAGACGGCGTTTAGCCCCAACTACACACAACTCCGGTGATCTCCCCTTGATTGCGTTTCCCAAAAATATTGAACACTTTCGCTAGAACAAATTTCTAATGTTTTGTGCGAATTTAAATTGTGAAAGTTATGAATTGATGCAAAATGAGTTTTTCGGAAGTGGAATTAACATGACAGATAGTATGTGAAATCCTGAAAGGATTACAAATAAACACAGACATGGACAAAAATTTTATTACAGTGATTTCGAAAGGTCATGGCATAAGGGTTTTAACTGATTAAAACCATCCCAAATATTGGGGTTACACTGAATACCGAAATACACTTTTTACCGAAATATACCGAAATAGACTTCGATTACCGAAATACACTTATAAAATTGCTATTTAAGTATTATTTGTTGTTTAAATAAGATAATATGTTGAAATATTAATATATGAAATAACCGCCAAAGTTTTATTTTAATAGAAACAGGATTTTGATAGTTATTTGACATTTTTGAAAATGCCGTGAGAACAGCACAAACGTGATAAATACCATAGAACCGAAATAGACTTTTTATTACTGAAATACACGTAATAAATGATAATTAAAGCATTATTTGTTGTTTAAATATAGTCATATATTAAAGTAATAGTAAATGAAATAAATGTCAAAGTTTTATTTTAATAGAAACAGGATTTGGAGGGTTATTGGACATTTTTTGAGAATGCTGTTACAATACCATTCAACCGAAATACACTTATGATTTATAAAATACACGAATACACGTATTAAATGGTAATTAAAGCATTATTTGTTGTTTGTGACTATGTAAATGTATACAAAATAGTCCCTCCTGCTTTCACACTCGGGGCTTGGGACCCGACGATGGTGCAGTTGCCTATTTTGTTTAATTATAATTATAATGACGTATTAAAAAATCTTTGCATTAAGATTCCTATTTCAGGCATGAATGCATTAAAATAGGCACAAGTTACAAAAATGCACAAAAATGTTTAAGCAGCCATCTGTCTTAAATATCCACGTTTTGTCACTCCCTTGGGTGGTTGCTTAAGACAGGGTTGACTGTTATTGTTAAATAATGAACTGTGACAAACTATAATACAATGTTATAACAATATTTTGACATTGCGGTGTTTAAATACTATATAAAACCTATTTTTCATTTTCTATTTCAGATCAGAAGATCTTCCGGAGAAAAAAGAACAGCAAGATTTAATACAATAAATACTGAAGAGAGAATATACGTCCATCAAAACAATTACCAAGCAATGCATAATATTAAAACAACACAATTATATACAAACATGTAAGAATTGTAAAAACAGCAAGATTTTATAGAATAAATAATTATAAATAATACACATGAAACAAATACTGAATTAAATATTGAAACGAGAATATATGACCAGCAAAACAATTATCCAGTGCATAAAATTAAAACAAAACTTATACAGACATTTAGGAAGTGAAATTACAGCAAAATTTTATACAATATACAATGAAACAGCTATGAAACAAATAATGATATGATAAGATCAACAAAACAATAATCAAATGATTCATATTATTTAAAAAATACACAATTGTAAACAGACATTTAGAAAAAACAACAGCAAGTTGTTATACAATAAATACAAAAAAACAGCTATGAAACAAATACAGATGCGAGAATATATTAACATTAAAACAATTATCTAGTGGTTCATAATATTAAAACAAAACAATTATATACAGACATCTGAGAAGTGAACAAACAGCAAGATTTTATACAATAAATACAAAATACAGATATGAAACAAATACTGATACAAGAATAAACATATAATGTCGGTGCATATTTAATGCGAGGGTCGTTATGCGGAACGTCCTATTCGACCATCAAAACAAGCATCATATATAATATTATATACGTAATATTAAAATAACACAATTATATACAAACATAGAAGTGAACATTCAATGCAACATGATTTAATACAATGAAATGTAATGTCGGTGCATATTTAATGCGAGGGCCGTTCGGACTGCCGAACGTCCTATCCGACTATGAATGAAGACAATTGTTATTGGGCTTATAAAAGAGAAGGCTGTGTAATATGACGTGAAACCCATAAATATCAGAAACAAAAAAAAATAACCGAATAGGTGGGTAATCTTGTCGGTGCATATTTAAAGCGAGGGCCGTTCGGATTGCCGAACGTCCTATCCGACTCCTAGTATATATAGCGGACATTATTGTTTGGGTTTTTTCTTATATATTTTTTCTTTCATTTAAACCTACACCATCATCAGTAAGTTGTTGCCGGGCATTTTCTTGTAAATGTATCGTGCATAAAACATGAATTGAATGTGGGAATTCTGTAGTTATTGTTTTAACCAAAGCCTGTTCATCATCGGTACCTATGACAAATTTCGTTAAATCTGTACCTGAGAGTTTAAGTTTCAAGTGATGGAAAAATTGACTGAAAGTTTCATAATCACTATTGTCATGTATGAATATCGGGCCGACAAAAAGTGGTGGTTCCTCTGTTCTCGTCAATTGTTTGTAGCATGTTACCGTAACGTGCATTTTACAGAGCATGAACGTTTTGTCTATCCCTAAAATTGTTTGACCTGAACAACATAGATTCTTAATGTCCAAAATTTGCTCATCCGCATATAAAATAATGGTTGGCGGCCTGCCGCTAGTTCTAATAACAGAGCGAACGAAACTATGGTTTTCAGTGACCAAGTTTTCGATGAAACCTATTTGATCCGCTATATTTGTTGTTAATGAATGCCCTTCAATTTTAGCTGTCTTTGTTTTTTCATAGTGAAGCTTGTTGTAAATAGTATTCATCCCCCTCGGACGGGTAACCTCATCATATTTTTCTTTCAATTTGAATAAATTTCTGTGGGTTTACAACTGTCTTTCATTCCCTCAATATCATCCAAAACGAAAGATGGGGTTCTCAGAAACTCGGCATGTTTTTGAGTCAGACCGTGAGATGCTACGCTATTTGTGAATCAATATTTATTGCAATTATTCCAACATATATATATAACAATATATTTACAGTTACATATAACATGATATATACATTAATAGGTTTTCCTAAAACAAGCTTTAATTAAAGTGTTCATCACTTTCAGTCCTCCTTCCTTAGCTCCTGGGTGAACCAGGTCGTGGCTGTAATGTTTGGGATACTTGAGTTTATGCTCAACATTTACGTATCCTTCTCCCAAATGAAGACTTAGTTTGGCATTTACGCTTCTCCTTATCTTGTTAAAGCGCTTGCTGTCCAATCCTGTGAAGTCCGGGAAGGAACCGCGCTCTACAATGGATGCCAAGAATACTCTCTCCATTCCGTTCTCTTTCATTCGCTGTACAATTCGTTTCAGCCGGGAGACTATTTCTTCGACTGAACATGCGGCGTTGATATCATTTCCTTCCAGATTCATGAACATATACCTGAAATAAAAACGATAATAAACATTTAAAATTTTGATTATTAGGTTATCACTAATTATTAATGCATTACATCACATGGGAGAGGGGTTCCCCGTGCAGCATCACGTGATGAGGAATAAGGCGGCAAATCACAATACAACTTTCAGGTATATACATGTTAATACTTATGAATAATATAAATACACAATACCTAGGTCTGTCATTCATCATTTTCTGAAATTCAGGTTCGAACTTCCTGGTTGTCGTCATTCCCGACACACCATAGAGTTTACAACTGCCATTGAAGTTGTGTAGACCACCCTTATTGAAACGGTCCAGCCATGAAATATAGCTGTCTCCAAATACAGCATACATTTTGTTTAGGTTGTCGAATAAAGTTTTGTATCGAATGATACTAATTCAGATCGTTTTTAAACATTTTGGAAAGAAATGAGTGATATGTTTCTGCTGTCCCGCTTGGGAGTGTGATTTCAAACAATATTTACTAATCAACTCTAATTTTAATTAGACACGAAGCTAATTTCATTAATATGTATAAACATGCAAACGAGTGATATATGACCGCTTGTCCGCTTGTGAGTGCGAAAAAAACTAATTATATCTCTGATTAAAATTTTATAGTTATATAAACTATAAACTGTTTATAGTTAACTTTTATAATTATTGCATGTAAGTGATCTGATTTCATCTACATTGCAACATTATAAATAAATCATTTGAATATATTTTAATTCAATAAATGTTCATAGATATTAAGCTCTTACATAAATAAATGTATACACTAATTTGCAACAAACAGCATATCACGGCACATCGCTACAAAGGGAAATAACTTTGAGACAAAAGGAATACGCAATATAACATTCAAATACAACATTCAAAAACACAATAAAGTCAAATAAATCTTTTACATTTATTTCATAAATTAATATTTTTACATTATATCTTATTTTAACAGCAAATAATGGTTTAATTACAACGTATTGATTGTATTTCGGTCTCTTAAAGGGAATACGCAATATAGCATTTTAATACAACTTTTTAAAAACAAAATAAATTAAAATAAAACTTTGGCATTTATTTCATATATTAATATTTCAACATATTATCTTATTTAAACAACAAATAATGCTTTAATAGCAATTTTATAAGTGTATTTCGGTAATCGAAGTCTATTTCGGTATCTTTCGGTAAAAAGTGTATTTCGGTATTCAGTGTAACCGCAAATATTGCATATGTGCAGTCATTGTATGCATAAATGTGCAATCAACTTCACTAAAACAGTTTGGCATATTTTGCATATAATGATTTGTATAAAACCAGCTGTATGGAAACACATCTGATTATTGTTTACATTTTCTGGTGAGGATGTAGTCTTACTAAAGAAAGACACTTCAAGCACTTTGGAAAACGAAGTTCTGTATCACACTGGCAGTTAAACACCGTCCAGGTTTACAAGTCTTAACAAGGTAAATAGGTTTTTTTACTAGAATAGCTTAAACTAGCTTCCTAAGTCTCAATGATATTTGTTTTGTCAATATGACCACTTCAAACATGGATTAAAGAAACTGGTATTTTTAATTTTTAAATTATCTAGTTTTTGCCAGGTAATTATCTCAACAACAGGAAAAAATTATGACGATCAGTTTGGATTAAACTTGAAAATTAATCATGTCAGACTTAATTTTCCTGCCTCAGGGATTTCAATAGATAAAGATTCTTGCCTTTTGATGCAAGCAAATTAGTTTTTTTCTACATTTGACCGTTTCTGATTTTGATCTTGGGTTCTTTTGATGAAGGAATCATGGTCGAATATTGCAAGAATAAAGATAAATATTGTGTCTATTGCATTTTAATTATAAAATCAATACTTATTAGACCAATGAACATATTTTTAAACGAAGTTAAAGCACGTTTATAAGTAGTTAAGTTTAAGTTGAACACAAGATATAACTTGCAACTATTTGATTATGACCCCTTAAAAACTCTCAACAGGGACAAACAACCCCTGGTTTTCAAAAGCTATTGAAATCTGAAATCCCTGCACCTCTGAAGAGACTTTTCATGAGCAAAGAACAGTCGCTGGCTCATTAGATGTGATAAATTTGTGAATAAAAAACATATTTAAAAGAACATATTAAACTTAGCCAGGGGGTCAAAAGTGAAAAAATTCAAATATGCTTGCATCAAAATGCAAGAATCTGCATCTTTTGAAATCCCTAAATGATATCTTCTAATAAAATAATTTGTTAACTAAATGGCATTGAAAGAACATAGATGTATTAATATTTCTGATGACAAACTAGGAATAATTATATATATTATATGCATTAACTTAGGGTTAGTAACTGTAATAGCTTTATGATGTACATGTAGAGTAATTTCTAAAATTTTAGTTGAAGATGATAATATTCACTAAGAAAGATTGTTCATGTCATTCTAAGGGGCAAAACTAAAAATTATTGATCAAGAGCACCTTTCTGCTATATAAATGTGCCTTTCATTGGATATGTTTCTAGTGTACATCCAGATCAGACTGAACATTTGTGCCATCTGATCAGATCTACATTGGTCATGTCTCGTTCAGAAATAACTTTATGAATCTGAAAGTGAATAGTGCAGATTCTGACTAAACAGCAAAGATGCAGGGTGATCTAGATCTACACTGTTTGCCTATGCCATAAAGGTGTATATAAAGAGTTAAGGGTTGAAGTAAGAAATGGATTTTCTGTGCAAATCTAAAGTATTCCATGTTTTTGTCTACTCCATGCAGCTTTTATTCCATGTGTGACAAGGTTAGACCATATCAACATGCATATCAGTTTGGCTAATCAGAGTCTGTTTATGTTTAGATCTTTTAGGTACATGTACTTCCTGGTCAAGATTCAAAGAGTGTATATATAGATCAGATAGATGTGGTGCATGCATTAAAAGGGTCTGTTAAAGGCTTTAGCTAATGAAATGAATATAAAGAGCCCCTTTATCTGATTGGTATCAAGTCAAATAGGCCACAAGTCATATAGGCCACAAGTCAAATAGACCATTAAAAGGTCAAATGGGCCACAGAAAAAAAAGTCAAATAGGCCACACATTTTATTTTCCAAGTCAAATAGGCCACAAAAAAGTCAAATAGGCCACAAATATTTTCTACATAAGAAAAACAGTTTTTTGAGATTTTTTTAGTTGATGTAGTAAAGAAATGTTTATATGTCAATGACTGTTATGAATGTGTTTTTCAATGTATAGAAGGTGTTAAAACAATCCACAATTAAGTCAGAGTAAGATTTACAGTGGGTAAAAATGATTAACAATTAAGGATCAAATATTGGAACTTATGCTAAATAAAAACATTATTGTAAAAAATGTAATAAAAATATTAATATCATAAATAACTTTTGTCAAGATAATTATATAATTATTTGAATAAAAGTTTAAATTTAAAGTTTTCAGTTCTGTGTTGACTTGAATGAAGTTAATCTCTGTAGTAAGTTTATATGACCTTGCATTTTTGAAAGATTATTTAATAATCAAATTTCATCAATTGACATTCAATATAAATTTTGCCTGTCACTATTCTAACAGTCATCACTTTCATGTAGTACCTGTAAGTCTAGTACATATGACAATTCACTGTACACAGTTAGTTTTGTTTTTAAATTTACTCAAGTTATTTTTTAAGTATCATTTTTAAATTGATTTTTAAAATTTTGTTTGTCATCCTGAAACCTTAGAACAAATAAAGACATCATCTGACTGTCATTTTTGCTTTACAAACTTGACAGCCATCAAAAAGTAAATTAATTTGTGTAATACATGTAGTCTTAATCTGTTCCCTGCACTGTCATTACCCAAGGTGTTGATTAAATCAGTTTAGTCAGGGTGTCACATTGTTATATAAGAATCACAATTTACAACACTTTCAGTAACAGTCAGAGGTGCTAATGTGATCAAAGGTGTCATATTAAATAAAAATTAAATTTACTTCTAATCCAAGTTAAATGTCCGGGCATTTTTCACTGTTTGGGAAATATGATCCATATCCTTGGAATTGAAAAAAAATTGCGTCAATTGGACAGAAATTGGGAATTGTTTGCATCATATTGTAATAAAAAGTTTTACACATATTTATATTATCAATAATTTTTTGGATTAAAGAACCAAATGATGCATAATTTATAATATTTTATTAGTAAACAACACAGATAACACAGGTTTTTGGTCAGAAATTTTTGTATTGATTCAATTCGTATTTTTTTTTCACTAATTTGGGAAAAATATATGTTTTGCCATTGGGAAGGGAACATGACCGAATACATGTATCTGCTATAAAATCGACCAAAAAAAGCCCTGATGACGGACCATGCAAAATACACAGCTTATGTTGCAACTGCATTGATATTACATTCTCTGCTAGTGTAGACCAAGTAACTTGTGTAGACTAAGGACATTAAAGGAGCATATTGACACATAAATGATGTTAATTGTGGTTCTGATCGATGACATTGGAAACATGTAGGCCTAATACTTATTTTGTTCATATAAAAAAATTTTACATTGTGATTTCTTTATGTTTGTTTTTTGTTTAAATTACTGTCACAAAAAGAAATAATTATGTTCTTTTCTTTTGTTGAAATAATTTTGTCAAATGTTTTCCCACTTGTTCAGTCATGATGGTTTTGGACCAAAATCCGAAAAATCACAGTCATGTTGCTTTGTACAAAATGCCTAATCAATGAAGCAACTTGTTAAAAAATAATTTATAAAATATTTTGTAAAACATCATAAACTATAAAGTCTATATAAATAAAATAAAAATGTGGCCTATTTGACTTTTTTCAAAATCAAGTGTGGCCCATTTGACTTTTTTATGGCCTATTTGACCTGTGGCCTATATGACTTGTGGCCTATTTGACTGTAATCCATCTGATTTATAAGGTTGGACACTATGGTTACATTAACATAACTCTGGCTCCCTCTGAAACATTGTTATACATGAAACCAAGATCAAATAGCCTTTCACGGGGTCCCTGTGTATTTACGTTGAAAGTGGAAATACTCAAGAGACATAGTACAAGGTAAAGAAATGAGCTATAATAATATATGAAATAAATACAATTTTGCTAACCCAACAATTTCCTTAGGCCACTGTTTTTTTATTTTTTGTTTCTCAGATTTTTTTCAGGAGAAGGTTAGGGTCGGAGGAGGGAATAAAAAAAAGTAACGATTATGTTCTTTTGGAATAAATGTTGAATAATATGGCATTAAATTGTTCACTGTTTTCACAGTCCCACAGCCGTATATTTTTACAACTCGCTGTGAATCTCCGATGTGATTTATGATAAGGTCTTTGATCAACTCATTTCTGTCCCCCTTGGCAAATTTTGAGACACAATCCTTATGGAAATTTAGAATTTTGAGCCCAAACTACACGGAGTTGATGGGCGCATCCATCTTGGTTTTGTGCTTGAAAAAATATCGAGTCTTGATAATAGGATATTTTCGGAGGTTAAACTGTACTAAATTTTGAGGACAATCGCTAAAATAGACTCTTTCTCCGTCATTATCAGAAAATAAACGACTGTCGCTGTCTGCTGAAAGTACAGACATGCGCAGTGAAACAGTCAATCGCTAAAAGGTTCGGGAAAATGTGTCTTTCTTTGGTCATTTTCAATTGTTTTTTTCCATTTTAGCAGGAATTAGAGTCGACGGGATCTGAGAAACGAAAAATCAACGAACAGTGGCCTTACTATATGACTAACACAAAAAATTTGTTGTGCCTCTTTCATTTACTACATGACATTTATAAGGCTAATGGCATTGCTTTAAGTTGTGATGTGTTGCTATAAAGCATGAATATAAAATTATCATCAAAATTGGTACTTGTGTAAATATTGAGTTGCATAAACCCAGGGCTAGGCATTCTGGGCAGTGA
This sequence comes from Corbicula japonica, assembly GCA_038501625.1. Taxonomy (NCBI): domain Eukaryota; kingdom Metazoa; phylum Mollusca; class Bivalvia; order Venerida; family Cyrenidae; genus Corbicula; species Corbicula japonica. Next base: position 91,201 of record JAZAYU010000344.1, on the reverse strand, counting down.
TGTATTTTGATCCTAGTACTGCTCGATCAAACATACACGTATCCTGTAATGTTTTTGTATTTGTCCTGTTCAATTGCTTTTAATGTCCCCTTTCTCATTTATTTAAACAGTTCCCCAAAAATTACTTTTGTCAATATTTTGACCAGTTTTATTTTGTTGAATATTCCCATTTCTAGCAACTATTGAATTGGATAATTCCATTGCTTAACCTTGAATGAGGTGTGTATTGAAAAGCGACCTGTGTTTACAATGCAAGAAACAGAAAATTATGACATGTCGATTATGAATAAACGGATGTCGGCGAATTTAACGCTTGTTGGAAATAAATCAAAGCTTGTTAACGGTTGTCGGGCGCGACAACCGTTATGATAGCTCGGCCCGGTCCTTAATGCTGAGCAAAATCTCGATCCACAACTAATCCATCCTAACCAAAATGGCAACCCAATTTATCTCCCGCTTTCACGTGACTGATCTGTTTTTAATCGTTCTTCTAATATCCTTTCATAGTTGTTCGAACAACAACATAAAATTGTTTTCTTGTTTTTATTTGTAGCATTATCTTTCAAAGTTCGCATTCCTTCTCGAAATATTTGTATTTTCTTAAAATACACTACTTTTTATGCCACACAACTACGAAATCTTTCAGGCGCAACTAAACTTCTCATGCATATCCAGTTGCTTGTTCACTGCCGTAGCTGGTCATGATTTCACTCTACATTTGTTCGATGGAATTTTTGGCATGGATGCTCCAAAATTACACGGAAACTTACTATCAATCGCTCAGAATTCGTGGAATGGTGCGCTGCATTGTGCTTCACACTTGTGCAGCACATTTCGGCCTGCTCTCGCGGTGACCACTTACTTGATACGCTCTCGTGGTCGCAATGATACACCCGAAGTTAAGTACTGCGCGTCGCAGAGTTAACGGTATCGTTAGTTAAGACTGGCGCATGCGCGCAAGTCTAAAAACTAACTATACAGAGTATAAAGTTGACATTGTAACTTGATGAGATTAGATCAGTTTATGTAACTTTGGAACAAATATAAAACTGTATAAAATGATAGTGAAAAAATAAAGTTTCGCGAGCTAAAATCCACGAAACGTCCAGCGACAACCCTTCCAAAAATCCTGGGGAGTAGTATTGGGGACGGTTTGGCCCCAAACAAACATTACGTAACATTACGTAACATGACCTAGATAGCGGACATCTTGTTTCTATAAATACATGACCTAGATAGCGGCCATCTTGTTACTATAAGCGGATGACGTAGCAACGTTGCATCATCTATTGTGATTAAATATAACAAATCATTACATCATTAAAAAAAGATCACAAATGATGTATTACATCATTTTCTGAAATAAACATCATTTTCTAAAAAAGATTACATCATTTTCTGAAAACAAAAGACACATGATAAACCGCAGTAAATATGACGTCATGTTGTTTAAGAAATTATAAAAATAAAAAATATCGCAAAAACCTGTTTCTGATGTTCACTCCTCGGTGTCCAGCGACTAAATGAATATCAGCGTTCAAAGACATTCATAGTTCGAAAAGCGTTTCTATTGGTTCTTTTCTTTCTATTCATTAACGAACCGTTTCTATTGGCTCTTTTCATTCAATTCATTTATTGTTAGAGTCAATCATATCGGAAAATAGACTTTATGACTCTATTGTAACACCGGTTCTTTTGATTAATATAAAAGAAATGCCTTTGATTGTTATAGACAATAATATAAGTTGGATTATGATTATAGACTTTATAACTCTATTGTTACATGAAATCAGAAATTCCTTTGATTATTCGAGTCAATAATATAATGACAAAAGACATTTAGTCTCTATTGACATGTCGGTTCTTGCTTTTTTGTTTAATAAAAGAAATACCTTCGATTGTTTAAGTCAATAATATAGCGGCTGCGGTGGTGGTGGTTGATCACGCTTACATGTTCAGCGGTCTAACCTTCGTCATAAACATACACGCTGTGTATGTTTGTGATATATATTATGTTTCAATTCGTTTAGTACAAATACATTACTCGTTATTTCATATACTGTGATCGTTTAACCAAAGATTAAATGAAAGGCATTTTATTTAAAAACAACTCCAGGCTTTAAAAGTAATTTAAAATACATATTATGTTAAAGAAACACAACCCAGTCCTAAAATGAAACATTAATTGTCTGCGACGCGGAGCGAAAAGCCGATAAACACCTTTTATGAAATATGAATGAAGTCTATACAAATCTGTTGACAATATCGATAACACCTTTTATCAATATCTTCAATTATAGAACTCTTTGAATGACAATATATGGAATGTGCTTCAAAGAACACGTGTATCAATAGAGAATTAATGTCTTTTTTCATTACCTAAATTATAGTTTTGGTATTTCTTTTATAACAAAGAAGCAAGAACCGACATGTCAATAGAGACTAATTATTTACTTATACGATAACAATTAATGGAATGTGGTTCTAAAGAATAAATAGAAACGTAATATCTTTTATTACTACCCAATTTATATTATCGGCATTTCTTTTATACCAAAGAAATCAAAAGAACCGGAGTATCAATAGAAAACGTAATATCTTTTGTCACTTGGGTAGGTGAATAGCACCTTTTATCAATAATAATAGAAGTCTTTAGAAATCAGTTGAAAATACCTTTAACACCTTTTACCAATACCCGATATCTTCAATAATAGAACTCAATAAATACGCTTCAAAGAACCGATGTATGAATAGGAACGTAATATCTTTTATCACTATTTAATTTTCAAATTACTGTACAAGAAATAAAACGGAGTATTTTAGAATCGTCCAGTCCGTTACAATAGCATTTTTTGATTTAGTGATATTAATTTTGGATGTCATTGAATTTTAAATAAACTCGGGAAATCAGCAATTCGGTAAGTCTTTGTTAGTATATTAACTAAATGTTTTAAATAGATCTTTTTTTATTGTTTTTGAAGTAGGGGTTACCTTTGTTGTTGTTGTTTTAATTCTTAATTCCTATTGTATTTGGTTGATAGCAATTCATTACTGCATGTTTACGTTTAAAATAGACCCTTTGCACATGTCTCTGTGGCGTAACGGTTTTTCCGATTTTTATCGAAACGCAATTTTAGAATGAGACGTCATAAGCTGACTCACATATTAAAAGTGAATAGATGGTTTAATTCCGTAATCTTGACACAATTTCTTTAAAATTTTAAGTATTTAGACCCAGAAAGTGTTTGGTGTAATTCGATAATCACATATGTAGTTTGGAAGGAAAAAATAAATTATTTATTATGCAAATTAATCCCGTTTACTAGATTTGAACAAGCGCTCATCTCAGGAACACATGAAACCATGGAGAATCTAATTAAAAATAATCTAGGCGTATGAACCATATGAAAATTATTTTGCATTGGTTTTATTTATATAATTTTAAAGTTATCTTCGATTCATCCTTAGGGTACATCTAGTCAGGTCTTAATAGCCAAAATTGAACTCGATCGTTTGGTTTGTGCCTTCAAAATGAAACAGAATAGAAAGTGTACCTCATTCTGAAATTCGGAGATTATATGGTAGTGATAAAAACACGTATTACGAATGGTCCGTGATTAACCTGTCAATCAAGTTCATCGGTGCATAACATTGCATAAATGCTTAAGATACGAAATACAATGACTGGAATTTCTTTTATATCGATAACAAAGAATAGAATGCGCTTCAAAGAACCCGTGTATCAAAAAGAAACGTAATGTCTTTATCATTATCTAAACTATATTATTGACTTAAACAATCGAAGGTATTTCTTTTATTAAACAAAGAAGCAAGAACCGACATGTCAATAGAGACTAAATGTCTTTTGTCATTATATTATTGACTCGAATAATCAAAGGTATTTCTGATAACAATGATTGGAATGCGCTTCAAAGAACACGTGTATCAATAGAGAATTAATGTCTTTTATCATTATCTCATTTATAGTATAGGTATTTCTTTTATAACAAAGAACGGAATGTGGTTCTATAGAAACCATGTAACAATAGAGTTATAAAGTCTATAATCATTATCCAATTTATATTATTGTCTATAAAAATCAAAGGTATTTTTTTATATTAATCAAAAGAACCGGCGTAACAAAAGAGTCATAAAGTCTATTATCCGATATTATTGACTCTAACAATAAATGAATTGAATGAAAAGAGCCAATAGAAACGGTTCGTTAATGAATAAAAAGAAAAGAACCAATCGAAACGCTTTTCGAGCTATGAATGTCTTTGAACGTTGATGTTCATTTAGTCGCTGGACACCGAGGAGTGAACATCAGAAACAGGTTTTTGCGATATTTTTTATTTTTATAATTTCTTAAACAACATGACGTCATATTTACTGCGGTTTATCATGTGTCTTTTGTTTTCAGAAAATGATGTAATCTTTTTTAGAAAATGATGTTTATTTCAGAAAATGATGTAATACATTATTTGTGATCTTTTTTTAATGATGTAATGATTTGTTATATTTAATCACAATAGATGATGTAACGTTGCTACGTCATCCGCTTATAGTAACAAGATGGCCGCTATCTAGGTCATGTATTTATAGAAACAAGATGTCCGCTATCTAGGTCATGTTACGTAATGTTTGTTTGGGGCCAAACTGTCCCCAATACTACTCTGGGGAGACCGTAAGTAATTTGGCGAATATTTTTGTTAATGCATTGTTGCGATCGACGTAAAAATTAAGATTGTAACTGTTTCAGTCTCTTAAATTCGTGAGCCTTGTGCATTTCATTGTTGACACTATTCAGTTGTGGCGGAGCCTGATCATCGTTATTCTAGCAAAATTTAACCAATAATCATACACTCCTGCATCAAAAAAGACCCCCAACCTAAGATTAAGGTGAAAACAAAGTGGAAAACTTTATTTCCTTGCATCAAAATATAAGTACCTGCATCTATTGAAATCCCTGAATATACTGAATTATTTGCTAATGTTGATGATATTAACTGTCACAAAGTTTAACGAAAAAATCACACATAGTTTCATATGTTTAAAGTAATGATATCTGTGCAGGGCAAGTTCGATTCAACCAGCGCGCCAGTCTTTCAACGCTTTCAGCGCTTTGATTTGATATGTACTAGTCTATAGTCTAGAAATATGCATGTCAGAAATAGCCACATTCAGAATACTAGGCCTCCACTAACGAAATATTAATATAAAAAAGAAAGCATAAGTTTATAATACAGGATAATTTCATGAAATAACACCTCGAACATTAGTAAACCAACAAACAAAACGTGAGTAGCTTACGACCTTACTAAAACCATTTCACCTGGAAATAAATTAGCGAGAACTCTTTAAGAGGAGGAAGCTTCTACCAGTAAGTTCTTCTGCAACAATTCCCCAGTCATAAGCATTCAAACATCTTGGCAAAGCATCAACTGTAGTTATTTAATCATACTTAGCATTGTATAACATCATACAGGTGGCCTTTTTCGAGTCTTTTTGCGAATAAGATGGGTATTTAAAAAATTGAATCTTTTTCAATTTGAAAATCAAACATCCATAAAAAGATCGCAGTAATATTTTAAATGGCATCTTGATATCGGCAATTTTCGCAAACCGCTTTTCTAAGCCTGTTTTTTATGGCCAAATGATAAATGTAGTCAGTGGTCTTATGTTCCGTTCGTCACTGTTTTGGCATAGTCAAAAAGAAACATAATCAAAATCTCTAAAACGACAGAATGCAGTTTCATCAAACTTTGCACAAATCAATGTTATAAGTGTATGATTTATTACGTACGTTAAGAAAAGTTAGAAAGTAAAGAAAAAATGTTAGACCTAAAAATCTCTAAAATTCTAATTGCAATTTATCACGAAAACGAAGCAACACAAAACATCAATTCAAATGCCATCATGAGTGAAATGATACTTATCTAAGGTCCTTGAAAAGAACCTTCAATTATGAAGAGAGAAATCAACATTTTAATTTTTTGGTCATCCATTTTCGAAACCAGGAAATTGAATGTCAAACGCACTTTTACAATTAACTCACATTGTACACATTTGTTTGGCCATGGTTCTTAGATATTGTTGTCAGTAACTCATTTCTCATGAAGACAATTTAATTTATATTTAGTTTTGTTTCCTTTTTGTGATATATTGAAATAAATTAAAAGGGAACTTTTAACGCCATCGAACACGACAAATATGAAAATATTGCAGGCTTGGTTTGATTGAGCCTGTTTATGGACAGTAATGGAAATAAATATTACTACCCACGCCGCCTAGCCCCGGGTTGAGCGTAACTCAATATATACACTAATAAACAGTACAATTTTGACCATCCCAAACGATGGTGTGCATATGGTGGTGGGCAAGGAACGTTCAATGAAATTAGAATTAAAGCGGTTTTTAGGTCTTACTATTTTTCTTTAATGTTCTAATTCATAGAGTATGTAAATAAAACATGTATTAATTACATTGATTTGTGCAAAGGTTTACATGTATTAAGCTGCATTATGCCGTTAGAGAGATTTTGATATTTTTCTCTTTTTTGTGTCCAAAAATGACAAACCAATGAAGAACGGAGCAATACCTTAACAATGCATCAATCAATGTTAAAATTTTGTTCTAATTCAAGTCTGAATGAAAGAAGAAATCTATTGAAATCTATTTTCACTTTGGACCAGGAAGTAAGATTTCCTTGAATTTCTTGAAAACCCTAACATTATTTTGATGAATTGGCACTAAACATTGTAGACCAGCATATACATATTTTAGGTATGATTTGCTTTGGTATATTGTTCATGAATTTTAGAGTTCTCATGCAAACGGTTTTTCTTTTGTTTTAGTATGTGCTTGGTAATTAGAACATGAATTAGACTAAAATGAGCATGCAAACATTTACTACATCCATAGCTAAATAGATTTCTTTACTAAAATCTAGGTGGCAATAAGTATTTCCCCCAAAATTCATTTTTGAAATTTTAGCTAGTTTTCGCCATTTGCAATGTTTGCGACCTCTTAAGTTCGAGAGCCTTACGCATTCTTCTTAAGAGCAGAGTAAATGTATTTTGCTAAAATGAGAATTATCGTTAAACTATCGTTGAACTAGCAGTTCGCTAAACAAGAAAGTTACAAATTGTAAACAATTTTCAAGTGTCAGTTGCAAAGTTTAACAATTATCTTGTCGATGTTCTTTGTAATATAATTAAACACACTGAATTTCTTCGGAGCGTTTCTAATTGTTTTATTTGAAGTTATTATTAGAATATTTATTTGAAATATTTGTAGGGTTTAGGACGTCTGGATTTTAATTACGTCGCCGTACCGTTGTCGCGTAATATTACCACGCGTGTGATTATTACGCGGGTGCCGTAATATTTACACGGTTTACATACCCCGTGAGAATCACACTGGTGCATTCAGTTTCGTACCAAAATTCAATATGTTGGTGTCAAATGGAAGCTTAAACATGTCCGCTTTCAACTATATAAGTGCTATTTACATTGCAAGTGCGTAGCTATTCTTTTATTTAGTTGAAAAACTGACGAAAATAAGGAAAAATATTACATTCACAAGGTTTTAATATGGCGTGAGAATCACACTGGTGCATTAAGTTTGTTGTTAAACATCGATTTGTTGGTGTCAAAATGAAGCTTTAACACGCCCACTTTCAACCATACAAGAACTTTTAACATTGCAGATGCGTAGCTATTTTTATATTGTTCAAAAATTGCCTAAATAAGGAAAATACGTACATTTGTTACAGGGAGTTATTGTATTACAACAGAAATGGTAGCAATGGTCGCTTGATTGAATAACAATCATCTTTTATTACTTTTAATAAGATTAAAACATAACTGAAACAAACAAATGTGTAGAAGAGTCCTATACTGATGAGTGATAACTTTATTTCCCCGCGCCGTAATTTTCACACGGTTTACATATATGCTATGAGAATCAAACTAGTGCGTTCAGTTTCGTACCAAAATTCAATGTGTTGTTGTCAAAATGAAGCATAAACATGTCCGCTTATAATTATATCAGTGATATTACATGGCAAGTGCGTAGCTATTCTTTTATTTAGTTGAAAAATAAGGAAAATATAGTATATTCAAACGGGTAATACGGCGTGAGAATCACACTTGTGCATTAAATTTGTTGTTAAATATCATTGTGTTGGTGTCAAACTGCAGCTTCAACATTCCCACTATCAACCATACATGTTCTTTTAACATTACAGGAGCGTAGCTATCTTTTATTGTTCAAAAACTACCTAAATAAGGAAAATACGTACATAGGTTACAGGGAGCTATAGTGTTATAACAGAAATAGTAGTTATGGAAACTTTATTGGATTTAAATCATCTTTCCTTATTTGTTAATACGATTTATACATATCTGGAACAAACAAGTGTGTAAAAAAGCCAATATTTGATGAGTGATAACTTTTTTTTCCCGCGCCGTTATATTCACACGGTTTACATATCGCGTGAGAATCAAGTGCATTCAGTTTTGTACCAAAATTCGATATGTTGTTGTTAAATTAAAGCTTAAACATGTCCACTTTTAGTTATATATTGAGTACTTTTTACATTGCAACTGTGTAGTTTTTATTTTTATTTAGTTAAAAACTGCCAAAATAAATAAGGAAAATATAGTATATTCACATGGTTTTTGTGTCGCCCTTTCGAAGAAATGGCGAAACATAGGGACCGCTTTGTCCGTCCGTCCATCCGTCCGTTCGTCTGTCCGTCCGTCCGTCCGTCACGAAAACTTAACGTTGGCTATAACTTTGCCATTTCTTAATATTTCTTTATCAAACTTTCAAATTATATTGCTTGTGACAACACGCTCGAGATGATGCCAAATTCTTGAGGTCAAGGTCCCATTTGATGGAGTTATGCCCCATTTTGTACTTGGATTTTTACACGAAAACTTAACGTTGGCTATAATGTTGTCATTTCTTAATACGTTTTCATCAAATTTTCAAATTATATTGCTGATGACAACACGCTCGAGATGATGCCGAATTCTCAAGGTCAATGTCACATTTGATGTAGTTATGACCCTTTTTGTACTTTTTTTTTACACGAAAACTTAACGTTGGCTATAACTTTGTCATTTCTTTATATTTTTTCAGCAAACTTCCAAATTATATTGCTTATGACAACACGCTCGAGATGATGCCAAATTCTCATGGCCAAGGTCACATTTGATGGAGTTATGCCCCTTTCTGTACATGGATTTTTACACGAAAACTTAACGTTGGCTATAATTTTGTCATTTCTTAATATTTTTTATCAAACTTTCAAATTATATTGCTGATGACAACACGCTCGAGATGATGCCAAATTCTCAAGGTCAAGGTCACATTTGATGGAGTTATGCCCCTTTTTGTACTTGGATTTTTACACGAAAACTTAACGTTGGCTATAACTTTGTCATTTCTTAATATTTTTACCATGATGATGCCAAATTCTTTGATGGAGTTATGTCCCCCTTTTTACTTACATTTTTATTCTGACATAGCACCAGAGGGCGACACAAGTGTTCAACTGAACACCCATCTAGTTAATTAATACGGCGTGAGAATCACACAGGTGCATTAAGTTTGTTGTTAAACATCGATTTGTTGGTGTCAAATTGAAGCCTCAACATGCCCACTTCAACCATACATGTACTTTTAACATTACATGTGCGTAGCTATTTTTTATTGCTCAAAAACTGCATAAATAAGGAAAATACGTACATTTGTTACAATGAGTTATTGTATTACTACAGAAATTGTAGCAATGATCGCTTGATTGAATAACAATCATCTTTTATTATTTTTTATAAGATTAAAACATAACTGGAACAAACAAAAATGTAAAAGAGGACTGCACTGATTAGTGATAACTTTATTTCCCCGCGCAGTGATATTCACACGGTTTACATCAATGCGTGAGAATCACATTAGTGCATTCAGTTTCGTACCAAAATTCAGTATGTTGGTGTCAAATTGAAGCTTAAATATGTCCGCTTTTAATTATATAAGTGTTATTTAAATTGCAAGTGCGTAGCAATTCATTTATTAAGTTGAAAACTGCCAAAATTTTGCAGGATTTGGTATATAAAATTCAAAGATTTCACGCGAGCATTCCCCCCGGACCCCGTAGATTAGTTAGGCCTCTTACAAATTCATTTGTATGGATATGTCCCTATTGTGTGTTTCCGACGGAGTGATGTTCTAGCTCAGTTACAAGTTAACGCTGTTAAAAATTATGGATCTCTGTGTTGAACCCCCTTGCCGAAATCCCGGATTCGACCCTGATATCGCCCGCCCGGCTAGCTCAGTGGATAGAGCATCGGACTGTCAATCCAGGGGTCGTGAGTTCGATCCCCAGCCGAGGCGGGAAAAATTTCTCCGTGACAATTGAACTCGGACATTGCGTCTGAGAGTCATTTGTCCCTCACCTCTGATTCAAGTGAGGAAGCAGTCAGTCGCTTGCGGAGAAATTGGTTAGTACTGGTTAGAGACCCAGGAACACCGGTTCGGTGGACTGACCGCCGGGATATAACCCAGAAAAGTGTTGAAACCAGGCGTTAAACCCCAAAACAAACAAACAAAGACCCTGATATCATTACGCTGTACAGTAAGGTGTATAAATCTAAGTAAGGAGAACCTTTCGTCAATTGGCCCCGGATGCCGATACCCAGCCCACGCCAAGTCCACAGGCATTTTGGACATACTTGAAGATGAAGTAAATTACCTTTTAAGTCAGTCTGTCTCTGAAAACACCAAACAAGCTGATCGTCAGGCCATAAATGCATTTCAAAATTTTTTAAAATCGTACAATTTACCAGATTGTTGGCCGCCTACATTGTCGCAGTTAGTACAGTTTGTCGCACATTTGTCTAAATTTCAAAAATGTGCTTTTTCCACAATTAATACCTATCTGTCTGGAATTTCATTTTTTCTAAAGCTCAACAATTTGCAGGATTTAACTCGAGCATTCATAATTCAGAAAATGTTGTGCGGTTTACGGCGGACTCGCCCCGTAAAAGATACACGAATGCCATTAACAATCGATCTTTTGTGACATTGTCAAATTATGAGGCACGTCTCTTTAATGCAGCATTTGTAATCGCCTTTTTTGGCTTCCTTAGAGTGGGCGAAATAGCAGTAGACGGGAAATCTGGGCAGTCCGTGAAGGTGGCACAGATTTCCGACATCACATTATCCGATAACAAGTGTACGCTTTTAATTAGGCACTCAAAAACAGACCAGTACGCCAAATCAGTTTCATTAATATTTACGCAGTAGTCAGATAGCACTGTTTGTCCGATACTACTTGTAAAAATGTATTTACAGGTACGTCCTAACATTGATGGTCCGTTGTTTTGTCATTTTAGCGGTGAGCCGTTAACAAAATACCAGTTTAGAACAATTCTAATGAAATGCCTTACTTTTTCTGGAATAAGAGCTATCATTAAAAGCCATTCCTTTAGAATAGGTGCAACAACATTAGCAAGTGTGCTTAACATCCCCGATGAGGATATAAAACTAATGGGCCAGTGATCAAGTAAAAGAAATACCCATAGGCGATATATTCGTCTCGATAAAATAATACCATGATTGTATTGTTTTGATCGTTTCGATATATATATATTTACAGAACAAATTGTCTTGATTCTGGGTTCATCAATAATCAAACGGGCGGAGGCTTATGTTAAAGGACGACCAATGGGAGAGCACCTTGGCCTGTCAGGTTGTAAGGTCATCTGAGCCGGCGTTCCCGGCTTGCGATGCAGCCAGGTACTGCACATCGCCAATTCCCTACGTCAATGTACGCCAACCCCAAAATACCTGATTCTCCATTTTGGTGGAAATGATTTGGGAAGCGTGAATTGTGGGCTTCTGCGTATGAACATGAAGGAAATAATTCTTTGCTTGATGCAACTTTTCCCATACACATGCTTGGTTTACTCTTGCATACTTTCAATGTTGAATTGGCGGTATTCAAATAACGACAAAACAATTCCAGAGTCCGAGTAAATAGGGCAATGATTCGTTACGTTATAGAGCACGGGCATAAGGCCATCAAGCACCCGGATTTCAATGATAAATTGCATGGTCTTTTCTTGTCCGACGGTGTTCATTTATCACCTGTCGGAAATGACATATTTTTGTTAAGCATTCAATCTGCTATTGAAGCATTTAATACAAGTTCGATTTCTATGTACCCGACCGTATAAATTGTTTACTGGGCCTGGCAGAATTTAAATATTTACGAATACGAAAATTTATTTGCATTAAACATTTTACAATGCTTATAGCAATATAAACAAACACAGAGAGAACATGATTAACAGAAGAGATTGCAAAAAACGAAGCAAAACTAAACAGGTATAATGTTCATGTTAACAAGTGACCTTTAGCGTTTCTGGATACAGATAATAAATATGCTTAATTAAATATCTTAGCAATGTAAAAATGACAATTTAAACATCCTTACAAATCCTAACAAATAACATGCTTGATTTGATAAGCCCAGTTATTTCCGTTATAACTTCTGTTTAAATCTACGTCGCTTTTTAGCATTAAAAAGGTTTCTTTAACTAGCGTGTTCGCGTTTGATTGTAATATTTTTGACCTGTACTTTATCATATGGATTTTACGAATAGTATTTAATGGGATTCTTCCCAATTCGCCGTATAGAACTGAGACGTTTGTAGATCGTTTTACGCACAGTAAACGCCGCAAAAATTTTGTGTGTACCGATTCAATGTCGGGTGCCTTATGGAATCCCCAGACTTCCGATCCAAAGTTTAACACCGATGCAACTAAGATATCAAACAGCTTCAATTTATGTGAAATAGACAATTCGATTTTCTGAAATAAGTTAAACAGGTTGTATAACGCAAATGAGGCATGTTGCGCTATGCATTTTTGGCTCCTAAACCAACTACCGTTTTTATATAAAGTCATACCTAAGTATTTGAAAGATTGAACGATTTCTATTTTGGTATTGTATATAAAGAAATCATAATTTGTATGGCGCCCCTTTTCAAAAATCATAGCTTTTGTTTTGTCCGTAATAATCTTGAGACCCCACAAGTTGCAATAATTTTCTACATCTTTGAGCATTTTTTGAAGCGTTTCTGGAGACTTCGCAAAAAGAACCTGGTCGTCTGCGTACAAGATGAGAAATAATTTTAATTCGTTTATGGAGAAAATGTCGTTAAAATCGGTGTTGATATTTTCAATGATATCGTTCACGAAAAGCATGAATAAGAGAGGAGAACTAGGGTCCCCTTGTTTCAATCCGATATCACAGTTGAAAAATGTTGATGTTTTTGAGTTGAAACGGACACACGATTTATGGCCTGATACATAGATTTTATAGATTTTACTAATTTTGAACTTACTTTTTCATTAAGTAGCTTTATCCATAATAAAAGACCTGTCAATTTTATCAAAACATAATTGATAATCAATAAATATACAATATAAACGTTGTCCCGAACTGAGGACCTTAGATATTATGGAGTGTAATATAAACACACAGTCTACTTTAGATTTGCCTTTCTGAAATCCAAACTGGTTTTTAGAATTTTTTTCGTATTTATTTGACCATTTAGTTAATCTATTAAGTATAAGTTGGGAGTAAATCTTAGCTAAGATATTAATTAATGTAATTCCACGGTAGTTCTTAGCGTCATTTACATCGCCTTTCTTAAAGACTGGTGTAATAATACCTTCTCCCCAAGCGACAGGGTAATCGCCCGTATTGAATAATCTATTATATAGAGTAAGTAGAAACGGAGATATTTCGTCGAAAGCTGCTTTAATTATTTCGCTCGTAATGTTATCGGATCCTGGAGACTTGTTACTTTTCTGTGAAAATACGGCCGTTTTAAGTTCTTGTTCGGTAAAGTTTGTATCTAAATCATCATCAAATTGTATTTCATCCACTTCATCCATATGATTTACATCGGATTCTGTTTCACCCAATAAGTTCTTAAAGTGCTGTAAAAGATCATCTAAGCTAAGTGTGTCGGGACTAGCTGGACGTTTTTGGGTTGTTTGTTTTATGTTTTCCAAAAGGGTTTGTATGAGCCATATCGTTAAGTCGATTACCTTCATTTCGTTTAAATTTATTTCTAGCCTTTTTCTTGATTTTATTGTATATCGTTCTTTTTCTAACAAAATTTGTACGATTATCATCATTTTTATTTCTATTAAAGCCATTTCTTGCATGTAAAACTTCTTTTTTTGCGTTATTACATTTTGCGTCAAACAATTTATTACTTTCTCGGGGATTTTTCTAGGGCTATATTGTTTTGTACTCATCAAAAGCCGTATTATATATAAAATTCGAAAATTCTGTGATCAAGTTATCAATCGGTTCACTGCCTACGTTTTGTGTAATTTGCCGCAAATGATCATTGTTCTTTAGTCTTTCTTTTAATACTTCGACTTTCTCCTTGTCCCATATAATTTTCTTATTAAATATGTTTTCGTCAGAATTATTTGTAGGCCAGACTTCTTTTTTATTTGTTAAACTAAAAGAAATCGGTGCATGGTCTGAGAATTCATTAAAATCAAGAACTTCGAAATGCGATATTGTGCTTATGTCATCGGGATTTAAAATTAAGTAGTCAATTGTACTATGACCTTTGTCCGAGCAAAATGTTAACTGACCTACGCCCCTGTCATGTGATACTCGGCCATTGGCTAATATCAAACCAGTTGACATACACACATCCAATAAGCGCCGACCGTGGATGTCGACCACGTGGTCTTTGTTTACGCGATCAGGTATGTCAAGCTTGTTTACAAACATTAAATCATTATCAATATACTTATCAAAATCGAGAAAATCTGGCAAGTTTGAGGTACGGCTGTTAAAATCGCCGGTTAAATATATTTTACCGAGTTCATTGTACTTTAAAATATCTAGCTCTAGCTTATCAAAAAAGTCAAAATCTCTAGTAGCAAAAACATTGGAGTCAGAGGGGGGCATGTACATGTGACAAATATAGACATCTTCATCGAAAGAAAACATACATTTACTTATCTTGATCCAAATAATTCCAAAATTATGTTGTTCAATGACACTTATGTATTTATTAAGGTAATGTTTGTAATAAAGTTAAATCCCACCACTTGATCGACCCTTACGTGAATTTTTTGTCTTATTTCCAGGTATTTGTACACAAGTGAAATTTTCTATGTCATACATAAATTAATCATTCGGTAAAATCGATGTTTCATTAAGAAATACTAAATCATAACTGTCAACAAAAGATAGAAAATCACTGTCACATATGTTCCGTTTTAGACCATGGATATTCCATGAAAGTATGGATAGTGGAGACTCTTCATGACTCCTCTATTCACTAGATCCTGGAATGTGTAACACATTGTTAATGTAGAGGTTTTTTTCCACGAATCTCACTTGTTTACGTTCCTTTTTGGCGCTCTCCATAGCCGGGTACAACGGTTTACGTGCTTCTCTGATCGCCCGCGGTAGATGGATTCCCACGCTCATCTCTGCTTCTTTGAGGTCGTCCGCTAATTCGAATGAAGCGCTCCTCACTTTCTCGCGTTGTTGAACACTTTGAAATTAGACCAGTATTGGTCTGGCTTTGTCGGAGCTTCTTTTGCCTATACGGTGAGCTTTCTCGAGTTTGTACGTTACGGCGTCTTCTAGTTTTAATGTAGCCGCGCAGACCTCTTTCACTAGGCCTTCGCAGTTTTCCGTTTTATCACCCTCCGGGATTCCATAGAATATCAAGTTATTCTGGAGTGACTGTATCTCCATGTTATATTGTTAACAGTTGTGCATTCGAACCTTATGTAAAAAATGTGTATTGTTGGCGTTAGCGCATTTGGCGCTCATTGGCAGAAAATTTTTGACAATCCATGAAAATATTAAATTCATATTTGAAGAGGTGATGATTATTACAAACAGTTTGTTATAATTGTCTATACACTTATTACCTTATATACTGTTTGGATTCACCAACAGATATAAGTTGAATTATTTGTCGTTTGTACAAATTGATACTTATGGCCTTGGACTTGTGGATTCAAGTCATTATATTAATTGATTTGATTGATTTATTGACATTGAATTGATAATTGCTTGATTGATAATTGCTTTGATTGGAATTTGAGTGAACATTGATTTAATTGACAGTTGAGTGAACATTGATTTAATTGACATTTGAATGAACATTGATTTAAATGACATTTGAGTGAAAATTGATTTAATTGAAATTTGAGTGAACATTGATGTAATTGACATTTGAGTGAACATTAATTGGATTGATATTTGATAGATAGTTGATTTAGTTGATTATTGATTGGATTGAAATTTGAATGATAATTGATAGTTGTCGACTGCCAGGCCAAATGATTCCAAATAATAAACAGTTCTAAGGTTATTTGTGTTTATAAATTTATTTCCGATATAATAAGCATTATCGGCTTTAGACAATAATGCCGTTTATAGAAGGAATAAATTAATTTGGCTGCTTTAACAAAGGGGCGAAAATCGAGAGGAATTGTATAGTAATACATTTGGAGTTATTCTTTGATGACGTATGCATTGTGACGTCAGTAGCACATGCTAGCTTGGAATCAAAACGGCACCCACCCACCCGCCCTTAAAGACTCCTTAATATCAATAATAAAAATGTGTGGTGTCTGCTCTCTTTTATGTATTTTTCAGAAACTTCACAATCAGCGGCACCTGTACCAAGCCAACCTGGTTTCTCCGGTTCCTACAACCTGGTCTCCGGTTCCTACAACCTAGTTTCTCCGGTTCCTGTTGTGGGTTAAGACCTCCATCACATCATTTCAGGCGGTCGATACCACACCACGTCAGGCAGTCGACAAAGAGTTTGATGTCATAAGTTGTTCGCCATGTTCACGGGGAAATTTACCGCTTTTTTGTTCACGGATTAACAAAAACAAACTATTCAACATTAATTCCTGAATGAACAGACGAACTTTATAACATGTTTATAGTTTAAAGAGAAATGTTATCGTTGAAATAGTTGAAATATGATATAGCAATGCAATACGACCATTTCTATTGTACTTAGTGTTCTTATTCCTTTCACTACCTATGAATTACTTGAATTTGGGATGAATGATTTATTTTCGTCTGAACGCAGTGAATAAGAAAATAAATGCTGTTGCTTATCTATAGGCCGACGATTTGATGTGTGATTGCACAATTTTTAACAATTGTTTATTCGGCCGCGTTAACTGTTTAATCCCGTCACATTAATCCCATCACATTAATATTACACGGTGACGATCATTGAATATGATACTTAAAAATTGCATTTACAAACGAGTAGAATTTGTTAAAAAATATTGTGATTTGTTTTAGGAAAATATTTTAGAATTTGCATATTTTTTACTTATTAATTAAATATAAAGAAGGCGATTACAATTGTATATAATCAGGCAATTAATATAAGCATGATACTAATGTTCATGTTTGACAAGTTCAAACTAATATTTATTACAACAACATCAACAACAATGTGGTAATTATTTTATTTTCAGTGAATTATCATTTACAATTCCAATTTTAGCTGTATGGTTCAATTTCTGTAGACCTTTACCTATCTTTACTTCTCCTTACTTATATTTACTTCTCTTACTTATCCTTACTTCTCCTTACTTATCCTTACTTCTCCTTACTTAGATTTATACACCTTACTGTATTTAGGTACAGCGTAATGATATCAGGGTCGAATGCAGGATTTCGGCAAGGGGGTTCAACACAGAGACCCATAATTTTTAACAGCGTTAACTTGTAACTGAGCTAGAACATCACTCCGTCGGAAACATACAATAGGGACATATCCATACAAATGAATTTGTAAGAGGCCTAACTAATCTACGGGGTCCGAGGGGAATGCTCCCGTGAAATCTTTGAATTTTATATACCAAATCCTGCAAAATTTTGGCAGTTTTCAACTAAATAAATGAATTGCTACGCACTTGCAATTTAAATAACACTTATATAATTAAAAGCGGACATATTTAAGCTTCAATTTGACACCAACATACTGAATTTTGGTACGAAACTGAATGCACTAATGTGATTCTCACACAATGATGTAAACCGTGTGAATATCACTGCGCGGGGAAATAAAGTTATCACTAATCAGTGCAGGCCTCTTTTACATTTTTGTTTGTTCCAGTTATGTTTTAATCTTATTAAAAATAATAAAAGATGATTGTTATTCAATCAAGCGACCATTGCTACAATTTCTGTAGTAATACAATAACTCATTGTAACAAATGTACGTATTTTCCTTATTTATGCAGTTTTTGAGCAATTAAAAATAGCTACGCACATGCAATGTTAAAAGTACATGTATGGTTGAAAGTGGGCATGTTGAAGCTTCAATTTGACACCAACAAATCGTTGTTTAACAACAAAATTAATGCACCAGTGTGATTCTCACGCCATATTAAAACCTTGTGAATATAATATTTTTCCGTAATTTCGTCAGTTTTTCAAGTAAATAAAAGAATAGCTACGCACTTGCAATGTAAATAGCACTTATATAGTTGAAAGCGGACATGTTAAGGCTTCCATTTGACACCATCATATTGAATTTTGGTACGAAACTGAATGCACCAGGGTGATCCTCACGGGGTATGTAATCCGTGTAAATATTACGGCACCCGCGTAATAATCACACGCGTGGTAATATTACGCGACAACGTTACGGCGACGTAAATAAAATCCAGACGTCCTAAACCCTACAAATATTTCAAATACATATTCATCTTATAATAACTTCAAATAAAACAATTAGAAACGCTCTGAAGAAATTCAGTGTGTTTAATTATATTACAAAGAACATCGACAAGATAATTGTTAAACTATGCAACTGACACTTGCAAATTGTTCACAATTTGTAACTTTCTTGTTTAGCGAACTGCTAGTTCAACGATAGTTTAACGATAATTCTCATTTTAGCAATATACATTTACTCTGCTATGAAGAAGAATGTGTAAGGCTCTCGAACTTAAATTTGTTCGTCTGATTGGTACTTCGTGCTGTATGGACCATACCGCTTCAGACTTGAATAAGAACAAAATTATAACATTGATTGATGCATTGTTAAGGTATTGCTCCGTTCTTCATTGGTTTGTCATTTTTGGACACAAAAAAAGAAAAATATCAAAATCTCACTAACGGCATAATGCAGCTTAATACATGTAAACCTTTGCACAAACCCAATGTTATTAATACATGTTTTATTTACATACTCTAAGAATTAGAACATTAAAGAAAAATAGTAAGACCTAAAAACCGCTTTAATTCTAATTTCATTGAAGGTTCCTTACCCACCACCATATGCACACCATCGTTTGGGATGGTCAAAATTGTACTGTTTATTTGTGTATATATCGAGTTACGCTCAACCCGGGGCTAGGCGGCGTGGGTAGTAATATGTATTTCCATTACTGTCCATAAACAGGCTCAATCAAACCAAGCCTGCAATATTTTCATATTTGTCGTGTTCGATGGCGTTAAAAGTTCCCTTTTAATTTATTTCAATTTATCATAAAAAGGAAACAAAACTAAACATAAATTAAATTGTCTTCATGAGTAATGAGTTACTGACAACAATATCTAAGAACCATGGCCAAACAAATGTGTACAATGTGAGTTATTTGTTAAAGCGCGTGTGACATTCAATTTCCTGGTTTCGAAAATGGATGACCAAAAAATTAAAATGTTGATTTCTCTCTTCATAATTGAAGGTTCTTTTCAAGGACCTTAGATAATTTTGTCAGTATCATTTCACTCATGATGGCATTTGAATTGATGTTTTGTGTTGCTTCGTTTTCGTGATAAATTGCAATTAGAATTTTAGAGATTTTTAGGTCTAACATTTTTTCTTTACTTTCTAACTTTTCTTAACGTACGTAATAAATCATACACTTATAACATTGATTTGTGCAAAGTTTGATGAAACTGCATTCTGTCGTTTTAGAGATTTTGATTATGTTTCTTTTTGACTATGCCAAAACAGTGACGAACGGAACATAAGACCACTGACTACATTTATCATTTGGCCATAAAAAACAGGCTTAGAAAAGCGGTTTGCGAAAATTGCCGATATCAAGATGCCATTTAAAATATTACTGCGATCTTTTTATGGATGTTTGATTTTCAAATTGAAAAAAGATTCAATTTTTTAAATACCCATCTTATTCGCAAAAAGACTCGAAAAAGGCCACCTGTTTGGTGTTATACAATGCTCAGTATGATTAAACAACTACAGTTGATGCTTTGCCAAGATGTTTGAATGCTTATGACTGGGGAATTGTTGCAGAAGAACATACTGGTAGAAGCTTCTTCCTCTTAAAGAGTTCTCGCTAATTTATTTCCAGGTGAATTGGTATTAGTAAGGTCGTAAGCTACTCACGTTTTGTTTGTTGGTGTACTAATGTTCGAGGTGTAATTTCATGAAATTATCCTGTATCATAAACTTATGCTTTCTTTTTTATATTAATATTTCGTTAGTGGAGGCCTAGTATTCTGAATGTGGCTATTTCTGACATGCATATTTCTAGACTATAGACTAGTACATATCAAAAAATTGAAATTATTCTTTCTATCGATAACATTAACGTTTCAGCATGTTTTTATCGAATTACTCTAAAAATCACAGCGAAAATGCTGCCAATATTTCAATATTTCCAACAATTCAATATTTTTAATCAGAATAAGGAAACCCACAATTAGTTATCGTAAATTGCATGATCAGGTTAGACAGCCATATGAGTTCAGTGTGTTTTTTTCCATCTATGTATCAGGTTGATTGATCAGTTGAAGTCTTCTCCCTGATACTTCCAAAATAAGGGCTAAATTACCATCTTGAGCGATCTGTTGTCGAGATTTAAACTCGTCCTAATATATCAAACTCGATTATATCTGCTCCTGGTCCCCGCCAATAAATTCGCTTTCTGCTCCATGGACCCGCCAATTTCTATACCCCAGCTCTATTCACTAAGCCCTTGAGAATTTGTTAAAAGTCTGTTTGTGCTCATATTTCACATATTGCCAGAGGAATGATTAAATTTTCCAATAGTGCTTACAGATTTATGCAGATTTTCAGATCTATGGAGCATTTTGCTATAAAACGCAGGTTTATCTAAACATTCAATTTCTTGATTTTCTCGGTAATGAACATTACAGTTATTATTTGAGTTTTGACTACTATCCGTTTCTGTATACAATATATTTGAGAAATATGTACTAAATTGCTCTAAATCAATGTTGTTACTGCTTTTGATTTCGAAATTTGTTAACATTTTTCCAAAAGTTTTTAGGTTTTTTTTTCGGCTCTATTCCGAAAGTTTGTGTTTTTCTTTTATCGAATTTCTAAATTTTGCTTTACGCTTCACAATAGTAAACAGTTTTCGGCTTTCTAATAATGCTACTCTATTTTCATCTGTTTTATTTAAATTTAATTTCCTTTTATCGTTTAAAAATCTCGCCTTAGCTATTTTACAATCTTCGTTGAACCATTCATTTTTATACATTATTTTTTCTTTATATGTATAAATTCTTTACCAAAAATTCTAAAAGACCAATCAAATATCAAATCATTAAAACGTGAGATGCTCGTATCAAAATTATCGTCGTTATATAAAATAATAATTTAGTCCAGACACACATATTTTGACTTAGATTCAGATAAAATCCACTAAAATTTTGCAATTTTCTTCAGACATGAAATTTTTGCGTCCACCATAATTGACGCATGCGCATTCAACATATTAGTTGATAATAAGCATTATCGGCTTTAGACAATAGGAGGTTCCAACGCTTCTATGATCAGCACTGGTGGAAGGTTGCTGGCCCACCCGTGAATCGTTAGATTTCGCTGCCGACCGACATTTTCTCTCAACAAGAACTGCTATACTGTCATTGTTCTTCCTTTTTCGTGCCCCTTTACCTCTCATTCTTGAGAAATATTGCTGATGAAACTGGATTTCTTTTAGACACTATCTGGCTGCCGTTTTGATTCCAAGCTAGCATGTGCTACTGACGTCACAATGCATACGTCATCAAAGAATAACTCCAAATATATTACTTTACAATTCCTCTCGATTTTCGCCCCTTTGTTATAAAAAGGTGAAATATGCATATCAGGAATCGCCACATTCAGAAAAAAACAGCCTCCCCACACAGTCAATAAGAAGAGAGGGGGAGAGAGCATGGTTAATAAAATGATCAGTTTCAAAAAAGACACCACTAACAATGAACACAAATGAGAACCCGAAGGGTTACCGCCTTGGAACGGTCAGTGGCGAATCAAATTGCCACTGGGGGTTTAAACCAGGTTCTAGGGTGCACCAACCTCACACTTGCCCCAACAGGTTCTCATATCACAAAACAAGTACAAGTTGTCTTGGTGAAAAAACTCCAACCCACTATAAAGCAGCCAAATTAAATTATTCCTTCTATAAACGGCATTATTGTCTAAAGCCGATAATGCTTATTATCACCTAATCTGTTGAATGCGCATGCGTCAATTATGGTGGACGCAAAAATTTCATGTCTGAAGAAAATTGCAAAATTTTGGTGGATTTTAGTGGATTTTATCTGAATCTAAAAGTCAAAATATGTGTGTCTGGCTTAAAATATTATTTTGATATTTGATTGATTTGATTGTTATTTTAGAATTTTTGTTAAAGAATTTATACATTAAAAGAAAAAAATAATGTATAAAAATGAATGGTTCAACGAAGATTGGAAAATAGTTAAGGCGAGATTTTTAAACGATAAAAGGAAATTTAATTTAAATAAAACAGATGAAAATAAAGTAGCGTTCTTAGAAAGCCGAAAACTGTTTACTATTGTGAAGCGTAAAGCAAAATTTAGAAATTCGATAAAAGAAAAACACAAACTTTCGGAATATAGCCGAAAAAAAACCCTAAAAACCTTTGGAAAAATGTTAACAAATTTCGAAATCAAAAGCAGTCAGCTAGTAACAACATTGATTTAGAGCAAGTTAGTACATATTTCTCAAATATATTGAATACAGAAACGGATAGTAGACAAAACTCAAATAAAAACTTAAATGTTCATTACCGAGAAAATCAAGAAATTGAATGTTTAGATAAACCTTTCGATGAAGAGGAAATTTATAAAACCATAAGTTCACTTATTAGAAATAAAGCACCTGGATGTGATAATATAACACCGGATTTCTTCATAGACGCTAAATCATTTATTAAACCATTTTTGGTAAAAATTTATAACATAATTTTCACAAATAGAATTTATCCAAAATGTTGGACTAAATGCATTATTGAACCTATTTATAAAAAGGGAGATAAAAACGACCCCTCAAATTACAGAGGAAATTAATTTGATAAATACAACGGCGAAATTATTTTCTTTGGCTTTACGGAATAGACTTAACAAATGGTGCCAAGACGAAAATATTTTTAATGACATGCAATTAAGTTTTCGAAATAACACAAGCACTATAGACTGTATCTTTATACTAAATAGCATAATTCAAAACATACTTACCTCTAACAATTCTTTGTACTGTGCATACATTGATCATGAAAAGGCTTTTGATACTATTGTAAGAAACGAATTACGGTTTAAACATTTTGAAATTGGTGTTAGCAGCAGAATGGTCAAAATGTTACAATCAATATATAGCCAAGTCTCATCTTGTATTAAGCTAAACTCTAACTTGTCAGACTTTTTCGAAATGTCGCTGGGCTTGAAACAAGGGGAACCACCCTCGCCGATTTTATTTATCCTCTTCGTAAACGATGTTTCTGCTTACCTTGATTTCAGTTCGCTAACTGAAAATGACGTAAACCAATGATGCCTTCATATGTTAATCTTTGTAGACGATATGGTATTATTTACAACCAACCCAGAAAGTTTACAGCCACAACTAGATAGTTTACATATGTATTCAATAAAATGGGGTTTTAAGATCAACATAAATAAAACAAAAATTTGTATATTTAGAAAAAGAGATCAATTAAATGGTTTTCAATGGTACATAAATGGAGAACCGTTAGAAATAGTTTATAGAGCATTTTGTTACTTAGGTATTAAATTTACTAGTAACGGCTCCATGAACGGCGCATTGAAAGCTCTAAGTGATCAAGCCCTTAAAGCAATTCATGGATTGTATTCCGTCTTTGCACGATTAAATTTCGACGTTTAATCAAAACTAAGTTATTTGATCGTATGGCTGTTCCAATTTTATTGTATGGTGCAGAGGTGACCGGTATTTATAATACCGATATTATTGAAAGATTACATATACAATTTACAATTTTGTAAAAAATCTAGGTGTTAAAAACCAAACACCTAATATAGCGGTTTTAGGAGAACTCGGGCGCTTTCCCTAAAAAAATTATTTGTAAAGAAAGAGTTCTGAAATACTGGTTAAATATTTTGTCCAACCAAACTCGTTTATGTATAATGTTTTTCAATCGCAGAATATTAATTTGCCCCAAAGTAATTCCTGGGCTAAACATGTAAAACTCATGTTAAATGAGTTAGGTTACAGTTATTGCATTGTGTTATACATGAATTTGATTGTTGCTTGCTGCTGTTTTCATTGGACACCCATGTAATAACTTTGTCAAAAACATTTCATTTCTGTAAAACAATTACGGTGTCATAAATGTAAATAAATGTTCCGTATGATAAAGAACATTGAAGCATACAAGGGTTGTCCCAATCAATCGTAGTCAATTGGAATAAAAGAAGCTGCTAAACATATCTTTAAGAAAAATTCCAGTTAGTTAAGAAATTATTTGTTAACAAGTATTCTGAATTTCAAAGTATAATCTTTAAAAATTCAGAAATTACATACACTTTATTAAACCGTGATAGCAATCGGAGGCGCAAATAAAAACGCGATATTTTGGAATTAAATCATTTATTTGAAACAATAAAATTTTAATTTACATAATGTCATTTTAGCTGCAATATGTTAATGTTGCTTTAATTGCTGATCATTCTGACAATCAATCCGCAAATTTTCAAGTTGCCGTCATTTGCATAATAGTAGTGCTTGTTTCATGTTACATGTAATGAGTAAACATTAACCTCGTATGAAAATGGCGACGTTTGAAGAAGCCGCGCTGCACATTTCGATCATCCAATATTGTGCTTAAAGCGAATTGACGCTAAAAGACACGCTTAAGAAATAAAAAAAATCACTTAAGAAGCATGTTCTAATCTTGATCTTTGGTATTCAAGTAGCACAGAAAGTTTTCGCAAGATGAAATGGAAATAATACTCGGAATCAGTCATCCCCCGTACTCGTCGGACATCGCTCCGCTAGCGCTGTGTACTTTCGATCACAAATTTGAGAACTTCAACGATATCCGAAGACTTGGCATTCAACAAAGTCTTCCAACAGAGTTTTTCATTAACTCTTCATTAAGTCGGGTAGACAGACACCTTGAGTGTATTGAACATACTGAAGATTACTTCAAGAAGGAGTAACGGTTTAGTGTGTAAAAAAGTTAGCATTGTAATGATATTGCGACGTGCGCCGCTGGTCTATAGGTCGTCTTGTTAGAATGTTTGCAATTTCATTATGCTTATCTTTTTTTTTTCTTTTAAACTTCACACACAAGTAACCAAATTATGTCAAAACAACTATGAAATTTGCAAAAACATGTGTTTAGTAGTTTTCTTTTTATTCAGAGTGTCTACGACTTATTGTGACAACAGTAGTATTAATTTACATGGATTTTAAACAAGTAAAACAAACGAAATATCATCGAAATTCATTTAATACGAGTTGTTAACATGAAAACAATTAGTGCATATTTTTTGAGAATCAGACTTAACACATTGTTCTCAACTTAATGCATTTTTCTCAGTTGTAATCATTTTTATAAAAGGGCACTGGACAAGATGGCGCTGACATTTATATTTTTACCTGAAAATCAGTAGCGGTCATATACTGACTATGAGCAATGTATTAGCAAATGGAGATGAAAGATAACCATTTTTTATTGCCCTTTGACCTTTGTACAAAATAACAATATCACTTTGAAATTTACATTGTGTTTCAATTCATTCTATAATTATAAAAAGATCATAACACAGTTAAACGATAAAAGCCTCCTGCTTATTTTGTTTCTTATTGTGAAAATAATGATAAAGCTGAAGTACATGAAGCAGAAATAGTAATAATAGTAGTAGTTGTAGTAGCAATATTGCAAGTAGTAGTAGTAGTAGTAGTAGGTAGTAGTACTAGTAGTAGTAGAAGTAGTAGTATTTGTTGTTGTTGTTGTTGTTCACAGAATAAACAGCATAATAAAAAAGCGCACACTTATCACAATTCTGCAATCATTTTGGACTAAATTATACACAAATTATAGTAAACAGTTAATAGTGTACACTGTGTTACATGTGTGGTTAAAAATGTGAACGTGTTTAAATTTTTCCATTTTAAACCTCCAAAATCTCCGAAACATATACTTCTGATGTTACAATATTGACAGTACAATTCATTTATTAATGAAATCATTACTGGAAAATTATAAAAAACAACATTTTTGAAATTAGTTCTGAAAGTGAAAATAGATTAAAACACGAAAGGTAAAAATATCTATTTGGAAAGGGTTAAACAAATAAATTATATGTTACTTAAATAAATTACAATTAAAAATATTTGCTAAAAAATAAGGAAAATAAAAATTATTTCTTAACCTTGTTATAGTTTGTATTTAGATAACCACAGAGTCATTCATAATATGAATATGACCTTTCCATAAAGTAAACTAACTTAAATTAGAGTTGAAAGTATCAGTTCTGGCCTATTAGAACAATACTAACTGATGTTACCATGAGACAAAGCATGAGAAATAAGAAAAAAATTGTACTTAATTAAAAATTATGTTTCCATTGTATAGCAAAAGCTTTGAATAACTTAAGGTATTTTTACTAAAGACAAGAAATTATTAAGAGAAATATCTTAATTTGAAAGACAATTTGTGTAATGCAGATGATGGTAAGCTAACAGACATGTTACCTTTGATATGCGTGTAAAAACTTTTAGGTAATTAATTCGCTTACTTGAGTAACGATTTTGTTAAATTAATGCTCGTGCTGTTCAAATGTTTAAAAAAATCTACACTGTACCTATATATTTAAGATGAATAAAACTACTTCCAATAACAGTTCTAAAATCCTATTTGAATCCGCTAATTCGTGTGAAGTTTAAGTTATGTAACTTTTAAACTGGTTATAAAACAACTTTATTTTAATATTATATGATATGAAGATGTTAATCAAATTTTTTTTTATAGTTAGCAGTTTCTTGCTTTATTTTCTTATTATTTTTGCTGATTATTCAGGTTAAATCGGTAAGATATTATAAGATGAAAACAGACATAAAAAGAAAACTTTATTGCTTTAAACAGTTTGTTTAGATTCTTTCTTGTCTATTTTTTCTTACTAGAACAAAATTAACGTTAATTGTCGTAATCGAGAGCATCTGGACTTAGCTTTAGGCTTGATGCAGCAGTCCACAATCAGTGTGAATGAACCCTGTACTACTTCACTAAACCATATTAAACATAAACGCCAAATCTTCAAATTTATTAACCATAAGCATAAGTATATAATATAAAATATTACAATAAGGTTACGGATATTTACAAAATGTTTAACACAGTTTACCTTTTAAGCACACAGATGTCTTTAAGAGTTTATTTATTTGTAATTTTATTTATAGATAATGTCCTTGTTTGTCATGTTTGAGATGATTTGTTGCATTTTTTCGGATATTTTTGGTTGTTGGTATTGTCAAATATATGTAATTATTCACATACATTTAACAATAAGTGTGTCTTAAAGTGGTTGTTTTACATTTAAATACTGTATTGTTATTTATGTTTATATATTTTACAAATCAAACACAAATTACTTGCTTATGCAAGTAACAAATGTTTCGTTTATATTATTATACTTGGTTTTGATGTGAAGTAACATATCTAAATGAATATTTTAGACCCATACCTAAGGTTGCAGATATTTTATTGCATCAAAAATTAAGAAAACATCTTTCTTGTGTAGAAAAAAATAGATTTATTTAAGAACTTTTATTTTTGCCAAATATTTCTGACTTACTTTTAATTTTCCCAAGGGTCACATATTCAAAAAGGCATTACGATAAAACGCCCCACTCGCCAGAGTGCAAACAAATTGCAAAATGCGTAGAATGGTATAGGCTTTCAGACAAACATACCCATCAAAATTTCCCCCGGGGGGAGGGGTCTTTTGGCAGCTCAAGGTCTACAACGACTTGATGGCTCTCGCTCAATCTTTTGCTCTCGCTCACACCTTTTGCAAGTTTCATCGCCGATACACAGATCTAATGTATAAATACAGTTGCAGTTTAAAATCACTATTGCAACAAGGTATTTCACAGCCGTTTTTATGGAGATTTAATTTACAAACTTAAGAAGATAAAATGCAATGTTAATTTCTCTGAGTTAATATTCGTAAAAACCATCTGTAAATTTAAAAAGAAAGGTTACCAACATGATATTTTACAGCGCTCTGCAGGCCTGGTGATTAACCCATCTACAGTTGATCATTATGCTTACCTCTTTGGTTGCACGACGGTGGCAGGGGTTTAAGAGTTTATGAAGATTTATGGGGAAATCTTTTCTTAAAAGAACCTTGAAGCTCAATTCGTTTCTTTTATCCCTGTCATCGTGTTCTTGCTGATTTTACTCCAGGTGCTCTGGTCTCAGTAAGATCATTGAGTACCTACCCTTTGGCTTTACAATGCTATTAGGTTCGTGTTTTTTTATATGTTTGTGTGCTTTTGCATGCAACATTGTTGAGACGATGGGTGGGTTGGAGTTATTTCACCTAGACAACTTGTACTTGGTTTGTGTTACGAGAACCTGTTGGGGCAAGTGTGAGGTTGGTGCACCCTAGAACCTGGTTTAAACCCCCAGTGGCGAATTATTTTGCCACTGACCGTTCCCCAAGGCGTAACCCCACGGGTTCTCACTATCGTTTATTGTTTGTGACCGTCCGTTTTGAAACTGATTATTGTAAAACCATGCTCTATTTTCCTCTCTACCTTTTGGCTGTGTGGAGAGGCTGTGTCTGCTGGATGTGGCCATTCCTGATATGCATATTTCACTTTTTTCCAAAATCTATTGAAGAAGTGCAATTTACGAAAAGTACAAAACATAAAAGAATTCACGAATGGCAAATGATACATGCATAAAAAATGAGATAACATGTCAATTATACCTGTAAAAATATGGTCAACGGCCCTAGGAAAAATGAAATAAAGAGTCAACGACTTGATGGCTCTCGCTCACTCAACTTCTTTTGAAGAAGTGCACATGCTTCAACGATTTAGCGGGTAAATCGAATGTAAGGCCCGCGACCACTATTACTAAGACAGGTTAAATGACTAAACACATGCTGAAAGATGAAAATGTGATGAATGGACGATACAAATAAGGTTACATAAAAGATAAAGGTATATCGGAAAATGACCCTCCTACACGTGTATGTAGGAACGCCAGTTATAGACCGGTACACCGGTACAAGACTAACTACTATACAAATTTTAACAGTTCGCTGTTTAACATAAAACCGATTTGTCCCTGCTTAAACCATTTAATGAGGTTGTATAAAAAGAATAAGAACCAATCCGAAAATAAACATAAAATAAACTGTCTAAAATAACAGAATTCATAAAACGCTGAATGTTGACATGTTTTGTTTGGTATAACACTTCACTTTATATTACTTACTCAAGCGGTAATTTATTCAGCAGAGTTTATACAAGAATCCAATCTCCATCCCAATCCGAAAACACATTATTTTATTCTTAAACAAATAACAAAAGAAACAGATTCGCACTATTTTTAGCTTGTGCGTGCAATATAATACAAGGAAAAGCATCTTATCACTTATAGTCCACGTTCCAGAAATTGATGTTAATGCCCGGCACGGTTGCACACTCAACAAATTCATTCGCGCGCGGTCTGAAATTAAATACGAATAAATAGAATGTGTGTTTACTGATCAAATAATAGAGGAAATGATGTACATAAGTACACATACCTTTATATTAAGTTGTATTGTTATCACAAACTATAAGTAGTAATCAAAAGCCGAAAAAAAGGTTACTGTCAAAAAGCGAAGAATATAATGATAAATGATAATGATAAAATAAGTTCACTTTCTTTGATTTTTAATCCTGATTTCCGCCCACATTTTCTGGTTTAAGGCAAACCCATGTTGTTTTAATTTGGAGACAATACGCCACTGATCATGGAATGGTGATAATTTGAAAATACCGCATTGAAGTTTCAATGCTCACCCTCATCAACCATCGTTTGAGATGAATCAAAATTGTACAGTTTACTGGTGTAAATATGTTGAAGTCAACCCGGTGCTAGGCGGTGTGGACGGTAATACGTAAAGAAATGTATTTTCCGCCGGAAAAGCGAAGCGAATTAGGTGGAAAATAATTTTCTTTGATTGGGTCAGATTTTTATTATTGTACCAACCAAACGCTTACAGGCACATTTTAATTATGGGAAAATCAAACGGTATATATAAATCGTAGTTTGTCATACGGACATTTGTGCTAAGATAACAGATTGAATCAAATAAAATTTAATGGAATATGTTAAAAGTTCCAAGTTGTTTTACGCATGTTGTGTTTTTTTGTAATTTGTGTAATGGATACAGTGAAGAACATTCCGTAAGTTTGCCTATGTGCTCAGTACAATATATACACTATATGAAACAGTATGAATTTGTTGTTAGCTTGTGCAAAGATCTGGGAGGTCAAAGGAAATTGGAAACACAAATTAAATATTTCGTGCTTAAGGTTTCACTTACATTGCAAAATTGCGAAAACTGGCTAAATTTTCAGGAAACCATTACGTTATTTTGACGAATTACCACTAATGATTATATACCACTATATAATTATTTCAGTTGTGAGTTGTTTTGTTATATTTCCCATGAGTTTCAGAGTTCGCATGCAAACGGTTTTCCTTTTGTTTTAGTATGTTTTAGTATTAGAAAATTTATTAGACTAAGTAAATAAGTGTAAATACATTTCTTCACTAAAGTTTAGGCAGCAATTAGTATTTTCCCCAAATGTCATTTTGAAACTTTAACCAGTTTTCGCAATTCGCAATATTAATTCCCCCTCCCCCTAAAGAAGTTGCGTTTCTTATTTCTATTACTATATTTTCATTATTGCCCATTAACAGACTTAATCAAACCGAGCCTGCACTTTTTTATTTATCGTGTTTGGTGGCTTTCGAAGTTTGTTGTGCTACTGATATATATTTTTGTATTCTTTAAAATATTTTCTTTCCTTAACATCAATATGATGGAAATCATAGCGACGAATACATAACATTTAGTTTTACCTGTTATGTTAGTTTCGTCTACTGTCGTCTTTTACTTTTTCATAAGTGCATGAGTCTCATTTTTGAGTTAATATATATGGGGCTCGTCACGGGGTTTGTTCATAGTACATGAGTTTCAGCTTTAAGTTAATAAATATGTGGCACATCACGGGGTATTTTTCATACATGCATGAGTTTCAACTTTAAGTTAATTAATACGGGGCACATCACGGGGTATTATTCATACGTGCAGGAGTTTCAACTTTAAGGGTAACAAATATGGGGCACATCACGGGGTATTGTTCATAAGTGCGAGAGTTTCAACTTTAAGTTAACAAATATGGGGCAAATCACGGGGTATTGTTCATTAGTGCGAGAGTTTCAACTTTAAGGGTAACAAATATGGGGCACATCACGGGGTATTGTTCATAAGTGCGAGAGTTTCAACTTTAAGGGTAACAAATATGGGGCACATCACGGGGTATTGTTCATAAGTGCGAGAGATTCAACTTTAAGGGTAACAAATATGGGGCACATCACGGGGTATTGTTCATAAGTGCGAGAGTTTCAACTTTAAGGGTAACAAATATGGGGCACATCACGGGGTATTGTTCATAAGTGCGAGAGTTTCAACTTTAAGGGTAACAAATATGGGGCACATCACGGGGTATTGTTCATAAGTGCGAGAGTTTCAACTTTAAGGGTAACAAATATGGGGCACATCACGGGGTATTGTTCATAAGTGCTAGAGTTTCAACTTTAAGGGTAACAAATATGGTGTTCATCACGGGGTATTTTTTATACGTGCTAAGTTTGAAATTAAAGGGTAACAAATATGGGCACATCATGGGGTATTGTGTTGTCGGTGCTATTTTTGACATTAAGTTATTACTGCATCTGGAAAGAACTTACAATTATCTGTTACTTTCTCAGAACAAACTTGATTTTCTATAGCGTTTGACTCAATAAATGTAAATATTACCGCGAAAGGTTTTGATTCCTTCCATGGCAAGGACTGACGACATCTTGCAAAAGGTATGAGCGAGAGCAAAAGATTGAGCGAGAGCCATCAAGTCGTTGTAGACCTTGAGCTGCCAAAAGACCCCTCTCCCCGGGGGGAAATTTTGATGGGTATGTTTGTCTGAAAGCCTATACCATTCTACGCATTTTGCAATTTGTTTGCACTCTGGCGAGTGGGGCGTTTTATCGTAATGCCTTTTTGAATATGTGACCCTTGGGAAAATTAAAAGTAAGTCAGAAATATTTGGCAAAAATAAAAGTTCTTAAATAAATCTATTTTTTTTCAACACAAGAAAGATGTTTTCTTAATTTTTGATGCAATAAAATATCTGCAACCTTAGGTATGGGTCTAAAATATTCATTTAGATATGTTACTTCACATCAAAACCAAGAAAAATAATATAAACGAAACATTTGTTACTTGCATAAGCAAGTAATTTGTGTTTGATTTGTAAAATATATAAACATAAATAACAATACAGTATTTAAATGTAAAACAACCACTTTAAGACACACTTATTGTTAAATGTATGTGAATAATTACATATATTTGAAAATACCAACAACCAAAAATATCCGAAAAAATGCAACAAATCATCTCAAACATGACAAACAACGACATTATCTATAAATAAAATTACAAATAAATAAACACTTAAAGACATCTGTGTGCTTAAAAGGTAAACTGTGTTAAACATTTTGTAAATATCCGTAACCTTATTGTAATATTTTATATTATATACTTATGCTTATGGTTAATAAATTTGAAGATTTGGCGTTTATGTTTAATATGGTTTAGTGAAGTAGTACAGGGTTCATTCACACTGATTGTGGACTGCTGCATCAAGCCTAAAGCTAAGTCCTGATTCTCACGATTAGGACAAATACCTTTAATTTTGTTCTAGTAAGAAAAAATAGACAAGAAAGAATCTAAACAAACTGTTTAAAGCAATAAAGTTTTCTTTTTATGTCTGTTTTCATCTTATAATATCTTACCGATTTAACCTGAATAATCAGCAAAAATAATAAGAAAATAAAGCAAGAAACTGCTAACTATAAAAAAAAATTTGATTAACATCTTCATATCATATAATATTAAAATAAAGTTGTTTTATAACCAGTTTAAAAGTTACATAACTTCACACGAATTAGCGGATTCAAATATGATTTTAGAACTGTTATTGGAAGTAGTTTTATTCATCTTAAATATATAGGTACAGTGTAGATTTTTTTAAACATTTGAACAGCACGAGCATTAATTTAACAAAATCGTTACTCAAGTAAGCGAATTAATTACCTAAAAGTTTTTACACGCATATCAAAGGTAACATGTCTGTTAGCTTACCATCATCTGCATTACACAAATTGTCTTTCA
Source organism: Corbicula japonica (assembly GCA_038501625.1). Lineage (NCBI taxonomy): Eukaryota > Metazoa > Mollusca > Bivalvia > Venerida > Cyrenidae > Corbicula > Corbicula japonica. The sequence continues at coordinate 57,342 of JAZAYU010000344.1, read as the reverse complement.
AATTAAGATATTTCTCTTAATAATTTCTTGTCTTTAGTAAAAATACCTTAAGTAATTCAAAGCTTTTGCTATACAATGGAAACATAATTTTTCATTAAGTACAATTTTTTTCTTATTTCTCATGCTTTGTCTCATGGTAACATCAGTTAGTATTGTTCTAATAGGCCAGAACTGATACTTTCAACTCTAATTTAAGTTAGTTTACTTTATGGAAAGGTCATATTCATATTATGAATGACTCTGTGGTTATCTAAATACAAACTATAACAAGGTTAAGAAATAATTTTTATTTTCCTTATTTTTTAGCAAATATTTTTAATTGTAATTTATTTAAGTAACATATAATTTATTTGTTTAACCCTTTCCAAATAGATAGTTTTACCTTTCGTGTTTTAATCTATTTTCACTTTCAGAACTAATTTCAAAAATGTTGTTTTTTATAATTTTCCAGTAATGATTTCATTAAGAAATGAATTGTACTGTCAATTTTGTAACATCAGAAGTATATGTTTCGGAGATTTTGGAGGTTTAAAATGGAAAAATTTAAACACGTTCACATTTTTAACCACACATGTAACACAGTGTACACTATTAACTGTTTACTATAATTTGTGTATAATTTAGTCCAAAATGATTGCAGAATTGTGATAAGTGTGCGCTTTTTTATTATGCTGTTTATTCTGTGAACAACAACAACAACAACAACAACAACAACAACAAATACTACTACTTCTACTACTACTAGTACTACTACCTACTACTACTACTACTACTACTACTACTACTACTACTTGCAATATTGCTACTACAACTACTACTATTATTACTATGTAATTATTCACATACATTTAACAATAAGTGTGTCTTAAAGTGGTTGTTTTACATTTAAATACTGTATTGTTATTTATGTTTATATATTTTACAAATCAAACACAAATTACTTGCTTATGCAAGTAACAAATGTTTCGTATATATTGTTATACTTGGTTTTGATGTGAAGTAACATATCTAAATGAATATTTTAGACCCATACCTAAGATTGCAGATATTTTATTGCATCAAAAATTAAGAAAACATCTTTCTTGTGTAGAAAAAAATAGATTTATTTAAGAACTTTTATTTTTGCCAAATATTTCTGACTTACTTTAAATTTTCCCAAGGGTCACATATTCAAAAAGGCATTACGATAAAACGCCCCACTCGCCAGAGTGCAAACAAATTGCAAAATGCGTAGAATGGTATAGGCTTTCAGACAAACATACCCATCAAAATTCCCCCCGGGGGGGAGGGGTCTTTTGGCAGCTCAAGGTCTACAACGACTTGATGGCTCTCGCTCAATCTTTTGCTCTCGCTCACACCTTTTGCAAGTTTTATCGCCGATACACAGATCTAATGTATAAATACAGGTGCAGTTTAAAATCACTATTGCAACAAGGTATTTCACAGCCGTTTTTATGGAGATTTAATTTACAAACTTAAGAAGATAAAATGCAATGTTAATTTCTCTGAGTTAATATTCGTAAAAACCATCTGTAAATTTAAAAAGAAAGGTTACCAACATGATATTTTACAGCGCTCTGCAGGCCTGGTGATTAACCCATCTACAGTTGATCATTATGCTTACCTCTTTGGTTGCACGACGGTGGCAGGGGTTTAAGAGTTTATGAAGATTTATGGGGAAATCTTTTCTTAAAAGAACCTTGAAGCTCAATTCGTTTCTTTTACCCCTGTCATCGTGTTCTTGCTGATTTTACTCCAGGTGCTCTGGTCTCAGTAAGATCATTGAGTACCTACCCTTTGGCTTTACAATGCTATTAGGTTCTTGTTTTTTATATGTTTGTGTGCTTTTGCATGTAACATTGTTGAGACGATGGGTGGGTTGGAGTTTTTTCACCTAGACAACTTGTACTTGGTTTGTGTTACGAGAACCTGTTGGGGCAAGTGTGAGGTTGGTGCACCCTAGAACCTGGTTTAAACCCCCAGTGGCGAATTATTTTGCCACTGACCGTTCCCCAAGGCGTAACCCCTCGGGTTCTCAGTATCGTTTATTGTTTGTGACCGTCCGTTTTGAAACTGATTATTGTAAAACCATGCTCTATTTTCCTCTCTACCTTTTGGCTGTGTGGAGAGGCTGTGTCTGCTGGATGTGGCCATTCCTGATATGCATATTTCACTTTTTTCCAAAATCTATTGAAGAAGTGCATTTTACGAAAAGTACAAAACATAAAAGAATTCATGAATGACAAATGATACATGCATAAAAAATGAGATAACATGTCAATTATACCTGTAAAAATATGGTCAACGGCCCTAGGAAAAATGAAATAAAGAGTCAACGACTTGATGGCTCTCGCTCACTCAACTTCTTTTGAAGAAGTGCACATGCTTCAACGATTTAGCGGGTAAATCGAATGTAAGGCCCGCGACCACTATTACTAAGACAGGTTAAATGACTAAACACATGCTGAAAGATGAAAATGTGATGAATGGACGATACAAATAAGGTTACATAAAAGATAAAGGTATATCGGAAAATGACCCTCCTACACGTGTATGTAGGAACGCCAGTTATAGACCGGTACACCGGTACAAGACTTGCTACTATACAAATTTTAACAGTTCGCTGTTTAACATAAAACCGATTTGTCCCTGCTTAAACCATTTAATGAGGTTGTATAAAAAGAATAAGAACCAATCCGAAAATAAACATAAAATAAACTGTCTAAAATAACAGAATTCATAAAACGCTGAATGTTGACATGTTTTGTTTGGTATAACACTTCACTTTATATTACTTACTCAAGCGGTAATTTATTCAGCAGAGTTTATACAAGAACCCAATCTCCATCCCAATCCGAAAACACATTATTTTATTCTTAAACAAATAACAAAAGAAACAGATTCGCACTTTATTTTTAGCTTGTGCGTGCAATATAATACATGGAAAAGCATCTTATCACTTATAGTCCACGTTCCAGAAATTGATGTTAATGCCCGGCACGGTTGCACACTCAACAAATTCATTCGCGCGCGGTCTGAAATTAAATACGAATAAAAAGAATGTGTGTTTACTTATCAATTAATAGAGGAAATGATGTACATAAGTACACATACCTCTATATTAAGTTGTATTGTTATCACAAACTATAAGTAGTAATCAAAAGCCGAAAAAAAGGTTACTGTCAAAAAGCTAAGAATATAATGATAAATGATAATGATAAAATAAGTTCACTTTCTTTGATTTTTAATCCTGATTTCCGCACACATTTTTTTCTGGTTTAAGGCAAACCCATGTTGTTTTAATTTGGAGACAATACGCCACTGATCATGGAATGGTGATAGTTTGAAAATACCGCATTGAAGTTTCAATGCTCACCCTCATCAACTATCGTTTGAGATGAATCAAAATTGTACAGTTTACTGGTGTAAATATGTTGAAGTCAACCCGGTGCTAGGCGGTGTGGACGGTAATACGTAAAGAAATGTATTTTCCGCCGGAAAAGCGAAGCGAATTAGGTGGAAAATAATTTTCTTTGATTGGGTCAGATTTTTATTATTGTACCAACCAAACGCTTACAGGCACATTTTAATTATGGGAAAATCAAACGGTATATATAAATCGTAGTTTGTCATACGGACATTTGTGCTAAGATAACAGATTGAAATCAATAAATTTTAATGGAATATGTTAAAAGTTCCAAGTTGTTTTACGCATGTTGTGTTTTTTTGTAATTTGTGTAATGGATACAGTGAAGAACATTCCGTAAGTTTGCCTATGTGCTCAGTACAATACATACACTATATGAAACAGTATGAATTTGTTGTTTGCTTGTGCAAAGATCTGGGAGGTCAAAGGAAATTGGAAACACAAATTAAATATTTCGTGCTTAAGGTTTCACTTACATTGCAAAATTGCGAAAACTGGCTAAATTTTCAGGAAACCATTACGTTATTTTGACGAATTACCACTAATGATTGTATACCACTATATAATTATTTCAGTTGTGAGTTGTTTTGTTATATTTCCCATGAGTTTCAGAGTTCGCATGCAAACGGTTTTCCTTTTGTTTTAGTACAAGTTTATGTACAATGAGTATTTTCCCCAAATTTCATTTTGAAACTTTAACCAGTTTTCGCAATTCGCAATATTAATTCCCCCTCCCCCTAAAGAAGTTGCGTTTCTTATTTCTATAACTATATTTTCATTATTGCCCATTAACAGACTTAATCAAACCGAGCCTGCATTTTTTTATTTATCGTGTTTGGTGGCTTTCGAAGTTTGTTGTGCTACTGATATATATTTTTGTATTCTTTAAAATATTTTCTTTCCTTAACATCAATATGATGGAAATCATAGCAACGAATACATAACATTTAGTTTTACCTGTTATGTTAGTTACGTCTACTGTCGTCTTTTACTTTTTCATAAGTGCATGAGTCTCATTTTTGAGTTAATAAATATGGGGCTCGTCACGGGGTTTGTTCATAGGACATGAGTTTCAGCTTTAAGTTAATAAATATGTGGCACATCACGGGGTATTTTTCATACATGCATGAGTTTCAACTTTAAGTTAATAAATACGGGGCACATAACGGGGTATTATTCATATGTGCAGGAGTTTCAACTTTAAGGGTAACAAATATGGGGCACATCACGGGGTATTGTTCATAAGTGCGAGAGTTTCAACTTTAAGCTAACAAATATGGGGCACATCACGGGGTATTGTTCATAAGTGCGAGAGTTTCAACTTTAAGGGTAACAAATATGGGGCACATCACGGGGTATTGTTCATAAGTGCGAGAGTTTCAACTTTAAGGGTAACAAATATGGGGCACATCACGGGGTATTGTTCATAAGTGCGAGAGTTTCAACTTTAAGGGTAACAAATATGGGGCACATCACGGGGTATTGTTCATAAGTGCTAGAGTTTCAACTTTAAGGGTAACAAATATGGGGTTCATCACGGGGTATTGTTTATACGTGCTAAGTTTGAAATTAAAGGGTAACAAATATGGGCACATCATGTATTGTGTTGTCGGTGCTATTTTTGACATTAAGTTATTACTGCATCTGGAAAGAACTTCCAATTATCTGTTACTTTCTCAGAACAAACTTGATTTTTCTATAGCGTTTGACTAAATAAATGTAAATATTACCGCGAAAGGTTTTGATTCCTTCCATGGCAAGGACTGACGACATCTAAACTTTTTCCCGTAATGTATCATCTACGACTGCAAAGTTCGGATTGAAGGACCTTGAGTAACCATTATCTTAATAATCAATTTTTTGTGCAGGCCATAAATCCATTGCCATATTTTATTATGTTTGTTACTGATTTTATTGTAATGATTTTATAACTGATTTTATTTTGAAATAGATGAAAAGTAAACTTTGAAATCCGTCGAACACGATAAATATGAAAATATTGCAGACTCGTTTTGATTGAGCCTGTTTGTGGATAGTAATTGAAATGCACTTTACTGCCCACGCCGCCTAGCCCGGGTTGAGCGCAACTCAATATTTACTCCAATAAACAGTAGAAATTTGACCATCCCAAACGATGGTGTGCATATGGCGTTGGACATAGAACCTTCAATGCGGTATTTTTAGATTAATACCTAGCCTGACAACAGCTAGATTGTTCATTGAAAGAAAAACAACAACACTGAAATGCTTATTATTTCTTTTTTATATTTCATTTCATTTTCTTTTTTTCTGACATGCTGAAACCTATGTTCTGGGAGATAAGGGAAGTAAATCATATCAGTAAGGTACCTGCAGGAGTTGCTTTTCTTGGAGCTATTGACGATTAATGTATGTGACATAAGACTGTATAACAGAACATAGGGACGGGAGCCAGTCTAATTATTACCATTTCATGTTCAGCGACGTATGGTCCCCAGATAAAGGAATGAGTTTTCCCTAAACGAGAAAACAATGGGGGGAACTAAACATAAAAGAATTTGACACGGGATCTTAGAATATATATATATAAACTCCATATCACAGATAACGCCAAAGGCAAAACTAAAAAAGCAGAAAGTAAATCCTTGGGGTGATTGAACAATATCCAATCCTATATTGGCTGGGAAATTGAAACCACTTATCTTAAAACTGGCCGAAATATTAAAACAAAGGTAATTTTAGAACTACTATTAACATAGTACATAAGTATCATGCCCATCGACCTTCAAAGGACGTTATTCCTTTATATATTATTGAAGTTTAAAGGATGAATCTGGTTCTACCATGTCTACGTCACATTAACGTGATATTTTGTGCTTTGGGGGCAATATGACTCAGACTTTTTACCCGCATTGGTGACAACTCTAGAACTTACCTTGTTTGAAACAACATGTTTCGCTGCACCCTCTTACCGGCTACCTTGGCTGAATTTAAACAGAGCAGATCAGACAGACGGACTTTCTTGATTTCACTCAACTGAGCTGCAATGTGATAAAATTAATAAATCAAAGAATGGTATTTTACTGTTATGATAGACACGTAAAATGTTTGAGACAAAGCTTAGAACGTTTTAGTTTAGAAAATAAATAAACAAATAAATAAAAAAAAATAATAATAATAATAATAAGTACATTATTAAATGAGAGAATTCATTAAAAATTTATCTACCGTAAGGCTCTCAATAACAATAAACTCAAAATCAATACGCTTAATAAAAAAGATGACAAGAGTTGTAACTCTGGCCAAAACAGCGGTAGGAAGAATACCTTTCTTAACCACCGTTTACACATTCAGCCTTACGTGTATTGTAAGTTTAAAAGAAACCAGTCAGATCAATTGTAAAATTTCTACGAATGTTAAGATTTCTTATAGATGGTATTTCTTTTGAATGGTACAATTTCTGATGGACGATAAGATTTCTTATGAATGTTCTGACAGAGGGACGAACGAACGGACGGACGGACGGATGCATGCATTCATGCATGTATGCATGGATTCTTTACCTGGAGTAAACCCGCCGGAATAAAGGTCATAGCGTTCATAGAAGAACCGATCCCCATCTTTTAGACGCCGCATTTGAAATCCCATGAGACACTCGCCGGTAGGACCGAGCTGACTTCCGGGTCTACGCCTTTCTGTCATGTGACCAGTGAATAAGTCGATATCATCCGGGCACCTTAAATATAGTACTGCTGTCGTAAATGGAAACTTGGTTCTAAAAGGAGGCAAACGACAGCTGTTTGTATGCCCGTCCCCCTATCGGTTTACAAAGTTGTACTTGTTAACTAATAAAATAAAATAAAAATATAAACATTTAATATCAAATTCTATATTCGGTCAGAATATTATCGCAGTTCTCTAAAAATATTGCATTGGATGTTCCATGAATGCCGTCATATGCAAGTCCTAAATTATTCAATATGTATTTGTGTATATGACGGTGGTCCGGTGGCTCAACAGTTGTATGCCTTTCCATAACTGCCAATGAACAGCTCATTCAAACCGAGCTCGTTATATTTTTTATATTTGTTGTGTTTGACATTTATTTAATTTTCAATTTATGGAAAATACAACTGAGTAACTGTTTAATGTCTGTATATGTTCTTTGTTTTTTTCGTTAAAAGACATTTAACATCTTTGACGTTAAAGACGCATTAAATTTGTAAAACGTGAGCCACGGATAAGAAAATTATATGAACATGAAAATTATATGAACATGAAAATTATATGAACATGTTGTAAGACGGACTAGGTGATGAAATTTCGTAGCAATCAACGCAAAATTGACTGAAATGTCTGCTTTTGTTGCTTAAACGCGGGAAATTTGACAGGCGTCTCAAAAGTGACGTTAGTGGCATACTTTGAAGGCTTGTAGTTTCGACAAGGATAAGAATACCAAAATAAGTAAGCATACATCCAAATCAGGCATATGCTCAATTATACGTATGCGAAATTTCGTGAGTAATCTCGAAAAAAAAAATTGGTGCGCATTCCATCTTAAATGTTTTTAGTGTTTATTGCTTGTTTTCGTAGATCAATCAAATACCATTAACTAACATCATAGGATCAAGATTAAAACAGTCTGTAATTTAAATGTAATTAGAAAAGTTGATACTAAAAAAACATGCTGCAAGACAACATAAATGCTGCAGGTTAAAACGATTTTATGTTTACTTACTATCGAGTGTTTCTATTAAATCAAGTACGTTTTCGGTTACTTGGCTTTAAACTACATGAAATGCATTTCAACAAAAATAAGAATAACTCACGCCTAATTGTTCAAAAGTCAATTATTAAAAGTTTGAAATTTAAATCGATGACTGTTGTTGATAACCGATAACAAGGTAAGTTTTTAGTGGATGACTTCTAATAAAATAATAAAGACAAAAAGTGACCAAATTATGAAATGTGCGTGAGTATAGGTATTTAAGCTATTCGAGTCACATTGACTGTAAATACCTGATGGAAAAAATGAGAAACACTTTGTGACATGCAATGCGTTTCATGCGTTTTTTTATGTTTTATAAGACAAAAAAATAAATCTGCAAATCAGGAGTTGCCACAACAAGATGAAACAGCATCCACACGCAGGCGAAAAGTAAGGAGGAACAGAGAGCATGAGATTATAAGACAGTCACTTTCAAAATGGACACTACAAAAATAACGATATTTAAAAAAAAAGAAGAAAAGAACCGTTACAGAGATAGTGTTTTCCGAGAAACCTTATTTTCCCATTCCAGTTTATAAACATCTTTTGGATGTAGATAGATAGAAGGAAAGAATAATAGATAGTGGTGTATTTCAGACTGATGGTTAAGACCATGATGAAGTTGTTAGGAAAATGTCTTAATTCATATATCCATGCGAAGTTCTTATATAGGTGCTGTGGACTTGATATTGATATCATGAAGAACAATTAATATTTTTCGAAAAAAGTGACTTGACTAATTTCCTACATCCTCAAACGAGACTGTAGTGCCACACATGGTGCAAGTGTTGTTGAGAAAAGATATCAGTTGTCTATGTATTGCATTTAAAAATTACACATGTTGGAGCCAACAATTTATTCGTGTTGGAAAAACATATACAGCCAACACACGATGTGTCAAACTCGCTTTAGTCAAAACATCTGATATATTTGACTGCTTTTTACGGTCCCATGAAAATGTGTTCTTTGTACATATAATATTACGCAGCTAAACATTGTTTTTATAAGTTGAAGTAAATTTTTGAACCTACCGACTAAAATATGCTATGTAATTGTATACTGACGCACTATAGATACGCACCATTAATTATATATCTTAATTTCTACACAGTGACTGTGATGTAAGATAGGATCATTATAATGCATTCGAATAAATTTCAAGTTCATCTCAATATTTACAAGTAGGCCCGGCTAAGTAGTCTTGCAACTTCCGGTTCATGGTCAACTAGTCCACCATAGCCCGTACCAAAATTTTGAACCCAAGGTAGACCACATACGTAATATCTGAACCAGTTATATCCGCGTAACCCGTGGTCCCGGCCTCTGAAATAGATAATAAATTCCTCAAAACCGCAAAATAAAAGCCGTGTCCAGCGCTTTGTAAGTCGGAGTTTTTTCCTAGTAAATAAAATTTGTGTCATTAAAAGCTGACTCATTTAATACTTTGTTGTCTTAAAATAATCAAAGGGCATCTGAAAAGAGATTCCGAAATTACCAAATGTGTGTAATGTGATATTACTTAAATGATGTAATGCGAAATAACAAAAAGATGCAATGCAAAATTACGAAAATAATGTTATGATTCGAAAGCGCTAAAGGGCATCAGGATGTGAGTAATTATTTCGAGATTTTACTTATTTTGTCAATTTGTTGAAATACGTCAACATTTCTACTTGCTTTTGTAAATTTGTTAAAAAAACATGTGTAACCTTTTCCACTTTATGCTTCCTCAATTTACACAAAGGTATATACGAATTGAAATAATACTTATTAGCGAATAAGATATTTTCTGTCTTCTCGAAGAGTTTTTTGTCGAGTAATCTTATCGAAATTTTTTTAACATAGAACATGTTCGTGAAGTTGGCCGCCTAGCAGCCAAGCAGCGTAAAGTTTGCCACCAAGCAGCCTAGCAGCCTGGCAGCGTGAAGTTGGCCGCCAAGCAGCCTAGCAGCCTGGCAGCGTGAAGTTGGCCGCCAAGCAGCCTAGCAGCCTGGAAGCGTGAAACTGGCCGCCCAACAGCCTAGCAGACACTTTGGCTGCTGTGATACTTTGGCTGCTGAGCTGCTGTGGCGGCTGGGAAAAGTTGGCTGCTGAGCTGCTGTGGCGGCTGGGATACTTTGGCTGCTGGGAAAAGTTGGCTGCTGGAATACTTTGGCTGCTGAGCTGTTGTGGCGGCTGGGATACTTTGGCTGCTGGGCTGCTGTGGCGGCTGGGATACTTTGGCTGTTGGGAAAAGTTGGCTGCTGGAATACTTTGGCTGCTGAGCTGCTGTGGCGGCTGGGAAAAGTTGGCTGCTGGGCTGCTGTGGCGGCTGGGATACTTTGGCTGTTGGGAAAAGTTGGTTGCTGGAATACTTTGGCTGCTGAGCTGCTGTGGTGGCTGGGAAGTTGGCTGCTGGGCTGTTGTGGCGGCTGGGATACTTTGGCTGTTGGGAAAAGTTGGCTGATGGAATACTTTGGCTGCTGAGCTGCTGTGGCGGCTGGGAAAAGTTGGCTGCTGGGCTGCTGTGGCGGCTGGGATACTTTGGCTGCTGGGAAAAGTTGGCTGCTGGAATACTTTGGCTGCTGAGCTGCTGTGGCGGCTGGGAAAAGTTGGCTGCTGGGCTGCTGTGGCGGCTGGGATACTTTGGCTGCTGGGAAAAGTTGGCTGCTGGAATACTTTGGCTGCTGAGCTGCTGTGGCGGCTGGGAAATGTTGGCTGCTGGGCTGCTGTGGCGGCTGGGATACTTTGGATCCTGGGAAATGTTGGCTGCTGGAATACTTTGGCTGCTGAGCTGCTGTGGCGGCTGAGAAATGTTGGCTGCTGGGCTGCTGTGGCGGCTGGGATACTTTGGCTGCTGGGAAAAGTTGGCTGCAAGAATACTTTGGCTGCTGAGTCTCTGTGGCGGCTGGGAAAAGTTGGCTGCTGGGCTGCTGTCGCGGCTGTGATACTTTGGCTGCTGGGAAAAGTTGGCTGCTGGAATACTACGGCTGCTGAGCTGCTGTGGCGGCTGAGAAAAGTTGGCTGCTGGGCTGCTGTGGCGGCTGGCATACTTTGGCTGCTGGGAAAAGTTGGCTGCTGGAATACTTCGGCTTCTGAGCTGCTGTGGCGGCTGGGAAACTTTGGCTGCTGGGCTGTTGTAGCGGCTGGGATACTTTGGCTGCTGGGAAAAGTTGGCTGCTGGAATACTTTGGCTGCTGAGCTGCTGTGGCGGCTGGGAAAAGTTGGCTGCTGGGCTGCTGTGGCGGCTGGGATACTTTGGCTGCTGGGAAAAGTTGGCTGCTGGAATACTTTGGCTGCTGAGCTGCTGTGGCGGCTGGGAAAAGTTTGCTGCTGGGCTGTTGTGGCGGCTGGGATACTTTGGCTGCTGGGAAAAGTTGGCTGCTGGAATAATTCTGCTGCTGAGCTGCTGTGGCGGCTGAGAAAAGTTGGCTGCTGGGCTTCTGTGACGGCTGGGATACTTTGGCTGCTGGAATACTTTGGCTGCTGAGCTGTTGTGGCGGCTGAGATAAGTTGGCTGCTGAGCTGCTGTGGCGGCTGGGAAATGTTGGCTGCTGGGCTGCTGTGGCGGCTGGGTTACTTTGGCTGCTGAGCTGCTGTGGCGGCTGAGAAAAGTTGGCTGCTGGGCTGCTGTGGCGGCTGGCATACTTTGGCTGCTGGGAAAAGTTGGCTGCTGGAATACTTCGGCTTCTGAGCTGCTGTGGCGGCTGGGAAACTTTGGCTGCTGGGCTGTTGTAGCGGCTGGGATACTTTGGCTGCTGGGAAAAGTTGGCTGCTGGAATACTTTGGCTGCTGAGCTGCTGTGGCGGCTGGGAAAAGTTGGCTGCTGGGCTGCTGTGGCGGCTGGGATACTTTGGCTGCTGGGAAAAGTTGGCTGCTGGAATACTTTGGCTGCTGAGCTGCTGTGGCGGCTGGGAAAAGTTTGCTGCTGGGCTGTTGTGGCGGCTGGGATACTTTGGCTGCTGGGAAAAGTTGGCTGCTGGAATAATTCTGCTGCTGAGCTGCTGTGGCGGCTGAGAAAAGTTGGCTGCTGGGCTTCTGTGACGGCTGGGATACTTTGGCTGCTGGAATACTTTGGCTGCTGAGCTGTTGTGGCGGCTGAGATAAGTTGGCTGCTGAGCTGCTGTGGCGGCTGGGAAATGTTGGCTGCTGTGCTGCTGTGGCGGCTGGGTTACTTTGGCTGCTGAGCTGCTGTGGCGGCTGGGAAATGTTGGCTGCTGGGCTGCTGTGGCGGCTGGGATATTTTGGCGGCTGGGAAAAGTTGGCTGCTGGAATATTTTGGCTGCTGAGCTTCTGTGGCGGCTGGGAAAAGTTGGCTGCTGGGCTGTTGTGGCGGCTGGGATACTTTGGCTGCTGGGAAAAGTTGGCTGCTGGAATACTTTGGCTGCTGAGCTGCTGTGGCGGCTGAGAAAAGTTGGCTGCTGGGCTGCTGTGACGGCTGGGATACTTTGGCTGCTGCGAAAAGTTGGCTGCTGGAATACTTTGGCTGCTGAGCTGCTCTGGCGGCTGGGATAAGTTGGCTGCTGAGCTGCTCTGGCGGCTGGAAAATGTTGGCTGCTGGGCTGCTGTGGCGGCTGGGTTACTTTGGCTTCTGGGAAAAGTTTGCTGCTGGAATACTTTGGCTGCTGAGCTGCTGTGGCGCCTGGGAAAAGTTGGCTGCTGGGCTGCTGTGGCGGCTGGGATACTTTGGCTGCTGGGAAAAGTTGGCTGCTGGAATACTTTGGTTGCTGAGCTGCTGTGGCGGCTGGGAAAAGTTGGCTGCTGAGCTGCTGTAGCGGCTGGAATACTTTGGCTGCTGGGAAAAGTTGGCTGCTGGAATCCTTTGGCTGCTGAGCCTCTGTGGCGGCTGGGAAAAGTTGGCTGCTGGGCTGCTGTGGCGGCTGGGATACTTTGGCTGCTGGGAAAAGTTGGCTGCTGGAATACTTACGCTGCTGAACTGCTGTGGCGGCTGGGATACTTTAGCGGCTGGGATGCTGTCGCTAAATTGAAGTTAAATAATGCTTTTAAAAAATTTTCACGTCAGACTTCGATTTGGTAGCCTTGTATCCTGGCAGTCAAGCAGCCTAGCAGCCGGAAAGCGAGAAGTTTAAGACTTAACGTAGGTAATGTTATAATGTAATGTTATAACGTTATTTTATATTATCATATCATTAAATTAACGCATTTCTTTCGATATTTTATGTTCTCGTACATTTTTTTAGAAAATTAAGTTAATTGAAATTAAAAAAAATATGAAATACACGTTCAAAAAAAAAAACAAGAAATTTGCTGATTTGCTTTTAAACGCATTATTACGTCAGTTTCATTCAGAAGGAAGACTTCGAGTTGGCAGCCTAACAGCGGAGTAGACTGGCAGCCTAGCAGCCTAGCTGTTTTAAAACTTCACGTAGGTGATGTTATAATATATTTGTCAGTCTATCATCCTAGAAGCAGATGGTTCAGACTTAAAATCATCATGCCATCATTCAAAAAACATGTACTTTACCGGTATTTCATGCTCTTTTATTTTTCAGAAATAAAATGCGAGATTTGAAAAAGAAATTAGTAAAAGCCATGTTGACATTCGCGCCACAACCAAAAGAATATAGTAAAATGAGCGAAGGCAGTTTTCGGGCTATAGCGAACGCATATGAAATGTGTCTGTGTGAAGTCGGAAGAGCAACAGATCAGTTCCAGGAGAATGTAGAAAACATAATGGTGTATTTGATTTGTCGATGTCAGATTAGAACTATTTGAAAAAGAAAAATTTTATAATTGAATCGAAAACACCTAAAAGTGAAAGAAAAATACTAAATCAACGATATTTGTCTTTAACTCGAGTTCATAAAAATGTATAAATTTCCCAACTACGAGAAGACAAAAGCGTCAATACAAGTTAGAACAGTAAAGAAAAATAGTTTAACCTTAAAAATCCCTAAAATTCTATTTGCAATCAAACACAAAAAAGAATCATCGCAAAACAAATACAATTTAAATACCCAAATGATTAAGAAGATACTGACAACAATATGTAAGGTCCTTTTATTTCTCATAAACAAATTTTTTTTCTTATTAAATTCTTTTCTCGCATTATAACAACTTTGGTCAAACCATTTTGCCTTTATATTTACTTGTTTGTTATTGTGAGAATATTTAATATTGGAGTTGCCTTTGGCGTTGTCTGTGATATGCAGGATTTTTATTCTAAGATCCCCTGTCAAAGTTCTATTCTGTTTAGTTACGCCCATTGTTTTCTCGTTTAGGGCAAACCCATTCTTTCATTCTTTCTGGGGACCATACGCCGCTGAACATGGAATGTTATTAATCTGAAAATACCGCATTGAAGGTTCCATGTCCACCGCCATATGCACACCATCGTTTGGGATGGTCAAAATTGTACTGTTTATTGGTGTAAATATTGAATTGCGCTCAACCCGGGGCTATGCGGCGTGGGCAGTAATATGCATATCCATTACTGTCCATGAACAGGCTCAATCAAACCGAGCCTGCAATATCTTCAAATTTGTCGTGTTCGATGGCTTTCAAAGTTCCCTTTTCATCTATTGTAAAAGCTTATTTATTTCATACTACTTTTACTACAGCTTTGAAACTTTTTACACTTCTGTAGTATCATACCTCAGGTTGATGTTCAAAGGCCAATAACTCTATCTTGGTTTTTTATTTAATTTTGGCCCTTTTCACTTTTTGGACTTAGAAATTATTGTTAAAGTTTTCTTGTATTATGCTATAGCAAAGATATAATACATATAACCTTATCATACTTTGGTGGGAAGTGTTCAGTAGTTGTGTGAACGGGGGGTGGGTAGAGGGGGTGCAGGAACACGGGTATCTTGGTGCGGTACCTTCAACCCCCCCCCCTCCCACACACACACACACACACACTCCATTTTTTGTTTAATGTTTGATTTTATTTCTTTCTAAACTCAAACCAACAAACTTTTTGTTGTTGCTGCATGAGGTGGGGATCAAGTGCTTTTATCCTTATCCGCTCCACCTACCATCACCTGTTCTCTTGTTTTACTTTACT
This sequence comes from Corbicula japonica, assembly GCA_038501625.1. NCBI lineage: Eukaryota > Metazoa > Mollusca > Bivalvia > Venerida > Cyrenidae > Corbicula > Corbicula japonica. Next base: position 42,162 of record JAZAYU010000344.1, on the reverse strand, counting down.
TTTTCCACTCTTTCAAACCTTGCACCAGTATTTTGTTTTGTCATATTATTTAAGGTTTAAAGCCAGTGACACTTATTTAATTATATAAGAAGTTTTGAGCGGCTAAGGAGGGTTAAATGGGGTCATGGTTATCAGTTTGGGTCCCCTCATTCGAATAACTTTATTGTAACTTAATAATCATTTTTTAAGTTCTTCACTAAAACCAGCCATTGTTTTTATTGTTAGTTGGTGTGGTTTAGGTCCCAATCCACTCCCTCCTCTCTTAATTATTTTATGACTTTTTTAGTTTTTCTTTAAACACTCTCATCAATATGACTTTTGTTAGGGTGGGTGTGGAAATATCAGATTGAACACCTGACTCACTATCCAGTTGAAATGAAGCCCATTTTTAAGACGTATTTTAATTCTGACTATTCGAGTAGTCGAGCGTACAGACATTTCCGACTGACTATTGTTTTATTTGCAAGAAATGAATTTCTGAGTTTAAGCCGCTTTGATCGCAAACGCGTACCACAATACCGTGGGTGGTGTTGGAGATTTCAACATACTGAATTCATTTTTGTCAACTGTAAGCTGAAACTTGCTTGGTAGATATATCGCAAACATATTATTGAATTAAACAAAACCAGAAAATATAAGATATTATTGGGGGTTAACTTGTAAAAAAATTACTGATCTCTAACCTACCAGAGCCTAATTAATACGCGGTATCGCAAATACGGTGCCATAAATATACATCTGACAATTCGGCACTAGTCCGCCTCTATCAAACAAGATGCAGGCACAAAATTCGCTTCCTTTCCTGGCATGTTATCACTGCAAGCAAGCCACAAACGGGCCGATTTTAAATTGCTTCTTTAATCGTCTTATTATCACCGTATGAAATTGTTGCAGCAGCTTCAACATTTTGTTTGAAAGACGCAATGAATTTATGAGTTGTCATGATCCGGTCGCTTAATCTCTAGGTCATACTAAGAAGGCAGGGAGGGTTCGTCAACAGCTATAACAAGTAAAATAAAATAACTAAACTGTGTCTCTTTCTTTCTTATATACATGCATTTATGAATCTTTTCCATCAACGCCGTTTATCTTTTTAAAAGATATTTCTTGTTTTATCTAATACTACATAAAATTGTGGCTCAGAATTTCATTTCGGTTTCAAATGTGTTTTCTTTACAGTTCGAAGGAATTGTATATAACTTTACGATCATATTTAACTCACAGAGCCAAAAAAGGATAAATCAGTTCCGGCACTCTTGAAGGTCAAATGTTCGAGGCACCATTTTGGTGTACGCTCCTTTAACGATTAAACTTGAAGGATTTGTAGAAAAATTGCTAAAAATGTTTAACTCGCTAAGATGATGAGCAGAAGGCACGGTACAGCTCGCCACCTCGGGATTAAGGTCTGTCTTTAAAGTGCACACTTTCTTTTCTGGCGTCACCCACGGTGCAATATTATAGCAATGATATATATTGTATATTTATTCCATGTCGTAAACTATTTATTGTAAAAAAATATGTGTTCAGTGCGAACAAATATCCATTCAATATCTTAATATATTATTAAATCCCCTAAACATATTTTTGTAGATATAAAATATGTGTGGATGAAAAAAAATATTTTGTAAAACAAATTATTTTTCGAAGATGACCAAATATTTTTAAAATAAATTTAATTTATTAATATATTTATTCAGTCCCCCAAATAATTATGCTTATCAAAACTACTTGTTTATCGAAAACAAAAATATTTATTTATTGTTATATATCATCATTCAATATTTCCAATACTAGTATATTTATTCTATCTTTTAAAAATAATTGTTCAATAATTTGCATGGTAGGAAATTTGTGTTTATTTTTACAAAGGTTTTCAATGGCTGACTTCAAACGATATGGCGGCGCACACGTAAGGTAATACCGATAATATGGGCCTGGTTTTAGAAAACAACAACAACAAAACAAAAACGAAACACATTTAGATCGTTATACCGAAATTTTTTATTTACATCTTTATAGGCTGGTGGCCAGGAACATGTTTGCTCCCCCTCCCTTAGGGAATTTTGTAGACATTATTTTTCTGAAAGCCTGTTATGTCCCGGATATTTTGCAGCTTGTTTGCATTCTGGCGAGTGGGGCATAAGGGTGTTACGGAGGTTTTAATATGTTACCCCTAAAATTTGTAGAAAAAATATATGAATTTTGAACCTTTAATTCTGCTCTATTCCAGCTATGACTTCTTAAAACTTATATTTTTGTATAAGAATGATGTATTTTCTTTTGATTGATGTAGTTTTCATTTCAAAATTTTTACTCTAACCTAACATATTAAGTATGTCACACACATAACCCCAAAAAGATGAAATTTAAGTAAGAAACTTACCTGTAGGATTTTTGTTTGTAAGCAAATTTAAGCAATAATACATGTTTTTGAAAGCTGCGTGATCAGGCAATATGAAGCAGTGTGTTTTTTGTGAAAATAACACTGGCAAAAGTAAAAATTTTACCATAATCTAATATGTTACCCTATTGCTAATTCAGTCATAATAGTCATGTTTTGAGATGAACAAGTAAAAAATATAGTGTTTAATTGAATAATTGTGCTTGATAACTGTAAGTGTTCTTGAAACTTGCATGACGTCAAATTTGTCATATACATAACATATGTTACTCATTAAAATAAGGCTTATTTCCTTGTTTTAATTTGTTTTTAATGGTGTTAGCTGATATCTATATGAAGAAATTAATCATCAATGTCCTGATGTTTGTTAGCCCTGTGTAGATTTCTAATTACATTGACAGTCGTTTTTTGTAACTAATATTACTGATTGAATGAAGTATTTTCTCTAAAACTGATATTGTTGTACAAAGAACTGAACACATTTACAAAACTGTATCACAACTATGCAATCATTTTGGATAAAACTATAAAATAATAATGGTAAGTAGTTTATAGTGTATACTATGTTATGCCATGTGGTTAAAATGTTAAAGTGTTTAAGCTTGTCCATTTTTAACCCTCAAATCTCCGTAACATACAATTCTGAAGTTACAATATTTACAAAGTACAATGAATTTATGAATTAAATGATTAGACTGAAATTCAAATAAAATAATTTTAGAATTGTTTCCAAAAAAGTGAAAATACAAGAGATAAAAGTATTGCTTTGAAAAGTGTTACAAATAAAAATAATTAAAATTAATTATATGTTACCTAATTATTTGATTAATGTTTTTAGAAAAATGACTTAGAATAAAGAAAAAAAAATTCTAAACCGTGTTAAAGTTTGTATCTAGATTACCGTAGAGTCATTCATAATGTGAATATGAACTTTCTATAAACTATGTTTACTTAAAACAAAGTTGAAAGCACCAGTTCAGGTGTTTTAGAGCAAATAATAACTGATGTTACTGGTAAATAAAACATGTGTAATATGAAAAATAAATTGTCCTAAATTAAACATTATTTTTTTCCATTGTTCAAAGAAAGCTTAAGAATTTGTTAAGAATTCCTTAAGATCTTTGTAGAATGTTATTTTTTAAAGACAAATAACTTTTAAAGAGAAACATCCTAATTTGAAAGACAATCTGTGTAATGCAGGTGTTGGTAAGCTAATAGACAAGTTAACGTTGACTTATATATAATAATTTTTTTTAGGTAAAAATTCTTTTACTCGAGTTAAAAAATTGCTATATAATGCTCATGCTGTTTTGAATGTTTTACAAATTCTACACTGAACCTTAGTATTTTAGATGAATAAAACTACTTTTAAAAACATTTATAACATCAGATAATTAAATCGGCTAATTTTGCAAAGTTTAAATTAAGTAGCTTTTAAATTTGTTATAGATCAACTTTAACATAATAAAATATTATATAAAAATATTTATCAAAATGTTAACTAATTGTTTGGAGTTTCTTGCTTTTCTTATTATTTTTGCTGATTATTTAAGTAAAAATTGGTAACATATTAAAAGATGACAAAATACATAAATAGAACAATAAAATGATAAAATATTGTTAATTTTGTTTATTCTTTCTTTTCTACATTTTTTTTAGAACATATTAATGTTATCTGTCTCAATCGAGAGTATCTTGACTTAGCTTTAGACTGGATGCAACAGCCCATAATTAGTGCAAACGTAAGCTGTACTACAATGTTGTCACTGAGCCATATTGATAGGTTTATTGTTAATTTAAAAAGATTTAGAAAAGGACGACCATCTACATCATACACATTTATTTCAAGACATATTGAGCAGTACACAGATCATTAACCTCTAAAGTTTAACAATATTTAAATTAAAAATACACCAGCATCAATACCTTAATTTCCTTTTGTAACATAATTCTTATATATTACCTATTTCAATACAATATACATAAAGTGCAGGAAGGTTGTTAACCAATATACTGGATTAAGATACTGGTTTATTAAAACAAAACTGGCACTGATTTGTTTACTGTTTTATCAAAGCAAGAGTCATATTACCTCATCTTACTTATGGTTATAACAGTCGCTATGCATCAATTACAGGTAATTTTAATTGAGACGTATATTGCTTGTCCTTGAATAAAATAAACAATAAAAAAATCAATATGATATCATGAATAAAACACATTTATTTACTCATAATATTCTTGACAACACACTACTAGCTTATCAAACGCAAATAATTTAATAGCTTTTTATTACCAACTTGAATTTCTTAATTTCTGAGTGACCTTTCTTTGAGAACAATTGATTAAATTTATCACCAGAATCACTATTTCTTAAGGATATAATTGTAACTTAATACTGAAATTCATCTTAAAATGTCTACAAACAAGTGCAGGCTGATGTGTGTTGGTTCTTAAAGTACATTATTGTCGCAATTTATCATGAAAGAAGGTATGTAATTTATATCGCTATTGTGCAGTAACTAAACTTGTTTAATACGTTCTTTTGGGTAACATATTTAAAAATGGTGAATTATGATATGTTATTTATTGTTATTTTTTAAATATCTTTTTTATTAATTTTTTAAGGAGTGTGTCTCAATGTGACTTTATTACATTTAAATACTGCATTCTTATATATATTAAATAAATTAAACAAATACAACAGAAATTACTTGCTAATGCAAGTAAGAAATGTTTCATGCAACTTTTTAAACTAGGTTTTGAAGTGAAGTAACATATCTTAATGACTATTTATAGACCTATACCTTAGGTTGCAGATGTTTTATTGCATTAAAAATTTAAAAGAAAAACATCTTCCTGGTGTAGAAAAATAGGTTTATTTCAGAACTTTTATAATTGGCAATTATTTCTTCATAGCATAAAATTTTCTCAAAGGTCACATATTCAAACAGGCGTTACGGTAAAACTCCCCACTTGCCAGAAAGCAAACAAATTGCAAAAGGCCAAGAATGGCATAGTCTTTCAGAAAAACATATCCTTCAAAATTCCCCCAGGGGGGAGGGGTCTATTGGCAGCTCAAGGTCTTATACATTATGGCCTGTTTTCCCATTTTCTTTTCTTTCAGTAACATATTTCAATATAGCGTTACGGGCTTATGTCCCAATATATGTCACTGTATTACATTTGTCCTGAATTCTCATTATCTTACTATATTTTACTTATAAGCACAAATTACTTGCTACTGCACGTAAGAAATGTTTCATACATCTTATTTTACTAGGTTTTTATGTAAAGTAACATAACTTAATCACTATTTTAGACCAATACCTTAGGTTACAGATGTTTTATTGCATTAGTCATGTAGATAAGAGCTTCCTGGTGTAGAAAAAATAGGTTGATTTTAGAACTTTAATAAGTGTCAAATATTTCATTCTTACACAAACTTTTTTCAAAGGTAACATATTCAAACAGGCGTTACGGAAAAACGCCCCACTTGCCAGAGTGCAAACAAATTGCAAAATGCGTAGAATGGTATAGGCTTTCAGAAAAACATACCCTTCAAAATTCCCTCGGGGGGGGGGTCTATTGGCAGCTCAAGGTCTATTATTATAGAAAGGGTGCACATCAGCTATTAATCCAACGAATATCCCTTAAGGTTTAATAGGCGTACCGCGTACTGTACCGCACCGCCCCGAATCTATGAAAACAAAGCTTGACAAGCTAGAAGGTCAACCATACAAAGGCATACAAAGGCCGAAGGAAATCAGGGACGCAAGAAATATATTATGGCCCATCATGAAATAAAAAGAACGCCAGGGAAAGGACGTACAACTAAGAAGAGATAAGCTATACGTGGACAAAGCATTATACGACCCGAGCAAAGAGCAAAACAGCGGAGCGGGTAACCATGGCGAAGCAACCAACTGAAAATGTCAAGAGGCCTTACGTTCATTAACATGGAATGTTAACGGTCTGGCACTTAAATTAGCCGACCCTGACTTTTTTAACATTGTTTGTAAATATGACGTTATGTGTTTCACTGAAACGTGGATTCATAAAAATACTTAATTTAACCTGAAAATACAAAACTACACATGTGACCATTTATTTGGCAATAAGTCTATTAATCAGAAAAAGGACGGTATGGTGGAGGAATATCGATCTACTATAAAACAAAACTAAAGGATAAAATGAAGGTAATTGAAAAACAGCAGTGTGGTATTATCTGGGTACAGTTTTGTAAAGATTTATTCTTTTTTCAAGAAGATATCTATTTCTGTTTTGTTTATTTACCACCACATAATTCTACTGTACTTAACAAATTCGATATCGATTTTTATGAAGAAATTGAATTAGTCATCGAAAACTATAAAGGATCTGGTAAATTATGATATCCGGAGATTTGAATAGTAGAACCTGAAATTTTTAAGACTTTATTGAATATGTTAGGTTTTTAAATGATGAATTATTGTTATATCAACATGATATTCCAACCATTCCAACCCGAGTAGACAAAGATAAAATGTTAGACTTACAAGGTAAAAAATTGCTATCTTTATGTTCAGCTACCAGTTTAATAATAATTGCAAACGGAAGACTTTTGGCAGACGGACAAGTAGGCGAATAAACGTTTCATAGCAGTAAGGGCTCAAGTACAGTAGATTATTTGTTACTATCTTACGACGACTTTTTTTTTGTTACATACTTCAAGGTCGGAGAACCGTACGAATTTTCAGATCACTCCGCATTAACCATTCATATTGGAAGAAAACCAACGCCTACAAGGCCACGTGATGCCGAAAGTAGTCCCGATCAATGAATTAAATGGGATGACTCGCGCATAAATTCGTTTAGGGCGGGGTTATTAAACAAAAGTATTAAGCTGGACGCCTTGGCAAATACGGTTAGCTATCAAAAGATAAATAATACGGTGACATTATTTACTAACCTCATCAATGAAAACGGGATGAAAGTCTTTGGTTGTACAAAAATTTACAACTCCAATAATGCATATACTCACAATAACAAACAAGTAAATATAAAGGCAAAATGGTTTGACCAAAGTTGTTATAATGCGAGAAAAGAATTTAAAAAGAAAAGAAATTTGTTTATGAGAAAAAAAGGACCTTACATATTGTTGTCAGTATCTTCTTAATCATTTGGGTATTTAAATTGCATTTGTTTTGCGATGATTCTTTTTTGTGTTTGATTGCAAATAGAATTTTAGGGATTTTTAAGGTTAAACTATTTTTCTTTACTGTTCTAACTTGTATTGAGGCTTTTGTCTTCTCGTAGTTGGGAAATTTATACATTTTTAAGAAATCGAGTTAAAGTCAAATATCGTTGATTTAATATTTTTCTTTCACTTTAAGGTGTTTTTCGATTCTATTATAACATTTTTCTTTTTCAAATCTGTTGCTCTTCCAACTTCACGCAGACACATTTCATATGCGTTCGCTATAGCCCGTAAATTGCCTTCGCTCATTTTACTATGTTCTTTTGGTTGTGGCGCTAATGTCAACATGGCTTGTACTAATTTTTTTTTCAAATCTCGCATTTTATTTCTGAAAAATAAAAGAGCATGAAATACCGGTAAAGTACATGTCTTTTTTTAATGATGGCATGATGATTTTAAGCCTGAACCATCTGCTTCTAGGATGATAGACTGACAAATATATTATAACATCACCTACTTGAAGTTTTAAACTTCTCGCTGCCAAACAGCTAGGCTGCTAGGCTGCCAGTCTACTCCGCTGTTAGGCTGCCAAATCGAAGTCTTCCTTTTGAATGAAAATGACGTCCTTATTCGTTTAATAGCAAATCAGCAAATTTCTTGGTTTTTAACGTGTATTTCATATTTTTTTTAAATTTCAATTAACTTAATTTTCTAAAAAATGTAGGAGAACATGAAATATCGAAAGAAATGCATTAATGTAATGATATGATAATATAAAATAACGTTATAACATTACCAACTTTAATCTTAAACTTCTCGCTTTCCGGCTGATAGGCTGCTTGACTGCCAGGATACAAGGCTAACAAATCGAAGTCTGACGTGAGAAATTTTTAAAAGCATTATTTAACATCAATTAAGCGACAGCATCCCAGCCGCTAAAGTATCCCAGCCGCCACAGCAGTTCAGCAGCGTAAGTATTCCAGCAGCCAACTTTTCCCACCAGCCAAAGTATCCCAGCCGCCACAGCAGCCCAGCAGCAATCTTTTCAAAGCCGACACAGCAGCTCAGCAGCCAAAGTATTCCAGCAGCCAACTTTTCCCAACAGCCAAACTATTCCAGCCGCTACAGCAGCGCAGCAGCCAACTTTTCCCAGCCGCCACAGCAGCTCAGCAGCCGAAGTATTCCAGCAGCCAACTTTTCCCAGCAGCCAAAGTATCCCAGCCGCCACAGCAGCCAAGCAGCCAACTTTTCCTAGCCACCACAGCAGCGCAGCAGCCAAAGTATCCAGCAGCCAACTTTTCCCAGCAGCCAAAGTATCCCAGCCGCCACAGCAGCCCAACAGCCAACTTTTCTCAGCAGCCACAGCAGCTCAGCAGCCAAAGTATTCCAGCAGCCAACTTTTCCCAGCAGCCAAAGTATACCGGCCGCCCCAGCAGCCCAGCAGCCAATTTTTCCCAGCCGCCACAGCAGCCCAGCAGCCAACTTTTCCTAGCCGCCACAGCAGCGCAGCAGCCAAAGTATTCCAGCAGCCAATTTTCCCAGCAGCCAAAGTATCCCAGAAGCCACAGCAGCCCAGCAGCCAACTTTTCTCAGCAGCCACAGCAGCTCAGCAGCCAAAGTATTCCAGCAGCCAACTTTTCCCAGGAGCCAAATTTTCCCAGCCGCAACAGCAGCTCAGCAGCCAAAGTATTCCAGCAGCCAACTTTTCCCAGCAGCCAAAGTATCCCAGCCGCTACAGCAGCTCAGGAGCCAACTTTTCCCAGCCGCCACAGCAGCTCAGCAGCCAAAGTATTCCAGCAGCTAATTTTTCCCAGCAACCAAAGTATCCCAGCCGCCACAGCAGCTCAGCAGCCAACTTTTCACAGCCGCCACAGCAGCTCAGCAGCCGAAGTATTCCAGCAGCCAAATTTTCCCAGCAGCCAAAGTACCCCAGCCGCCAAAACAGCCCAGCAGCCAACTTTTCCTAGCCGCAACAGCAGTGCAGCAGCCAAAGTATTCCAGCAGCCAACTTTTCCCAGCAGCCAAAGTATCCCAGCCGCCACAGCAGCCTAGCAGCCAACTTTTCTCAGCAGCCACAGCAGCTCAGCAGCCAAAGTATTCCAGCAGCCAACTTTTCCCAGCAGCCAAAGTATCCCAGCCGCCACAGCAGCCCAGCTGCCAACTTTTCCCAGCCGCCACAACAGCCCAGCAGCCAACTTTTCCCGGCAGCCAAAGCAGCTCAGCAGCCAAAGTATTCCAGCAGCCAACATTTCTCAGCAGCCAAAGTATCCCAGCAGCCAGCAGCCAAAGTATTCCAGCAGCCAACTTTTCTCAGCAGCCAAAGTATCCCAGCCGCCAGCAGCCCAAGTATTCCAGCAGCCAACTTTTCCCAGCAGCCAAATAATCCAAGGCGCCACAGCAGCCCAGCAGCCAACTTTTCCTAGCCGCCACAGCAGCGCAGCAGCCAAAGTATTCCAGCAGCCAATTTTCCCAGCAGCCAAAGTATCCCAGCCGCCACAGCAGCCCAGCAGCCAACTTTTCTCAGCAGCCACAGCAGCTCAGCAGCCAAAGTATTCCAGCAGCCAACTTTTCCCAGCAGCCAAAGTATCCCAGCCGCCACAGCAGCCCAGAAGCCAACTTTTCTCAGCCGCCACAGCAGCCCAGCAGCCAACTTTTCCCAGCCGCCACAGCAGCTAAGCAGCCAAAGTATTCCAGCAGCCAACTTTTTCCAGCAGCCAAAGTATCCCAGCCGCCACAGCAGCTCAGCAGCCAACTTTTCCCAGCCGCCACAGCAGCTCAGCAGCCAAAGTATTCCAGCAGCTAATTTTTCCCAGCAACCAAAGTATCCCAGCCGCCACAGCAGCTCAGCAGCCAAATTTTCCCAGCCGCCACAGCAGCTCAGCAGCCAAAGTATTCCAGCAGCCAATTTTTTCCAGCTGCCAAGGTATCCCAGAGGCCACAACACCCCAGCAGCCAACTTTCCCCAGCCGCCACAGCAGCTCAGCAGCCAAAGTATTCCAGCAACCAACTTTTCCCAGGAGCAAAGTATCCCAGCCGCCACAGCAGCCCAGCAGCCAACTTTTCCCAGCGGCCAAAAAAGCTCAGCAGCCAAAGTATTTCAGCAGCCAACTTTTCCTAGCAGCCAAAGTATCCCAGCCGCCACAACAGCTTAGCAGCCAATTTTTCCCAGCCGCCAAAGCAGCTCAGCATCCAAAGTATTCCAGCAGCCAACTTTTCCCAGCAGGCAAAGTATCCCAGCCGCCACAACAGCCCAGTATCCAACTTTTCCCAGCCGCCACAGCAGCTCAGCAGCAAAAGTATTCCAGCAGCCAACTTTTCCCAGCAGCCAAAGTATTCCAGCCGCCACAGCAGCCCAGCAGCCAACATTTCCCAGCCGCCACAGCAGCGCAGCAGCCAAAGTATTCCAGCAGCCAACTTTTCCCAGCAGCCATAGTATCCCAGCCGCCACAGCAGCCCAGCAGCCAACTTTTCCTAGCCGCCGCAGCAGCGCAACAGCCAAAGTATTCCAGCAGCCAATATTTCCTAGCAGCCAAATTATCCCAGCCGCAACAGCAGCCCAGCAGCCAACTTTTCCTAGCCGCCACAGCAGCGCAGCAGCCAAAGTATTCCAGCAGCCAACTTTGCCCAGCACCCAAAGTATCCCAGCCGCCACAGCAGCCCGGCAGCCACCTTTTCTCAGCAGCCACAGCAGCTCAGCAGCCAAAGTATTCCAGCAGCCAACTTTTCCCAGCAGCCAAAGTATCCCAGCCGCCACAGCAGCCCAGCAGCCAACTTTTCCCAGCCGCCACAAAAGCCCAACAACCAACTTTTCCCAGCCGCCACAGCAGCTCAGCAGCAAAAGTATTCCAGCAGCCAACTTTTCCCAGCAGCCAAAGTATCCCAGCCGCCACAGCAGCTCAGCAGCCAACTTTTCCCAGCCGCCACAGCAGCTCAGCAACCAAAGTATTCCAGCAGCTAATTTTTCCCAGCAGCCAAAGTATCCCAGCCGCCACAGCAGCTCAGCAGCAAACTTTTCCCAGCCGCCACAGCAACCCAGCAGCCAAAGTATTCCAGCAGCCAACTTTTTCCCGCAGCCAAGGTATCCCAGCCGCCACAACAGCCCAGCAGCCAACTTTTCCCAGCCGCCACAGCAGCTCAGCAACCAAAGTATTCCAGCAGCTAATTTTTCCCAGCAGCCAAAGTATCCCAGCCGCCACAGCAGCTCAGCAGCAAACTTTTCCCAGCCGCCACAGCAGCTCAGCAGCCAAAGTATTCCAGCAGCCAACTTTTCCCAGCCTCCAAAGAAGCTCAGCAGCCAAAGTATTCCAGCAGCCAACTTTTCCCAGCAGCCAAAGTATTCCAGCCGCCAGAACAGCCCAGCAGCCAATTTTTCCCTGCCGCCACAGCAGATCAGCATCCAAAGTATTCCAGCAGCCAACTTTTCTCAGCAGGCAAAGTATCCCAGCCGCCACAACAGCCCAGCAGCCAACTTTTCCCAGCCGCCAGAACAGCCCAGCAGCCAAAGTATTCCAGCAGCCAACTTTTCCCAGCAGCCAAAGTATCCCAGCCGCCACAGCAGCCCAGCAGCCAACTTTTCCCCTCCGCCAAAGTAGCTCAGCAGCCGAAGTATTCCAGCAGCCAAACTTTCCAAGCAGCCAAACTATCCCAGACGCCACAACCGCCCAGCAGTCAACTTTTCCAAGCCGCCACAGCAGCTCAGCAGCCGAAGTATTCCAGCCGCCAACTTTTCCCAGCAGCCAAAGTATCCCATCCGCCACAGCAGCCAAGCAGCCAACTTTTCCCAGCAGCCGCAGCAGCGCAGCAGCCAAAGTATTTCAGCAGCCAACTTTTCCCAGCAGCCAAATTATCCCAGCCGCCACAGCAGCCCAGCAGCCAACTTTTCCTAGCCACCACAGCAGCGCAGCAGCCAAAGTATTTCAGCAGCCAACTTTTCCCAGCAGCCAAAGTATCCCCGCCGCCACAGCAGCCCAGCAGCCAACTTTTCTCAGCAGCCACAGCAGCTCAGCAGCCAAAGTATTCCAGCAGCCAACTTTTCCCAGCAGCCAAAGTATCCCAGCAGCCAAAGTATTCCAGCAGCCAACTTTTCCCAGCCGCCAAAGTATCACAGCAGCTAAAGTATCTGCTAGGCTGTTGGGCGGCCAGCTTCACGCTGCCAGGCTGCTAGGCTGCTTGGCGGCCAACTTCACGCTGCCAGGCTGCTAGGCTGCTTGGCGGCCGACTTCACGCTGCCAGGCTGCTAGGCGGCAACTTCACGCTGCCAGGCTTCTAGGCTGCTAGGCGGCCGACTTCACGAACATACATAGAACTTAAGAGCGAGATATAATTATACGAAACGCTTGTTTCGATATCGGGATATAGACTAGAATGGTATTAAGTAGGCTTTTATAAATGGAGTTCGAAACTGCATGTTTGTTTCAACAACGTTGTTTTTTTCAGGTCCTTTCTAGCAATAATCGAGTATACAGCTAATATCACGTGCTTTTGATGATAATATATTAAAAAGATTATTTTAACACAAGCTTTAGATAGCACGTGTATTGTTGCACACGTAACTGATGTTTGGGGTTATTTGACATTCAACCGTGTTGACATTGTTAAATTATCTAATATCATCTCAATAATCATGAAAACGAGACATTATGAAACTTTGAAAACATGTCATTAAAAACCCATTTACCTTAATCAGTTAGATAATTTCTGAGTAGCATGTACAACCAAACACGTACTATCTAAAGTTTGCTTTTAAAATCGTTTTAGTATTTTTATAACATCAAAAGCATGTGAAATTAGCTGTATACTTAATGTCAGTGTATACTTTAAGTCAATTATCGCTAAAGGTGGGCCTGAAAAGCGAAAAAAAAAAGCTTTTTTTTTTAATTGTTGAAGCAAACATGCACTTTCAAATTCTATTTATAAAAACCTCCTTTATGCATGTTATGCCCCTCTCGTCTATTTCACCGAAATCGACTTAAACGTTCGTATATATCTCGCTTTAACTTTTTATGTAAATGTTGTTATTCGCGAAGTTACTCGGCAAGAACTTATCGAGAAGACAGAAAATATCTAGTTTGTCAAAATTTATCGTTTTAATCAATTTGTATATAACTTTGAGCCAATTGAAGAAATATTATGTGAAAAAGGTTACACATGTTTTTAAACAAATTGAGAAGAACAAGGAGAAATTCTTGTAGTATGTCAACAGATTGACAAAAATAAGTATAAAATTTTGAAAGAATTACCCAAATCTCGAGGCTTTTAACGCTTCCGTACAATGATGCAGCAAATCGTGATGTCTACCTATGAGGCTCTTATATTTCACTTTTTATCAATTTTGCAGTTGGATGAATGAAAATTCACAATTTAAACAAGAAAAGCAGATGCACCTTTGGATATTCAACGAAGCTAGGTCAAGTGAATTCATGTTGCTGTCCAGGAACAAAAACTGCTGAACACTTGGCTCTATTTTCCTGCAAGAAAATAAAAGTTAAATAGAGTTTAACTCAATGAGATTTTAACGGAAACCAAATAAGAAATTAGACAGACTTAAAGGAGAATTATCCTGAATGAATTTAAATCGACGATCAATCTTGATGAAAAGGGGGATGAAGAGCAGGAAAGTATAAGATTTAAATGTGAAAAAGTGAAAACTGCATATCAGATTTGCCTCATCCAGAAGACACAACCTTCTCACACAGCTAAACGGTAGAGAGAAAAAGAGAGCATACTTTATAAAATGTTTCAAAACAGACACCACAATTGTGCATACCATATGTAGCTATTTAACACAACGATTATCAAATAGTTTAAACGTAAAGTCAGTGTTGTTGACAAAACAAATTGTATGCCAAATATAATTTGAAACTATAAATCATACAAAAAATTACGATAAATTGAACAGGTCTTGTACTTGCAAATATTTCCTTTTGCGAGAATTCTTATACGATTTTTTTTTAATTTTTACAAAATGTTTTTTTTTCAAATCTTGTTTATTAAATGCAATTTTTGACGTTTTGTTTTCTTTAATTTATATTTAAAAGAGAATTTATCGAGCAGAGAAATACCTGTCTGATAGGGGGCAAGCGGTTGTAGACATCCATTTCAGTATATTGTCCATTCCCGTATGGCTGTTTGTGTGATACAGATCGGGTTTCATGAAGTTATCCTTTACCTGTCCTTTGAAAAAGACTGCTTCATCATTAAGCCGTGCTAGTTTGACAAAGTTGGGAATAAGAGAATGACCAAACCGCATAATGGCAGTGGAGAAGGAGATAACAATCGACGCGTCGACTTGGTGCTGGTATGTGTCTCTATAGCCCATTTTCTAAACAGTGTAAAATATGCATATCAGGAATCGCCACACTCACAAAACACATCCTCCCCTCGCAATGAGAAAGAAGAGAGGAAGAGGGAGGGCATGTTTAATATAAGTATGTCAATTCAAAAAGGACGTCACAAACAATAAACGAAAAAAGAGAACCTTTGGGGATACCGCCTAGAAAACATAAACCTTATCATAAAATGAAATTTTGCTAGCACACTTCAGAATACAAGAACATAAGATTAATGTAAATGAAAAGAACATTTTGCGAAGCATAAAAAACAACAAATAAGACTATTTTACTGCGGCTCTGTTTAATTGAGTCTTTCTGTGATTAATTAAGAAACTTTCCATACTTTCTATATAAAGATAAATAAAATGCTATTTGATGTAAACAATATTGCAACAGATAAAAAAGGAACTTTAAAACCCACCGAATACATCAAACATGAATTTATTGCAGACACGGAAGCAAGGAAGTCAGACTTTGTGCAATACATGTGTTCGTTAATGACTATGTGAACCGAACAATTGAAACCACTGCTTGTAAAAAAGACTCTGACAATGATTCATCAAACATCATCCTTTTATTGAGTTTAAGACTTTGCAAAATTTCTGATGATTGTGAAATCGAACTTTATGAAAAAAAGAAGCATAGTGTTTTACTACTCTTCTTTACTTTATATTTGATAGTTAATGAATAGACTAACTTTTAAGAAAATATCTGGAAATGTTTAATTTATTTTGAAAACCAGGCGAACATCCTTAATTATAAGGATTTAACAACAAAACATACAACTCAGCCACGAAAAATTTGTTGGCCAATAAGGATTGCAACAAACGCTAATGTCAGCAATATCAAAAAGTGATTACCGTTGATTTGCTATTTTAAAAGAAATTAACTGGACAAAATGACAGCGGAACCGGGACAAAATAACTTGATCGCAAGATTTGACGTGAAAAGTTCATACATTACATTTGCTTCTGATTTCACTGCAGACATCAACTATATAATATATATCAAGAGATTTTTTTCCCAAAAGGCTCTATCCTTGATCAATAATTTCACAATTTGTGCCCAAGATTATAAAGCTGAGATTGGAAACAAGTCTCAAATCTCAAGCATCGATTGGATTGGCTGAAATGGCGACTGGTCGCCATTTCAGCCAATCAGATGCTTGAGATTTGAGACTGGTTTCCATGATCAGTTTTATAACCTTGGGTACAGGTATCTTGTGTATAACAATAAAAAAGAACATGACTGAAAATGTTCTGCCATGAAATGATATTCCACTCCTGCAAGAAAGCCGGGGACAGTCAGTTCATGTTCGGAATCCGTGGTCTTCGTCCTGGAGCGTTTAATTAAATTATTTGAAAAACTTTATTTGTTGCCCTCTTAACATTTGATGTTTATAATAACTATTGCAAGATTAAGTGAAGGGGTATGGGCGGATATTTTACTTGAGAGACGGATAACACCTTGGCCAGCAATAGATGAAAAGAGAACTTTGAAAGCCACCGAGCTCGACAAATGTGAAAATAATGCAGGCTTGGTCTTACTGAGTCTGATCATTAGGAGTCATAGAAATGCATATTACTTCCCACGCCGCCTATCCCCGGGTTAAGCTTAATTCAATATAAAAAACAGGATCCGCGATTTAGGGATACATTAGATTACTGATCCAATATTGGTCTAGAGATAGAGCGTCAGATTTCTTATCCGAAGATTGGTCCATGGATATAGAGTTAGATTACTGATCCGAAGATTGTTCTAAAGATAAAGCGTTAGATTTCTTATCCGACGATTGGACCATGGATATAGAGTTAGATTACTGATCCGAATATTTTCTAAAGATAGAGCGTCAGATTTCTTATCCGAAGATTGGTCCATGGATATAGAGTTAGATTACTGATCCGAAGATTGTTCTAAAGATAAAGCGTTAGATTTCTTATCCGACGATTGGACCATGGATATAGAGTTAGATTACTGATCCGAATATTGTTCTAGAGATAAAGCGTTAGATTTCTTATCCGAAGATTGGACCATGGATATAGAGTTAGATAACTGATCTGAAGATTGTTCTAAAGATAACGCGTTAGATTTCTTATCCGACGATAGGTCCATGGATAAAGCGTTAGATTACTGAACCGAAGATTGTTCTAGAGATAAAGTGTTAGATTTGTGATCCGAAGATTGGTCCACGGATAAAGCATTAGATTACTGATCCGAAAATTGTTCTAGAGATAACGCGTTAGATTTCTTATCCGACGATAGGTCCATGGATAAAGCGTTAGATTACTGAACCGAAGATTGTTCTAGAGATAAAGTGTTAGATTTGTGATCCGAAGATTGGTCCACGGATAAAGCATTAGATTACTGATCCGAAAATTGTTCTAGAGATAAAGCGTTAAATTTTATTTCGACGATTGGACCATGGATATAGAGTTAGATAACTGATCCGGAGATTGCTCCTGAGATAAAGCGTTAGATTTCTTATCCGAAGATTGGTCCATGGATATAGAGTAAGTTTACAGATCCGAAGATTGTTCTAGAGATAAAGCGTTAGATTTCTTGTTCGAAGATTGGTCCATGGACATAGCATTAGATTACTGATCCGAAAATTGTTCTAGAGATAAAGCGTTAGATTTCTTATCCGAAGATTGGTCCATGGACATAGCATTAGATTACTGATCCGAAAATTGTTCTAGAGATAAAGCGTTAGATTTTTTTGTCCGAAGATTGGTCCATGGACATAGCATTAGATTACTGATCCGAAAATTGTTCTAGAGATAAAGCGTTAAATTTCTTATCGGAAGATTGGTCCATGGACATAGCATTAGATTACTGATCCGAAAATTGTTCTAGAGATAAAGCGTTAGATTTTTTTATCCGAAGATTGGTCCATGGATAAAGCATTAGATTACAGATCCGAAGATTGTTCTAGAGATAAAGCGTTAGATTTCTTATCCGAAGATTGGTCCATGGACATAGCATTACATTACTGATCCGAAGATTGTTGTTGAGATAAAGCGTTAGATTACTGATCCGAAGATTGGTCCATGGATATAGCGTTAGATTACTGAACCGAAGATTGCTCTAGGAATAGAGCGTTGTATTACCGATCCGAAGATTGTTCTAGGGATAGAGCGTGATATTACTGATCTGAAAATTGGTCTAGGGATCGAGCGTTCGATTTTTAAGCCGAAGATTTGATAAGGATATAACGTTACTTTTCTGAACCGAAGATTGTTCTAGGGATATATAGTTAGATTACTGATCCAAAGATTGTTCTAGAGATATAAGGCTGGATTACTGATCCGAAGATTGGTCTAGGGATAGAGCGTTAGATTTCTAATCCGAAGATTGTTCTAGGCTAGAGTGAGATTACTGATCTGAAGATTGGTCTAGGGATAGAACGATAGATTTCTGACCTGAATATTGTTCTATAGATAAAGCGTTAGATTTCTGATCTGAAGATCGGTCTAGGGAATGAGCGTTAGATTTCTAATCTGAAGATTGGTCTAGGGATAAAGCGTTAGATTTCTGATCTGAAGATCGGTCTAGAGATTGAGCGTTAGATAACCTATCCGAAGATTGCGAATTTGAATCGAATCTATCAAGTGTCAAAACACTAACTAACGTGAAAATCATTTTCTTGCTTGTATAATAATATAATATCTGCCTTATTTATTCATTTTTATTTTATTTACGTAAATCAGTATATTTCCAGGTTTCATATGTATAGCATTGCCATAAAGAAAAGAAAACGCACATTTGAGATTCATGTAGAATGGCTTTGAACCCAGAAGCATAACATCTTCCAAATCTTACCATGGTTTATAAATATATATAGACTAATGAATGTTAAAAGAAAAAAATGCGATTTTGACGGTGATTTTAAACATATATTGGGAGAATGGAAATTATTTTATGACCTGACACCATATTAACAAGAACACAAGTGTGTATTTAAAGATTGACAGGGCTTTGATTTGGGAGGGAATAATCGGGTTCCAGTGCGCCAGCTGGTACTGGCATAATTCAGCAACCCGTGTACCGTTTTTAAAAATCTTTTTAGTTCTGAGCTGAATTTTAAAATATATTTAAGCATGCAAAAGTAACTGAATTTCTAATTTAATAATATTCATAACTACATATTGTTTTATCGTTTCATAGTAATACCGATATTCTACTTACGGAAACCCATAGGTTATGTTTCTGCATAGCTTTAGCTCCAATTGTTGCTGGCAAATATTCATTGTATATAATATGTTGCCATTGCCCGATGTTAATTTTTCGGGCCTCTTGAAACAACTTTTCGTCATTCCAAAACGGATTGACTTGCGCCAAAGCTCTTGCTAATCGGTTGTGCTCCCTATTAAAGATGGTGTGGATGGCACTCAAACCAGGTCCTTCATTAACACGTGCGTCACCTTTAGATTAGATGAACGGGCAACATTGACATTCACCGAATTGACAACCGTATAAAGTATTTCAAGGACGACGATTTTACTGTGACTGATCACGGCAGTAATAAACAGTGTTGTGATAGGGACGATTAACTACAGACGAACGCACGATGAATACGCGATGAACGCACGATGGACGATAGAAAGACGTTGTGCAATAAAAGATTCACGATAAACGATACACGTTACAAAATTTCAATTGTAAACTGAAATGAATAGAATTAATGCTTATTTAATTTCAGAACTATTTGCCTTAAATTTCTCTCCAAAATTCCATACAGTGTTACGAGACTGAAACACTTTCATAGCGTTAACACAATAAAGAAAACGGTGTTTTTATTAAGAACTTGCTTACTGGTTATGGTACATTGTAATGAACGTTTCAGTGCGGTAAAATCCAAAATTTTGGTTTCATGAACTGATTGTGGTGGCTTCTTTTACATTGACCGTTTTATGGACTAACGCTCTCTTGTTTATATATTATATGGGGAGCGTCACGGGAAAAGGTACCTTCGGACAGTTGACGTCAATCTTTGAAATGACGTCATTAATTTGAGCAGACGACATTATTTATTATGCATTTCGCGGTAAAAATACTATTTTGTTGTCAAAATATGTAACAAAATCACATATTAGTTATGAGAAATTGGTTTATAGTTTGAAGTTCTTTCTAAATTTAGTAAAAACGAAAATATCACTAACAAGAAATATCTTTAAAAAAGATAAACGGCGTTGATGGAAAATATTTATATATACACGTATATAAGAAAGAAAGAAATACAGAGAGGCGAAGCAGACACAGTTTAGTTATTTTATTTTACTTGTTATAGCTGTTGACGAACCCTCCCTGCCTTCTTAGTATGACCTAGAGATTAAGCGACCGAATCATGACAACTCATAAATTCATTGAAAGCTGTTGCAACAATTTCATACAGTGATAACAAGTCGGTTAAAGAAGCAATGTCTTACATTAAGTCTTGATCTACATTTATTCAGTTTCAATAAAATACATCTTGTAGAGTTAGAACTCAAGATGAATAAATGTCCTTGAAATTTAATAAAAATAAATACAAACAGCCTGTTACAAGAGCGAAATCTACCAACTTTTACGTCAATTAACTTTAAAAAAAAAGTGTCCCTCCCGAGTATTGAACCCGGGGCCTTCGCTTGGGAGGCGAGAGTGTCATCCACTACACTACAATGAACCTGTATTATTGTACTTGAAATTAATAATCAGTATCAAAGGAACTAGAAAGAAACCAGTAAGAACTAGAAATATCTACACTTCTCTTTCGTTTTACACTGTGTAAACTTGTATGCAAGTGTTTAGCTGACACCCAAAAATATTCCATATAAAATTGTATTTAAGCCATCAATATTGACTTAACTGGTTATTTAAATCGTAAATATGTTTTTTTCTCCAATACAACACCCACTAATAACCAATCGAAATAATCTATTTGATTTTTCCGCTGCATAATAATAAAAATCCCACTAGATACCTCTCCAACCTGCTAGATGCCTCTCTGGTGTGAATAGCTACCAATCGAAATAGTTTATTTCATTTTCCCTCTGCATAATAAGAAAATACGAGTATTATTTACAACATTTCATTGGTCGAAAAACTAGGTCAAAAGTGAGCTTAGACAGCTAACGCCGAAAAATGACCGAAGGTACCTTTTACCGTGGCGTGCCCCATATCAGGCTGTGTGGGCTTACTGTGTTTCTGCAAGTGGCTATTCCTGATAAGGGCCCAAGATCATAAAACTAAGTTTTGAGATCAGTCTCAAATCTCAAGGATCTGATTGGCTGAAATGGCGACTGGTCGCCATTTCAGCCAATCAGATGCTTGAGATTTGAGACTGATCTCAAAACTTAGTTTTATGATCTTGGGCAAAGCTTATTCTACCATCTAGTTATGACTGAAATGACCAACAGAAAACTTTTATATTAACTTCATGTTAAGTCTGCGTATTACTGTTTAACAACTTTATCATTATCAGCATCAAACATTATACACTTACCCAAGTGTTATTTCTGCAGCATATTTTTAGTCATAGGTTTTAATGAGAGGCATAAAAATGTAATCTTTGTAAATGTATCTTATCGTTATTTAAGGAATGGCTACTATCGTCATTGATTGACAAAAAAGAAAAATATTAATCTCTTAACCAGCACAATGCAGTTCTATCACACTTTGCCCAAATTAATGACCGATGTCATGCAGTGATTGTAACGTATATCAGGGCTATCCGATCAACCTTTTCTGGGGTTGTCCCAGTTAGCTCAATTGGTTGCGTCGCAGGAATTGCAGGGCTATGCGCTGTCGCCGTGACGGTACGGGTTCGCTCCCAGCTAGAGGCACTATCATTTGAAATTCACATTAGCGCTATTTGTGCAGTGTGGCGGCCGTAAAATGTCTCCCCGTACATATAGTCATTACTGTTATCAGTAAAATAACCCGTTACCGATGTCATGCAGTGATTGTAACGTATATCAGGGCTATCCGATCAACCTTTTCTGGGATTGTCCCGGTTAGCTCAATTGGTTGCGTCGCAGGAATTGCAGGGCTAGGCGCTGTCGCCTTGACGGTACGGGTTCGCTCCCAGCTAGAGGCACTATCATTTGAAATTCACAGTAGAGCTATTTGCGCAGTGTGGCGGCCGTTAAAAGTCTCCCCGTACATATAGTCAGTACTGTTATCAGTAAAATAACCCGTTACCGATGTCATGCAGTGATTGTAACGTATATCAGGGCTATCCGATATACCTTTTCTGGGGTTGTCCCGGTTAGCTCAATTAGTTGCGTCGCAGGAATTGCAGGGCTAGGCGCTGTCGCCGTGACGCTACAGGTTCGCTCCATGCTTGAGGCACTTTTTAAGTGTTTGTTTTTACATACGTAAAAGAAAGAAAAATAGACAAATAGTTAGACCATAAAATCTTTGCAAGTCTATTTGCACTTTATCATTAAAACGAAGCAACATGAAACAGCAATCCAAATGTCAAGGTTTAGTGTTGCTTCGTTTTTTTGATAAATTTTAGGTCTAACTATTTTTTATTTTTCTTTACTGTTATAACTGCTTATAAAATTTTAGGGACTTCTTAGGTCTGACTTTTTTCTTTACTGTTCTAACTTTTCTTAGCATATGTAATTTAAACCTATATTAATAAAATTGGTTTGTGCAAAGTTTATTGAGCTGCATTTTGCCGTAAGACAGATTTTGATAATTTTCTTTTTTATCAATGACAGTGCAATGACAAATGCCATAGCACCATAAAGTCATAAAGTGTAAGGTTTCATATTTTTGCTAAGTAAATTAACGATACAATTGGCATTTTACAAAACGAACTTACCGGCTAATGGACAATAGTAATTGATCGGATCGGTTGGTCTGGTCGGTTGACAGAACATATCGTTTACGTCTCTTGGCAGTTTATTCAGTACAGTCTTTAACTGTCCTAACAATATAAACACATTTAATCATTTAATTAACATTTTTATCGTTCCCTAGAATTAATTTGTTGTTTTTTTTTACATTTTCATCGCATTTTTAAATACAGTGAAACATACATGTATGCACCAGAAACCAAATATGTTTGATACATGTTTATACCGTAGTGTAATTTAATGTAATATTTTAATAGATCAATTATATCCGGCTTTTATATTTAACTGAACTATATAAACTTGGCGCAGTTGGTGGGATGCTCGGGTTTTAGTTGTAAGCGATATGGACAAGGTGGTCGTGGGGAGATTCAAGGGACGGTGAACAAGGAACAATTGACAGGGGGCAGTGAACAAAAGACAGTGAGAAGGGAATATGAACAAAATATTGTAAGCAAGGGACTGTAAACAAGGGATTGTGAACAAGGGAAAATCAAGGGACTGTGAAAAAGGGGACAGTGAACAGGGACAGTGAACAAGGGACAATACCTGTCAGAAATGGATAATTTTTTTCAATTCTAATTTATCTTTAATCTTAATGTGGGTGAAATCTGTGGTGATTATTGCTCCTTATATAATACAACCATTCCTTTCTGTACCACAGCACACTGTTTTGTAACAAACCAATCTTCGGGAAGGGCCACCATTAACGTTGTCAGAACTTTTTGCCCGACCCGTTTGCTATTTGTTTTGTTATCGAAATTAAACAATCTTGGTGTTTGTAATAGATTGTATTTGATAAGCAAAAATATGTTTTTACTAACATGGAAGAGTGAACAAAGGATTGTGAACAAGTGAATGTGAACAAGGACACTAAACAAGAGAAAGAAATCAACTGGGATAACTTTCAGCAGTAGTAGCGATAAAAAATGAACCCACAAACATGTGTCTTAACAAACATTTCGATTTGTGCCATCAACATGTCATTATTAGTCGATCTGATGGGTGAGTTGCAATTATTTCACCAAGACAACTTGTACTTGTTTGTTCATATGAAAACCTGTTGGGGCAAGTGTGAGGTTGGAGCACCCTAGAACCTGGTTTAAACCCCAAGCTGCCACTGACCATTCAAATTCGATAACCCCTCGGGTTCTCACTTTCGTTGATTGTTTGTGGTGTCTATTTTGAACTGATTATGGTATAACCATGCTCTCTTCTCCTCTAATTTTTGTTTTCGGTGTGTGGGGAGGTTGTGTCTTGATATGTCCTTTCCAGATATGAATATTTCACTTTGTTCATCATTTGTGGTCACTCTGACATGATTTTAATGTGGTTGAGTCATCAATTTCTTTCGTAGAGTAGCGGAGCAGGACATAATATTTGAATATATGAAAAAGTTTGCGTAAATACAGACCTCCATAAAACGTCCGTAAAGTGTTTGATTCCGCAACCGAAACACCATATACCATAGACAGATCCAGATACGATGTCTGGATGTTTCGTTGCTCTCTTTGCCCTAAAATATCGTGTTTGCTTAAGTACATGTGTAAATAGTGTCAATTTACAAAACATCAATTAAGTGCAAACATATTATTAGGCTTACAGATGACTTGATTGATCATTCTCATTTCGCCTGTTTTATGTATGTTTTTTGAAATCATTTTAGAATACATAGTTAAATGAGGTGATATGAATATTCGTTAACTGAGAATATCTCAGTAGCAGTTTTCAAAAGATAGTAAGGAATATAATGATTATTTAATAAAAAAAATGGAAATCAAGTTTCTTATTTTGTTATAAGTTAAAGAGTATATTCCGAGAAATGAACATTTTATACGCGGTGCAGTTAAAACATTTGTTGAGTATTTATCTACTTAACTAGTCTCAGAAATAGTTTTAAGTGAGGATTAGACCGAATAGCAAATGGCTTTACGCTTATGCTGTACTATGTATTGTAATCCGAATCATTAAACAAAAAAAAACGATAAGCAGTAACATTTAGCAATATTTCAGACCGTCTTCAGTTTTCAATATTTACACTTATCTTGCACATGGCGATGATAAAAGTCTTTCTTCTGAATGTTTCCATTTTGAATTGGAAACCATTAGGTTCGGGTCGTGGTTTAAACAAAAGCTGTGCAACAAACTATTGGACTGTGCACAATGTTTTTTGTTGAAAATGAAATCGACAAGCACGAACGTTTTACTTCAAGTTGCTGCAAAAAGGCGTGTCGTCATTCGCTTCGCCGTCAATGCAGTTGTTTCAACAGCCATTCAAAAGACCGTGACATCACAAATTAGTCTGAGTATTTTGGTAAGAACTGAGAATATTTAGAAGTGTAAATAAAAAACTGAATCAATATTTAATCGCGTTCATCGGATATGAAAATCATTTGGGTTGTTTGAACCAGACTTGGGTTCAATTACTTTGAAATGTAATTAATTATATTACAATTACATGGTAAATTCTTCAATTACAATAATAATTATAATTACACCCTTTCACCAATGTAATTAATTTAATTACAATTACGTTACTAAAGTAATGTGCTACTGTTCAATTGCATACTAGTACATAAGAAAATTAGGAGCATTAAAGATTTCGAACAATTTAAATGTTTTATCCATGTAAGAGCATCCACATCATCTATTCATTTGCATACATATATCCTGATTTTTACACCTATATTTCATAGATGCTTTTTAAAACATAAAAATTTCAAATTTTTTGTCAGTGAGCAAGCAGCGCTCTGCACTTATCACTTTTCCTGCAATAGATAATAAGGCGCTTTACCGGTACTGAAGATGCTGAAAGTACAAAGTAACTGGCTGCTTATTTGGATTTAACAAAAAATGTGTATTGCCTTTGAAAATCCTTCGGTGCATTTAGGAAATATGAAATGCTAATATTAAGAGCAATTTTCCCATGTTTACAACTGATATAATTTGTTCACCATTCTGATGTGAATGTTTCAATGTAGGCCTCAGTTTAAGCTCATTATGAATTGTTGTTAATATTTATTCAATCAGTTATTGAACAAAATGTCATCATAAACTGTTAACAGGTGACAGATTGATTATTGAGATCATTATTTCACAACACCCCTCTGCCATTTTCACTTAACAATCAGTCAAAAGTATAAACTAGTGACAATACACTGCTCAGATAAGTATCAATGTTTTGCACTATAAGCAATAAATTAAATTTGCCAACGATTGATTTTCAGAAATTTATAGTAAGAATATAGAACGTAATTACAATGTCATTGAAAAGTAATTTTTAATTACAAACTTTTTCATGATGTAATTAATTGTTTTTGATTATATGTATTAAAATACATCCAATAACACATTGCCTTCAATTATTTGGACATTTGTAATAAATTTACAATTAATCACAATTACAAATTCAATTTCCCCAATGTCTGGTTTAAACTAAATAGGATGCCCTTTGGAGCTTCACACAACATTAAACAACATTATCCCGGGTTGTATATCCTTCGCAAAGAGCAACACGTACTTGTGTGTGTGAATGTGTGTGTGTGTGTGTGTGCGCGTGTGTGTGCGTGCGTGCGTGCGTGCGTGTGTGTGTGTGTGTGTGTTAGAGAATCTGATCGGCACGTGTGTGGTTTGTGCATTCAAGAATGATCTTGCTGATTTAGGTAGCTGATTGTGCTCTGTGAAAGGTTAAGAACTTTGATTTGCGCATTTCACTTTTTAACACACGCTCCCATTACTTACCATTTGCTATCCTGCCTTCAGATCGCGCAAAGTTCATGCAGTTGGCAAATCGTGGATCACCAGGTGGAATAATGATAGGAAAACATTGTTGACTGTTAATAAAAAAAACGTCCATATAACATGAGTTTGATCTCGGTTTACTTAGTGCTTATAACTAGCCAATACGAGTCACGTCACGAGAAAAGAAGCATTAAGTCATATTTGTTTACATTAAATTTTTATTTATAACAATGGAAAGAACTTACATTATTATATTATCATATACTATTTTTTCATATTCTTATAACAATTTTGTTACACATGTTTGACTGTATAACGATAATTTTATCGCGAAATGCATAAAAAGCAATGTCGTCTGCTCAACTTTATGACGTCATTTCTAGGTTATACGTCAGCTGTCCGATTCTAGGTTATACGTCAGCTGTCCGAAGAAGCATTTTTTCTCAAGACGCGCTTCAAATTAAAATTGACAGTAAACGATATGCACTTGACGTAAAAAGCTATTATAAACATAATATTTCTTCAATAGGTTTTATACAGACGATGCTTATTGTAGGCAACAACATATCCTTTATGGTAAAATTCTTTTAGAGTTGCATAAAGAAAACACCTCTCGCATAAAAAAATCAAAGAGTGAAGCATTGTCCATGACGCGATTCATATCAAAATAGAAAGTAAACGATACGTACTTGACGTACTAAACTATTATAGACATATGCTTTCTTCTGTAAACTTGTTTACATACGATGTCTATCATGGGTAAAATACGTATCCTTTATGGTAATTCTTTTAGAATTTCATGACGCAAACACGTAGCACATACAATACAAAGAGTGAAAAAGCAACACGCCAATAAAACGTATTTTGGCAAACATTTGGGAACTTAGATTTATCATGATTAATAAATGAACTTGAGCTTATGTTTACTTTCCACATGAGAATGCATTTTATTTTATGCTTTTCTGTAAATTATAGAATTTTCCCGGTGAAATAAAAGTGGTATTTCACTGGAATATCATTTTTATTTTCACTGATTTTTTCACGTCGGTACCCAAACGCACATAACATACCAGATGAGAACGTTTAGAAAACGGACTAAAATATGTATAATTGACGTCTTGACGTCGCGTCGAACACAAGCTGTTTTGACGCCATTTCTTGCAATTTTTCTGTCAAATTTACGCAAGTTTTGCACTAAAAGCATAAAATAAAAAGAAAATTAGTTTTTACCAGTGAAAGATAGACATATATTTCACTCGTGAACTCCGGAATTATGTATTTTCACTCGTGTTTTCGATACTCGAAAATATACGAATCCGGAGCTCACTCGGTGAAATATATTTCTATCTTACACTGGTAAAAACAAATATCCTCTATATAACCCAACCACTTAATAAACAGAAAACAGTTTTAAAGAGATTCCATCTCGAAATAATGTTTGCAGAGGGCGGCAATACTTCGTTTTCTGGGGGTGACAGTCCCCATATGAACATTTTACCGTTTTCATATTGTTTTTAACTTACCTGTGTTTTTCTCTTTTCATATTAAATTTAATCCCTTTGAAAAGTTAAATTAATGTATTTTACGTTATTTTTGGCAGAAGCTTGTTAATTTTAACATGTTCAGTATAAACTGCTATATGCTGGTATGACACAACAATAATTAATACCAATCTTACTTTGCATGGTCCACACCACAGCATTCCAACGGTTCACCATTTCCTCCTAAAATATTTAATTAAAAGAAAGGGTACATTACGCAACGTGTAAGCAAAACTGTAGTCTTCGTGGTATAAATGCCCATCTTAATGTTTTAAATTACATACATGTCCATGTATGTCACGAGAATGAATTATAGGGAGCATATGACGTGTATCCTTTTTAAATTATCTTTTTTCAATGGCAGCATAATTTACAGATTTGCCGCCATAGTCAGACAATTTTCAAAGGAAAAACATATTTTGATGTAGTATTTCTTACTGGTTGCCATCGGCGTTAAAACAAGGTCATGAGCCAGAAATTGTCCCATCTGCATAATGAATAGTGATCTCGTACTGTCCAGATCCATTAGGCTTTCCGCCGCGTGGATGATGTTGCTGACCAATCTAGGACTAGGCAAAGATTTTCCAGTGGCACAACGACTTCGAATTTTTGGTGTACTACGATCTTAAAGTAAAAACATGTTGAACCCTGCATTGTTGGTTTGCCAAATGCATTGCATTTATACAACAGTACATTTTAAGCTGATGCTCATTTCAAAAACAGCCAACACCTATCAATCATTTCCTTTCAAGTACTATGTAAATTAAAGAGTTGAATATCATTTCAAAGCAGAGAATTATAGTCATTGTATCTATAGTTTGTGTAATTTCTTTTAATATAACAGTCAAATGGTATATTCAGTAATCTATATTTAAAATTAATGATAACGTTTATCGTCACTGGCCAACTATTTTTTCATAATTAACTTGTACGTTTCTTGTTAAATCACTTTTAAGTTTTCAATTATTTAGAGAACAGTAAGACTGTCATTTTCCTTTTACAGTTGTGACGTCACATTTATGACGTCACACAACGTGGAACACCAATGAGTTTGACAAACATTTGAAGTTTTGAAGAAATAAAAGAAAACTGAGAATAAAATGTTTTCTTTAATTGTGTGTATGTCGGAGAGCGTTTCATTATTAATAAACAGTATTTGGTATACCAGAAAACATTGTAAGGCGTTGCTGTATAAATAGATGTAGTATTTGGTATACCAGAAAACGCGTTGCAATATGAATAAACAGTAGCTATTTGATATTCCAAAAAACATTGCAAGTTTAGCAAAAAAGTATATATATGTCGTCTGCTCCCCTTGCTTATATCGTAAGCAAATCAGTAGAAATTATATGTATGTCATTGAATCACAAATAGCTTACGACATGTTTATACTGAAACGTGACCACCAGTTGACATTTACCGCTTGTTAATTATTCTTAAGCATTGGCCCGATTCGTTTGTGTCACTTGCTTGGATATTTGTAAGCTAGATCTACAGTCTGTTTAAAATATAACAAACTTTCCTTGCCTCACAGTATTATGTTTTATGTCATATTAATTGCAATAAAAAAGAGGCAGCATTACCATCGTCATAGTCACTGGGAATAAATCTCCTTTGGTTTATTCCTGCCATGCCACGATAAGGGTAGATTAAGTTATTGCACGATCCATTCAATGATCTGTACCGGTAACTTGGGTCACACAGATAATTTTGCCTCGGCTTCCACTTCTTTGAGATATACGGGATAATTCTATTTTTACCAAATACGCCATGTCCATATATTTTTACCAGCTCAATATGTTTACCACCCGGATAGAATTTTTCCATGTTTGCCTCATCTATGATAGGTTTGGGTTGTGTTTCGTTTTTGCAAATACCTACTTCGTTAAGACATTCCAAACTTAAAGATAAAGTAATAAAGTACATTTAAAAAATACATTTTAAATAAAATAAAGTATTTTAAATACAATCGTTGGTGGTTATAATGAATTGATCCCGTTGTTAAGTTCATAGTTGTTTTTTATGTGAAAAGTTACGTTACGATTTTTGATATAATTATTTTTATATATAATTGTAAGTATATCATGCTCTCTGGAGAAAAACGTTTTCAAGTATTTGTTGAATTTAAACCCACAAAATGTTGGTTTTTATTCCATCGAACATGTTTGACACATCGTTCAAACAACTTGTTCTACAATGTATATACCATTTCTTTCTTTAAGATTTACATTTTAATTCAATTTGAAATATATAGTAGTTTTTATTTAACAATTAAAAAAAATGATATTGCTTGAATTAGCGATATAGCCAGGACAATAAAATAACAAAATGTACTTCAGTAACATAGTCTAAGGTATTTGTTTTCATTTTAATGAATTTTTGCTTTTTTACATTTTTTAAGTCAAAAATAACCCTTTTTGAAAAGCTTCGTATTTAGGATTTATATTCTCTGATCCCCTGCCAAAATTCTATTCTGCTTAGTTCCGCTCATTGTTTTCTCGTTTATGGCAAACCCATTCCTTTATCTGGGACCATACGCCGCTGAACATGGAATGGTATTTATCGGAAAATACCGCATTGAAGGTTCCATGTTCACCGCCATATGCATTCCATCGTTTGGGATGGATCAAAATTGTACTGTTTATTGGTGTAAATATTGAGTTGCGCTCAAACCGGGGCTAGGCGGCGTGGGCAGTATTATATGCATTTCTATTACTGCCCATGAACCGGCTCAATCAAACCGAGCCGGCAATATTTTCATATTTGTCGAGTTCTTCGGCTTTCAAAGTTCCCTTTTCATCTAATTCGTGTATATTTCATGTTTCTTAAGTTCTATGTTTCTGAAAACTAAAAATATCATTATGCGATATGTAACAAAAAGCATTGTGATTTTAATTAAGTTAATGAACATGACCCTAATTATAAAAAGGAGGTATTATTTTTCTGAATTGTAAAACAACATTTTAATTCAGATAACATTTAAATGTTCATGAAAATTGAACAACATATTCATCAAAAATGTTCAGGTTAAAATAGGTTGGAGGTATATCAGGAGTTGATTTTAGTTTAAACAAACATAGTTTCATGATAATTGTTGTGTTAAAAGAATATTCCTATCAAGTTATATAGACACTTAGGCAAAAGCGGTAAGTACTTGATATTGATTTTCATGAAGTTGCATTTCTTGTTATTTGGATTCCCGTGCTGTACTTCAAGGTAGTCCATATATGTCCACTTCCAGGAATCGCCTGAATAAAAACAAAACAAAATAATAAATATTTAACCGATAGCACAAAACATTTGACATGTTCTGATAATTTCCGACTAAAAAGTGGTATGTTTCTTTTTCGAGTCGATAATAATTGTATGGTTATGATGGTATTTTTTTTGTAATTTGGCGAATACTAATTATAACATTGAATTGCAGATGGTTATTAAGAAATGATTTGTAGAATAGCAAAGACCCAAATTAACAATTGGACTAATTTAACTTGATGAAAAGCACGTATTGACGAGAATGAATTTTAATTTGACAGCTAAACGTCGTAATTGAAACATAAATTAACTTCAAACGTGTAGTTAATGATTTTATTATGTATGCCTACAAGTTGCTATTTATCATGACAACATGGAATAAAAATACGACGAAATTTCTTTTCCTGCTTGAATACATTGCAAATGTCAGCCTTTAGTTAAGACTTTTGCTTAAATGCTCCTTTTAATCCGATCCTGGCATGTATATAGCACAACTCGCAATACAATTGCCACTGGGGCTTTAAACAAGTTCTAAGGTACGCCAAACTAACACTTGCCCCCAACAGGTTGAACAAAAAAGTACTCGTTGTCTTGGTAAAATAACCAACTCACCCATCATCTTAACAATGTTGCATGCAAAAGCACACATAATAGCATTGCGAAGCCAAAGGGGCAAGTACTCTATGATCTTACCGAGACCAGAGCTTATGAGGTCAAATTTGCAAGAACCCGACGACAGGAATAAAAGAAACAAATCGAGCTTCTAGGTTCTTTAAAGAAAAGATTTCCCCATAAACCTTTATAAACTCTCAAACCCTTGACACCGTCGTGCAACTAAAGAGGTAATATTGATCATATTGATCAACTGTAGATGGGTTAATCAACAGACCTGCAGAGCGCTGTCGAATATCATGTTGGTAACTTTCTTTTTGATTTTACAAAAGTGAAATTCTAAAAGTGAAATATGCATCAGGAATTGCACAATTCAGAAGTCACAGCCTCCCTAAACAGTCAAACAGAAGATAAAGAGAGAAAATGGTTAATAAAATGATCAGATTCAAAACAGACACCATAAACCATAAACATTAATAAAAATTCAAGCGGTTACCGCCTTGGAACGGTCAGTGGCAAATCAAATTTCCCCTGGCGGGTTAAAATAGATTCTTTGGTAAACCAACCTCACACTCTCCCCAACAGGTTCAGTGAACAAACAAGTTCAAGTAGCTTTGGTCAAATATCTTCAATCCTCACATCAACTCGATAATGTTGCATGCAATAGCACAAAAACAAACAAGACAATAAGATTCCGAAGCTTATTGCATTTTAAGACGAAAGGCGGGTTCCCAATGACCTTACCGAGCTCAGAGCTTATGGAGTCAAATTAGCAAGAACCCGATGACAGGGATAAAAGAAACAAACGGATCGAGCTTTTACAAGATTTTCCAATAATCCTTTACACAACTGCCACCGCAAACAAAGAGGCAAGCATAAAGATCATCTCTAGTTGGGTTAACCACCAGGTTACAGGCATACAGAGCGCTTAAGAATATCATGTTGGTAACCTTTCTTTTTGAATTTACAGACGGTTTTTACGAATAACGTGGAGAAATTAATATTGTCTTTTAATTTCTTTTTTTATAAATGAAGTCTCCATATGCCATAAAAGATGTACATTTGAAATTAAAAAAGCTTTTAGTAAAACTTTAAAAAGAAATAGTAAATGGAAGAAAGCAAACTTAGATAAGATGTACCAGTAAAATATGTTAATATACAGAATGAAATGATATTTCATTATCTCCATTGCTTTTATTATTTTATTTTATAACTGTTACATTAAAAAATTGAGAAGTAGTTTATCAGTTTATTTTCGTTTTTAAAAAAATATCAACGTCTTCTGAAAATTCCATGTTCACCGCCATATGCACACTATCGTTTGGGATGGTCAAAATTGTACTGTTTTTTTTTGTGTGTAAATATTGAGCTGCGCTCTACCCGAGGCTAGGCGGCGTGGGCAGTAATATGCATTTCCATTACTGGCCATGAACAGGCTCAATCAAACTGAGCCTGCAATATTTTCATATTTGTCGTGTTCGATGGCTTTCAAAGTTCCCTTTTCATCTATTTTAACTCTCTTAAACGTGTTTAATTTATATCACTGGTTAATCAAAATTCAATTACAATGTATAGAAATTGGCACTATGCCAACTTACAAATATAAAAAGTGGAAGTTGCATAATACTCGTTTTTAAAAAAAAAATTGTGTGATGTATTTGACCTGTTCGGTCGATAATCGCATTGTATGTACGGCAGCAAAAGTAAGAATGAACTAACCGGAGTAATAATCCATTGTTGCTCTTTCCACTGACTGCTGGCATGACTGGCTTGTCACTGCTCCTATCAAGGCAATTTGCCAAATGAGTCTTGAAATCATCTGAAATTGAACTTAAACACCAAGTTTAAATTACGTTTTCAATGTATGAAACCGTAAACCGGATAAAAAGGCGTTTTGAGACTAACAGCATTGGAAAACAGTTATAAGAGGTAAAACCTCGATTGCTCAGCTTATAACCTCTAGTTCAATGACACATTAGGGTTGTTTGTGCCGTGTGGCGGCTTTAAAAAGTCTCCCCTAAAAATCAATTAGTGCTGTTATCAATTACGTTCTTTGAAGGTCGTTCAGCACGATATTGATGTAGTTAATAGTATTTCTAAAACTACCTTTGTTTTAATATTTCGGCCAGTTTTGAAGTGGGTGGTTTCCCGGCCAATATAGATTTGGATATTGTTCATTCACCCCCAAAGATATACTTCCTGCTTTATAAATTTTGCCTTTGGCGTTGTTTGTGATATGCAGGATTTATATTCTAAGATCCCCTGTCAAAATTCTATTATGTTTAGTTTCGCCTATTGTTTAGGGCAAACTCATTCTTTTATATGGGGAACATACGCCGCTGAACATGGAATGGTATTAATTTGAAAATACCGCATTGAAGGTTCCATGTCCACCGACATATGCACACCATCGCTTGGTATGGTCAAAATTGTACAGTTCAATGGTGTGAATATTGAGTTGCGCTCAACACGGGACTAGAAGGCGTTGACAGTATTTGCATTTTCATTACTGTCCATGAACCGGCTCAATCAAACCGAGCCTGAAATATTTTCATATGTGTCGTGTTTGATGGCTTTAATGGTTCCTTTTCATCTATTTCATAAGACAATAATCTGATATGGGTATGATTGTGTTTTTCTCTTCTAAAAGTAATAGTTCATATATATGATTAAGAATCAACAAAAAAATAAGATAACTCTCTCTCTCTCTCTCTCTCTCTCTCTCTCTCTCTCTCTCTCTCTCTCAACAAACTCAAGACATAATTCAAGGACTAAGATGTTTACTGAAACTTTTTGACTTGAGATCATTTATTATGATAAATTAAAATACAGTCAAATTAAAGTCTCTGATAAGCTGTGATTTGATAAAATTTTGTTAGTTAATATTGTTTCTCTACCCAATACGTAAAAAAATTAAGCAATGTATAAAAAATGAAGTAGAGTTTGTGTTCTTTAACATTTCCCATAAGCTCAGTTGATCTATAAATTAGGTACCAAGCCAATCCTTTCAGAAGTGTAAAAGTTTTTCTCAGATAAAGAAAAACTGTTTATTGGGAGATATTTAAAAATTATGTAATAAAAGGGTACTAGTTCTTTTGCCTTGTTCCCTTCAAACTCCATCTGTATTTTATAGTATGTTTTTACATGTGTACCAAAATATTTAAATGCATTGCCTCTTTATACAGTAATCATCTTAAAACCATGTTTTTGCAAATATAGAGAGTAAAAAGAGTCATAATTACGAAAAAAATTAGTGGTCTGAAGCCAGATTTGAACTGACTAGTACCTTATGATTTATAGTATGAAAAACAATCCAATGCCTCTCTGAAGAGTTATCATCTGGAAATGTTTTAGAATTATAAAAAAGAAGAAAGGGGTCATAACTATGTAACATATTTAATTTATTGGAATGAATCCAAATTTAACCTTGATCTGTATTTTATGATGTTAAATTTGTTTGTCAAAACCATAATAAAAAGTTATATAATCTAGAAATCATGATTTTGAAAAAAGAAAATAAATAAGATAAAAAAGGGTCATAAAATTCGTTTTCTGAACCAAAATTTGAACTTGACTTGTTATTTGATGTTATATTGTCCCTTAAATAGTTACCATCCGGAAACCATGAGGCTGACCGATAAGCTCAATTCTATATTTTTTATACAAGGAAAAATTATAATCATGAATGAGACGCCTGAGAGAATATTATACATTCACATATTATTGCCTCTAATGGGGAGCGAATTCGTACCGACACGGCGAGCCATGCAATTCCGACAACACTACCGACTGAGTTAGCCGGGAAAGCTCCAAAACAGGATTATCGGATAATCCTGAAAAACGTTATCGTCACTGCATGACATCGGTAAAGAATTCTTTAACTGATAACAGTACTGACTATATGTACGGGGTTGACTTTATCGACCGCCACACTGAACAAATAGCAATACTGTTTAAATAATATTGCCCAAACTGGAGAGCGAGCCCGTACAGTCACGGCGACAGCGCATAGCCACGCAATTCTGACAACGCTAATGACTGATCTAGACGGGACAACCCAAACAAATGATTAACATTTTCATTACAGCATGACATTCGTAACGGATTACAGTACTTAATAAACAAGAATATAGACCAGCACAAGGTACAGTGAAAAAAAGTATTTTGTTCTCACAGTGCTTATCAGGACTAGGACACCTGAGAGAGCATTACGCACCCACAACGTAAAGTTAGTAAAGCATTTTGTTCTAACATTTCTTATCTGTCAAATTAACCCGAACGTTTTCGTCACTGACTTCTTCAGGGGCTAAGTTGACAGATTTGCTCGGTTTGTTCGTTCGTGTATCCTTTAAGGGATCCAGTTTTGTTTTGTTTTATAGTTTATAAATTGTATTTGTTTTATCACGAAACTTAACAATATTCAATATATTATTATTATTATTATTATTATTATTATTATTATTATTATTATTATTATTATTATAGTATGCGAAGAGTTTACTCACCCTCAAGTATAATCACACCATACTGATAATGTTATAACCCAGTGATGTGCTGATTAAATAAATGTCAACGAATCGTTAACGGAGACCTGTTTGACTTGTTGAATACTACAAAACTATTTGCTGAATCAGATGATATATTAATGAACATGAACTGGTAAGAAAACATAAAAATTGAAACAAAAACTGTTTGTTTTACTTGCGAAACAAAATGTGTAAAGAAAATAATAAAAGTAATTTGCTGAGTAATACTATGCTGATTTACGGAAAACGATAATTATACTTCAAAGTAGTGAGTATTCACTCAAGTTTGTAGTCTGAGTGTAAATGTTTATTTGAGTAGAATTTTCGATTTAAGTTATAATCGTTATACACGGCACAGATCTTATTGTCAAGGGTCGAAAACAGGCTAAAATTTCAAATGAATTTTTAGGGAAAATAATCATTGCCTCTTAGACTTTATTGAAGAAATGTTTATGTCTGTGTATGTCTGTTAATAAAGCATTTTTTCAAATAACTTGAGCATCTTAACCTAAATACAGCAACAGGACACTATAGTTCTCCACTTTAATTGGTTTGTAAGTGAGATCAGCGAGATTTACTTTCAAGTTTTGAAGAGGTACATAAA
This sequence comes from Corbicula japonica, assembly GCA_038501625.1. Taxonomy (NCBI): domain Eukaryota; kingdom Metazoa; phylum Mollusca; class Bivalvia; order Venerida; family Cyrenidae; genus Corbicula; species Corbicula japonica. The sequence continues at coordinate 5,131 of JAZAYU010000344.1, read as the reverse complement.
ATGCCATTGAAACCGAAAGTAGACACGAAGGGGTCTTTCTCAAATTTCTTGAAATTGGCTTTTAATTTTAGTATTATTTCAACAACGTAATTAGTTAGAGCTATTGATCAGCTTTGACACATGTCACTTTTGCTAATATGATCTTCAGTATTGCGAATGGTTTTACCTGTAAAATTATTTTGTGTTTATCTTTTAAGTTTAGTGCTATTCAAAATATATGCAACGTATTATTTAGAATAGTGTTTTTCATGATACGGTCTAATTTAATATTTTGAAAAGAACTTAATTTTCTAAGAAAAAACTGTTGGTTTTTTTGCATTACCCCACCTAAGGAGCATGTTTGCAAAATCTTAAAACTTTATAGGTCGCTATGTTCGTTTTAAGGATGACAACGAGTACTCAAGTAACCGAGTAGTCGATCGATCTTCCGTTAATCTAATACTAAATCTACTACTCCACGGTACGTATCCCAATAATCAGCGCTGGGATGACAACGTCAGTCTCGGATGATAAGAGCGGCTCGAGTTGCGGATGAGAGTGAGAAAAACGTTAATTTTTTTACTTTTATCTTTTACTAATGCCGATCTAAATCATGTTTGTGATTGCAATTGTTCTAGGCCAACATAAGCTATATAAAACTGCAATGGTTTTTGCAGACAGTCGCTACATTGTGGTGAAAATCACCGAAGAAGGTGGAAAATTCGACCCATCTCTCAAAATTAAAGAAGTGTCCATCTGTATTTAGACAGTTGAGTTAAGAAAACATAACTATTTGATCCTTTACTGTCCCTCTGTTAATAAACAATCACAACATAGTAACACAGTTCGGTAAAAATGAATCTAAATCTTACTTTTACATAGGATGTCAAAGCGAGATGGATAATCGCTGCCTTCAGTAAAATTTGTTAAAAATAATAGGTGGCTTAAACTGAATAATGGCCAGGCTTATAATTTTATCTTGAGGAAAATGTATCAATATTTTATTTTTTAATCATTTTTTTCAACTGTGAAATGACGTTTTATGTTTGCCCTTTGTCCATGCGTGTGCGTGTGTCAACAATGTCTTCAAACGACACCTCATCTTCTTGACAAATTTTAACAAAATATTTTTTTGATAAAGGGATTCGCACTGGTAAAAGTTCTTTCCTTGACAAATTGTGGTTTCTTTTGCAACCAGTAGAAATAACAGATTTGAAATGAAACGAGAAATGAAATAAAATGTTTATTGGAAAAATACAAAGAAGAGCCGTCGGTATCTTTCTGCTATATGGATAAAAAATAAAAATTAAAATAGATAAAATAAGTCACCAGTGACTTTTCAATTGTCTTTTGCCAGAAAAACTTATAATAGAAAATTTTTGAAACTAACGGGACATTCTTTTGTTTTTAAAGGTGTTGTAGCGATTATCTCTTGTGTGGCATCTTTTTATGAATGTTGAATATAATCCCGTCTGTGACTGTGATGCATTTTTGTTGGGATGTCACAGCGTTTGGTATGACACTTGGTAGGACTCAAGTGCGGTATTCTTTTTTACCAGTTGATTCATCTAGTAGAAATTCCTGGTATTTGATGCACGAATGCTCATGTAATAGCGTCAAGTGGGAGACAACCTCTGTCAAAGATCCCCACTCTGTGCAACACCAGTAGCATTTGAAACCAGTGCTCATAGTTTCTGCAATGTAATTAAATATGCAAGTTATTACAACGAGAACCTAAGCATCGTTTATCAATACAGACCATATAAATATGGACAAACATTGGAAATTTTGTATCACAGTATGGTGTTCAGTACTGGTCACATCAAGGAGCGTCACCGGTGTCTAGAACTGGGTGGGTGTATAGAACCAATGAATGATTTTGAACGTTAACAACTACACGCTGAAAACTAGCAAACTCAGGTTATCTCAAAAGGGCATAAAACCTGATATGATATGATATGACATGATATATTTTACATCTAAATCACTTAAGATTACTACAGTGCCAATTTAAATAGTATGACCGTCATTATTACTTACCAAAAATAGATAATTTGTTGGACAATGACTTCTGGTCCTGGAAGATAAAAAAAACGGACTTTGAAAACTTATGAACATTACTTTAAATCTAATAAACATAATGATGAAAAAGGTCAGTTTGTTCATTATCCATACAGTTTAAAATGTAGCCAGCTATTATCTTCACTGAAGCCAACGATTATCCATCTCGCTTTGACATCCTCAGTAAAAGTGAAAAGGTGAAATATGCATATCAGGAATCGCCACATTCAGAAAAAACAGCCTCCCCACACAGTCAAGAAGAAGAGAGGGGGAGAGAGCATGGTTAATAAAATGATCAGTTTAAAAAAAAGACACCACTAACAATAAACAAAAATGAGAACCCGAGGGGTTACCGCCTTGGAACGGTCAGTGGCAAATCAAATTGCCACTGGGGGTTTAAACCAGGTTCAAGGGTGCACCAACCTCACACTTGCCCCATCAGGTTCTCATATCACAAAAAAAGTAAGATTTAGATTCATTTTTACCGAACTGTGTTGCTATGTTGTGATTGTTTATTAACAGAGGGACAGTAAAGGATCAAATAGTTATGTTTGCTTCACTCAACTACCTAAATACAGATGGAAACTTGTTTAATTTTGAGCGATATGTCGAATTTTCCACCTTCTTCGGTGATTTTCACCACAATGTAGCGACTGTCTGCAAAAACCATTGCAGTTTTATATAGCTTATGTTGGCCTAGAACAATTGCAATCAATTACGTGATTTAAATCGGCATTAGTAAAAGATAAAAGTAAAAAATTAACTCTTTTCTCACTCTCATCCGCAACTCGAGCCGCTCTTATCATCCGAGACTGACGTTGTCAATCGAGCGCTGATTATTGGGATACATACCGTGTACTGGAGTACTCGGATAAAAATAAATAAAACTGAAATTCATCGGCTGTTTTTTAACTCTTTGATACACGATGTTATCGATTAAGCAAATAGATTAAAAGAGAACGTTGAAAGCCACCGAACACGACAAAAAATTGATTGAGCCTCTTGATGGGTAGTAATGGAAATCAACTCATATTTTTGCACACGCTGATAAGGTGCAGATAATGCACAACGGGCATACATTAAAGTCTAAGACTTATAGGTGGCGCAATAAATGATTTGAAATTGTTCTGAGATTTCAAAATGTCAAATATTGGTCCTTATCTACATATGTCAGTTTTGTCAATTAGTAATGTTTTGACAGCACAGATCTATTGTTTTCCAATTATCTTGACGCAACCAATAGAAAAAGAACCCTCTGTAATATAATTTAGTAGTATATAACATTTCATATAATAATTAAGTAGTATGAAACTATAATTGTCAATGTTATAAGCGACGCACAATAGAGATGTAAGCCTCCTTCATCGTTCATATTATGTCACATGGTGTCAGAAAAAGTCGAAAATAAAGGACTATCGCCCATATAAAGGATTATCTTAGTAAAACATGGCTTCCGCAGCTACCAATTTCGAACAGCTTAACCTGAATTCTTGTGCTAAAGACATGTAGCCTGAACGTACGTTCAAAGTGCCACTAGTTGGCGCCCAAGCAAAACACAAGTCCGGATGGTTGTGCATGTGGATAAATCAACAGGGTCGTGAACTGTATAAAACGTTTGATTTTGGAGACGGTGAAGGTATTGATGCACACATCATCTTCTTTAGGAAAATAGAAGATTATGTCAGACCTCGTCAAAATAAACGAGTTTCAAGATTTCGCACACAACAAAGAAAACAACTTGGTGGTGAAAGTTTTGACAATTTTGTAAAGGACCTGACACTTTTAGTGATGGATTGTGAATACGCAAATGCTGATGACATGCTTGTGGACTTAGTCATAAAAGGTGAACAGCACTCTAAAGTCAAAGAACGGTTGCTAGTTTAAGGACAAGGTCTTACATTGAACGAAGCAATAGAAAAATGTGCCTTCTAAACAGAAGAGAGTCAAAAGCGTTGAGTCACCAAACCCACAGAAAAACTTTGCATGACCTAGTGCACAGGATTTTAAATGCAAGCAATGTGGAAAAACACATGAAAAGGCAAGTGTCTCGCATTTGGATTAATATGCAATTACTGTAAAAAGAAAAAACATTGGCAAGCGGTATGCAGGCAAAAGCAGTAAGGTGTTCATGCTTTATATGAAAATGACAGTGACCGTGAACTTCTGTGCATAAACACTACACAGCCTGTACATGAAACGGATCATCCAAGTGACAAGTGGCTTGTTAATCTCCAAGCTCATGGAACAATTGTGCCCTTTCGTTTTGACACTGGAGCTAAATGCAACGTCATAATGAAATCAGTGTTTGAACAAGTTCAAGGTAGTGAAATGTTTAACTCTTCTTCAAAACATTTGAAGTCATTCACAAATCAGAGAATAAAGTCTTTCGGTTCCGCATCTCTACCGATTGTTCATCGTGAAGTACATTTGACGACCAGATTTGAAGTAGTCGATTTGTATCAAGAAAACATAATGAGTGGCGATACTGCTGAGACACTAGAACTGCTTCAACGAATTGCAGTTTTTGAAGTTGAAAATTCATCACAGCAGGAAATAGCTCGTGACTTCCCAGACCTTTTTAAAACATCAGGAGCAAACTATCCAAAGTGCAGAATACGGCAGTCCCGTGTTCCGTTCCATACATAGGTCACGTACTTACAGATTCTGGTCTTGAAGCTGATCCCGTGAAAGTAGAGGCAATCGTCAAGATGCCGGCTCCAAAGGATCGTGAAGGTGTGAGAAGATTAGACTAGAACAGTATCTAGGGAAATTCATACCAAATCGCAGCCAGGATGGTGCACCTGTCAGTGGAATCCAGAACAAGAAAATAGTTTTATGAAATGAAAACAAATTTGCAGTCAACCCCCTGTCCTACTGTACTATGACATAAACAAAGACATTGAAATTGAATGTGAAGCAAGCAAGGATGAGCTCTGAGCAGTTATTCTTCAAGAAGGGAAAGAAATCGCCTATGCTTCACGTTCTTTGACAGAGACAGAGAAACGCTATGCTCAGCTTGATAAGGAAATGCTGTCAATTGTGTACAGTCTCACAAAATTCCACTGCTATGTGTTTGGAAAGCATGTAACAA